>OY755046.1:20433975-20670700 GCA_963576565.1 Aspidapion aeneum
GAAAAGTTTTGAATTTGTTTTTTTTTGTGTAAAACAAAAATTGCACAGTTTTTTCTTTGAGTGTAATAGTACTGCATTTCTGTCATTCAGGTTTTGTCGCTTCTTGTTGATATATCTTCTTTGATTAGGTGTCCATTAGATCTTGGACTCCGTGAAGTTAAGCTTTCAAGCTACCCATGGGAAAATATATGAGAGAAACACAAAAAACTCCTTTTTGCCACGAAACTTGTTTGATTTTGAATTCACGGGTACGAAATTCCACGTTTGTTAGTATTATTTTGTTTAAAAATTCCGTTGATTGACGCTCACGTGTCTTGATGACAGGTAAAAATGCAATATGCGTTGATCCGGCCTGAAGGACAGAAGAGCTGTCGTAGGTCACGGACTATAGTTTGTTGTCTTTAATTTGTATTCGATCTTTTCATTGATCGATATATATAGCAGTTTTTCGCCTGCTTCTGTTTTTTGTTTCTCTCGTATCTCGGTATATGGCGCTTCTTGCGATAGTTTTCTCACTATTTACTTATGATTAGAGACAAACCCGTCTAATTAACTGCGCGGGCTAGAAAGGTAAAAACTAGCAAAAAAACAAGAAATGTTAATAGTTAAAATAGCCGCATTTTGCCGCCTTTACTTTGGTCCAATCTATAAATATTTTATAATGGTGATTTAGAAAGACACAGACCTGACTTTTCAAAGAAAACATAAAAGAGTAAAGTGAAAACCTGTATATCGACTGTTTAGTCAAATAAAAATGACATCTTACAAAAATTGAGCCCCCTAAGAGTTGATGATTTTGAATAAAACAGTTTAAGTGAAATTTTTGTTGTCTGTTTTTATTTAAAACCTTAAATATCATTAAAAATGCAACTAGTTTGCTAATTGCTAAATAATAATTAGTTTTGTTCTTGTTAATTTTTGTAGGTAGTTTTAATTTTGTTGGGTGATCCGTGGTTTTAGTGGGCTCGAACATTTATTTTCTTTAATAACGGACAGAATAAGAAAACTTTTAAAAAGGTTAAATTACAAAATTAATCAATTTTCAGTGAAAATCACGGCAAAGCCCTTATACTAGATGGCATCATTCAATGTACAGAATTTGACGAATTTTCATACCAAGAAATGATCACATTCTTGCCACTGTGTGCTCATTTAAATCCGCAAAAAGTTCTGATTGTTGGTGGAGGTGACGGAGGTGTTGCCAGGGAAGTGCAAAAACATCCATTGGTTAAAGATTTTGTGCAGGTAATAAACTCAATACAATAAAAATGGAAATAAATTGTCACGTTGTATAAAGTTTCAATTATTCGATTTTTTAAATAAAATTAATAGAGTAGTTTTTCAGAAAAACAAAGCTGTAATAAAGAAATCAGCCTTCTGTTCATCGCTATCGACTCTGGTGCCTGAATTATGAGTCCACTAGTTGCCATAGATAATATAAAATTCCATCTTCATTCGTGGTACTATAAAAATTATAATTATTTTGAACATAATGAAGTATAGGTAATTAGTCATAATAGAGTACCCCATTTTGCCACCGACAACTAACTCTTCTTCCTTAAGTTCCATCTCGTAGCGGAGGCTAGAAATAATCATGTAAATTCAAATTATTAATTGACGAAGTGATCTATTACTCTATTCGTTAGAGGTCTTCATGCAACTTTCATGTTAATGCAAAGTTGATTCAAGGGATTGAAAGAACACAATTTCACTCATTGGACATCTGTCAAACTCATGCCAAATACAATATGGCGGTTTAAATATGAAAAATAGTAGGATTTTGGAAATGTCACAACTTTTTTATTTCTTAACCAAATTTTTTCAGTCTAATTCTATTTTATTTGTATTATAGTGCACTTTTATAAAAAATGTCATTTGTATTTTTAATAATGTCTCAAAAAAAATATATCATGTTTTTTTTTGGTTTTTTGCTACAGAAACTGCTGATTTTACAAAAAAAAGCACAATATATGAAACATATATGTATTGACAAGTTGTATCTATAGTGAGTTTTATTTTTACCATAGGTTAAAATGTTTTTGAGTTATGCTCAAAAAACTACGAATTTGGTATAAGGGTACCCCTAGACACCAAAATTTTACTTTTTTTATGAAAGTTTCAAAAGTAGAATGCTTTAAAAATTAAAACGCTCTACCATTCTAAATAAGCTAATTCTTTATTTATTTTTACCGACTATTTTTTATACCATAGGAATCTGAAAATTGCATTGGTGGAAAACTAATTTAAAGCTCTACAAAAAACTACCAAACCACTTTTCTTTTAAAATTACAGCTTTCGTCAAAAATCAAAAAAACTTTATTACATCATATGCTATCTAGTCTCTTGGTGACCTTCGTTATTTTTGCGTGTAAATGCAAATTTGACGTCAGAGGCTGAAAGCCCTTGCTTTGTAGAACACAATTTATCTTATTGGACATCTGTTAAGCTCATGTCAAATACAAGGTAGCGCCACAAAAATTAATTAAGTAGAATTTTGAAAATTTCTCAACTTTCTCATTATTTGTGAATTGATTTTTTAGATTTTTGACGAAAGCTGTAATTTTAAGAGAAAAATTGATTTGTAGTTTTTTGTAGAGCTTTAAATTACCTTTCCATCCATGAGTCTCTTAGTTTCCTACAGGTTGCCGTAAAGTTTAAAAAATAGAGGGGAAAACACTGGTGTAAAATCGTGGATCGGTCATAAGTAAGCCGTCATATTTGACAGAATATAAATTTTTTTAAATTAAAAAATTAGTTATTTAGAATAGTAGAGCTTTTTAATTTTTCCACTTTTGAGACTCTAATGAAAAATTAAAATTATGGTGTGGGGTACCCTTAGGCAAATTTCTTAGTTTTTTGCGCATAAATTTAAAGCTTTTAACTTATGGTAAAAATAAAACCCGTTATAGATACAACTTGTGAATACAGAGCTTTTTTTATTTTGTGTTTTTTAAAATTAGCAGTCTTTCTATAAAACGCAAAAAACACGAAAGAAATACATGATGTTGAGGAATATATTTTTTTAAAGACAGAAACATTTTTATAAAAGTGCACTATAATCCAAATAAAACAAAATTAATGTAGAAAAAATCGGCTAAGAAATAAAAAAGTTGTAAATTTTCCAAAGTCATCCTGTTTTCATCTTTGTGCGGCCATATTGTATTTGGCATGAGTTGGACAGATGTCAAATAAGTGGAATTGTGTTCCCAAAGCTAAGGGCTTTTAACTCCTGACTTTGCAACACTTAGTGTATGAAGGCCTCTAAGTGAATAGAGTAATGTTTGTTTATTGTATTGAGTTGTATAAGGCCCTGAAAGGGCCTTAGAGACGGAAAGACAAGGCATTTTTTCCCTATCCAATTTGGTTTCTAGGGGCGGGTATTTCTGTTACAATAAAAACAGAGATAGACATTATTGAACAAGTGAAACGAACCAAGATAGGCTGATTTTGCATGGTAATAATACCCAAGATAATATATGGGTACTTTTATCTCTTTCACACTGACGGCATAAGTGCGACAGAAAAGCAGCTGGCTACTTTTAATCCACCTGCCGTATTTTGAGTGATTCAACCTGCTTGTCGTTTTATACAGGGAAAACTGATAGAAAATGTTGTCTAAGTATGGAAATGATTTTTTTTTAAATTTCGTGCCGGAATATTACAAAAAGAAATCTTAAAAACGTTTAAAAACAAGTTTAGAAGTAACTATTTGAGTTCAAAAATGGTGCGAAATTGTTTTTTGTGCAAAAGAAGAAAAAAGATCGATGAAAAAACAACATTTCATGGGTAAGTCGTCCTGACGGATAGTTTTTGCTAAAACACGAGAAAGTTCAGTAGCGTCACAATAGATAGTTTTTTCTGCGACCGTGCGATTTTACCCTCATATATTTTGATTCAGAAAGTGTCACTTCCCCGCACTTATAAGATTATTTTTTAATAATAATTTGTCCTGAAATGTGTTGCAGTCTAGGGCAACTGGGCGCCGCCAACTCGGCGCCACCAACCGGGCGCCGCGCCAACTGGGCCGCAGGCCAACCGGGCACTGGGCCAACTAGATGTCGGGCCAACTGGGCGCCGGACTAAAATATTTTTTCTTGATAAAATGTGCAGATGAAAAACAAAATTGATATATTATTATTTATGCAAAAACATCTTTAAAAATCCTTTACGTAATATTCTTGAAATTTGATTTTGTTAGAGTTAAATCCATTAAGTCGTGTGTTGAAATTTTGGTAGGTCTAGAGTTCTGGTAACCTGATAACATAAAATTTACGTTTTTGATTACAAGAATGGCGAATCCAAAATGGCGGATTTCTTTATTTTTAAACCGATTTGTCTCAAACTTGAAAGTTTGAAGTGTTTGGGATCACTTAATACAGTTTTACCCTCAAACTTAAAAAAATTTAAATGGCGGATTCAAAATGGCGGACTTTCTTATTTATGTATCGATATGTATCAAATATGGAACTTGGCGGTGTTTCAAGTCGCTGATTACGATTTTTGACTCAAACTCATGAAAAACTCAAAATGACGGATACAAAATGGCGGATGTCTTAATTTTTAAACCGATTTGTCTCAAACTTGAAAGTTTGCAGTGTTTGAGATCACTTAATACAGTTTTATCCTAAAAAATTTAAATGGCGGATTTTCTTATTTATGCACCGATATGTATCAAATATAGAACTTTTGACTCAAATTCATAAAAAATTCAAAATGGCGGATCCAAAATGGTGGGTTTCTTTATTTTTCAACGGATTTGTCTCAAATGTCCCAAACTTGAAAGTTTGCAGTGCTTAAGGTCACTTAATACAATTTGTGACTCACACTTGCAAATGGCAGACTTTTATAGCTTAATACAAAATATGACTCAAGTTTAAAGAAAGAAATGTAATATTTTAAGCTTAAGACAAATCAGTTAGTACCCCCACCCTTTAAAAAAAAACTAAAATGTATTTTGTTTAACTCCAGACTCAATTACCTTTCGTTTGATATCACACACGCCATATTTTCACTTAAACTCTAATTTTTGACATCTACCCCAACCCTTTTTTTTTAATAAACTAAAATTCATTTTATTTAACTCCAGACTTAATTACCTTTCGTTTGATATCACACACGCCATATTTTCACATAAACTCTAATTTTTGGAATCTACGCCCACGATTTCATTTGGCTTGCGTGCGGTGGATTTTGTTCATTTTTAAATGGGACCATCACGGCTCAAGACCCAACTTAGGTACCAAATTTCATTAAAATCGGACAAGCGGTTTTTGAGTTATGCGGGTTGGTCGTTACAGACAGACATACAGACATACAGACAGACAGACAGACAGACAGACAGACAGACAGACAGACAGACAGACAGACAGACAGACAGACAGACAGACAGACAGACAGACAGACAGACAGACAGACAGACAGACAGACAGACAGACAGACAGACAGATATACAGACATACAGACAGACAGACAGACAGACAGACAGACAGACAGACAGACAGACAGACAGACAGACAGACAGACAGACAGACAGACAGCAAAATAAAAAAGTTTCAAAATCATCTGAAACGCAAAGATATATCAAAATTTTTGAAATCGGAGCAACTTTTTTTTTCTCGAAAAAATTAGGATCACCATAGCTCACACTACTTATATAGTAGTAGTGTGAGCTAAAATCCGTCATTTGAAATTAAGTGCTTTCAAGCATTGCAAACTTTCACGTTTGAGACAAATCGGTTTAAAAATAAAGAGATCCGCCATTTTGAGTTTGAGTCAAAAATCATATTCAGCGACTTGAAATACTGCCAAGTTCTATATTTGATGAATATTGGTGCATAAATAAGAAAATCTGCCATTTTGAATCCGCCATTTTAATTTTTTTAAGTTTGAGGATAAAACTGTATTTAGTGATCTCAAACACTGCAAACTTTCAAGTTTGAGACAAATCGATTTAAAAATAAAGAAATCCCCCATTTTGCATCCGCCATTCTTAAAATAAAAAACGTAGTATTTTTACCAGGTTACCAGAACACTACACCTACCAAATTTCAACACTCAACTTAATAGATTTTGAAATTTTTGTATAAATAACATATTTATTTTGTTTTTTATCTGCACATTTTATCGAAAAAAAAAATAGTCAGGCGCTGAGTTGGCCCGGCGCACAAAGGGGTCAATCGGGTGTAAAAGTGGAAGAAACTAAAAAAACACAAATAGACATATACAATATCTGGAACTCAAATTATGTAGCAAACTAGTAGGCGCTGAAAATGCAACAGAGTTTTTTCTCTTGTTTTTTTAGTATGACGTGAGTTTGACACTTTAAAAAGCGTCTGTTTAATTTTTCTGATAATTACATACAAATTATTGAATAATTATGTTTTACTTTCTCTAATTATATGAAGTGTTATATTTAAAACTAAAATTTTTTTTTACGATGGAGACATCCAGCACAGGTAATTTAACCAAAAAACACTAAATACCAATATCTAGCTGTAGCTTGTCATAGAGTAATCATATTTTTTAAACTAAGAAGTCAATTATTATTAGAATTTACCTTAAAGAAATATAAAAAATATAATTTAGTGTGTGATAAAATTTTGTTAAGCAAAACTATTGTCACTTTTTTGTTAATTGAATGTTACTTAACAAAATGAAAAAAAAATGGCTGCGCTTTCTTGCGCCATTTTGAGATTTTTAATATTAAAAATAAAGTGCCTACATACGACCCAAGTAAAAGAAATTAAACTATACATCTTAAATATAAAACTTGTTTGTTTATTAACGAATTTTTATTAAATAAAAAGTGTTTAATTCACTAAAAATTTGATTGATAGTTTTTTAATATAAGTTTGATTAACTCATTAAATTTAAAGATGGCGGACGCGTAAAAATTAGGAACAGCTTCGTTCGAAAAAATTTTAAAATAAAGGATTTTAATCAAATTGATATAAACAACTTTGTAGGTCTGTAAAAAGCCAAGTGAATTATAGTAGCGGTTACAGTTACTTCAGTTAAAAGGAGTGGGGGGAGGGTAAATCTTCGAGTCAAATTTTGAACCAAAATTTTTACAAACTTGCCGTTTTCGTATTTTTAACTTAGGAAAGGTGCCCGAAAATTTCTCAAAAATATCATTTTGACAGATCTTTGTTTTGGAAAGGGTTAAGTGGATTATCAAAGGACCACGAACTAGTTTACACAAGCCTTATGGGGAATTTTTGTCTCGGTTGAACTGGCTATAATTTTAGTATGTTATAGTGGGGTATGTAACAAAAAAAAATGTAAGTAAAGTTAAGTTTTTCTATGTACAGTTTTTGAGATATAAACGGTCAAAATTCGTGAAATGGTCATTTTTTTGTATGTTTTGATAATATTAACTCTTACATCTTGACCGATAAAAATTAATTTACCATAAAAATGGCTTAGTAAACGCCTAAAGACAAAGTCACTTGTAATGCAATTTTTTTTTAATTTGTTAGATAATATATGGGGGTTAGTCAAAAAATCAACTTTTTTATATCAGCACTACTACCGAATTTTAAAACTAGCATAACGTATTTTAACATGAATTAATAGTTTTATACCATATTGCAAGAAAAAAGTTACTTTTGTTTTTTGATTGGCTCTACTTATATAGTTGTTAATTGTTTTATTGCATATTTATTAAACCACTCGTGTTTAGTTTTCAAGTTATTAGTTTTTATATTTTTAGCTATTCTTAGATTTACCGGATGGCAACATAAAAAAAGGTTATCAAATACCAAATTGCAAATAATGCAAGGACCTAAAACTATAAACAACAAGTGAAATTAAACAAAGAAAAATAAGAAAAAAGTTTTTTGCTTCGGCCGGGGATCGAACCCTGGATCTCTTGCTATCTAGGCAAACATTCTACCACTGAACCACCGAAGCCACACATAAATTTTCGGAAAACTTCTACCTATGTGGGCCGCGGTGTCTCAATATAAGAACGAGAGGCACTCAGGTATTAACTCGACCAAGTCATCCAACTCTCTAAATTCTTCTTTCCCACTGTCAAAGGTATGATAACTCAAATTAGACGTAAAGAATCAACGTCTGAAAGCATGAGATCACCTTTTCATGTGTTAAAATTTCGGATCGCAAAATGGGCGATTTGCCAATATAATCATCAAATACCAAATTGCAAATAATGTAAGGACCTAAAACTATAAACAACAAGTGAAATTAAAAAAAGAAAAATAAGAAAAAAGTTTTTTGCTTCGGCCGGGGATCGAACCCGGGATCTCTTGCTATCTAGGCAAACATTCTACCACTGAACCACTGAAGCCACACATAAAATTTTCGGAAAACTTCTACCTATGTGGGCCGCGGTGTCTCAATACAAGAACGAGAGACACTCAGGTATTAACTCGTCCAAGTCATCCAACTGATTTCTAAATTCTTCTTTCCCACTGTCAAAGGTATGATAACTCAAATTAGACGTAAAGAATCAACGTCTGAAAGCATGAGATCACTTTTTCTTGTGTTAAAATTTCGGATCGCAAAATGGGCGATTTGCCAATATAATCATCAAATACCAAATTGCAAATAATGTAAGGACCTAAAACTATAAACAACAAGTGAAATTAAAGAAAGAAAAATAAGAAAAAAGTTTTCTGCTTCGGCCAGGGATCGAACCCGGGATCTCTTGCTATCTAGGCAAACATTCTACCACTGAACCACCGAAGCTACACATAAATTTTCGGAAAACTTCTACCTATGTGGGCCGCGGTGTCTCCATACAAGAACGAGAGACACTCAGGTATTAACTCGACCAAGTCATCCAACTGATCTCTAAATTCTTCATTCCCACTGTCAAAGGTATGATAACTCAAATTAGACGTAAAGAATCAACGTCTGAAAGCATCACCTTTTCGTGTGTTAAAATTTCGGATCGCAAAATGGGCGATTCGCCAATATAATTATCAAATACCAAATTGCAAATAATGCAAGGACCTAAAACTATAAGCAACAAGTAAAATTAAAGAAAGAAAAATAAGAAAAAAGTTTTCTGCTTCGACCGGGGATCGAACCCGGGATCTCTTGCTATCTAGGCAAACATTCTACCACTAAACCACCGAAGCCACACATAAATTTTCGGAAAACTTCTACCTATGTGGGCCGCGGTGTCTCAATACAAGAATGAGAGACACTCAGGTATTAACTCGACCAAGTCTCAATCAACGTCTGAAAGCATGAGATCACCTTTTCGTGTGTTAAAATTTCGGATCGCAAAATGGGCGATTTTTCAATATAATTATCAAATTCCAAATTGCAAATAAGGCAAGGACCTAAAACTATAAACAACAAGTGAAATTAAAGAAAGAAAAATAAGAAAAAAGTTTTCTGCTTCGGCCGGGGATCGAACCCGGGATCTCTTGCTATCTAGGCAAACATAATTATATTGGCAAATCGCCCATTTTGCGATCCGAAATTTTAACACAGGAAAAGGTGATCTCATGCTTTCAGACGTTGATTCTTTACGTCTAATTTGAGTTACAGACCTTTGACAGTGGGAAAGAAGAATTTAGAGATCAGTTGGATGACTTGGTCGAGTTAATACCTGAGTGTCTCTCGTTCTTGTATTGAGACACCACGGCCCGCATAGATAGAGGTTTTCCCAAAAATTTATGTGTTGCTTCGGTGGTTCAGTGGTAGAATGTTTGCCTAGATAGCAAGAGGTCCCGGGTTCGATCCCCGGCCGAAGCAGAAAACTTTTTCTTATTTTTCTTTATTTAATTTCACTTGTTGTTTATAGTGTTAGGTCCTTGCATTATTTGCAATTTGGTATTTGATAATTATATTGGCAAATCGTCCATTTTGCGATCCGAAATTTTAACACACGAAAAGGTGATCTCATACTTTCAGACGTTGATTCTTTACGACTAATTTGAGTTATCATACCTTTGACAGTGGGAAAGAAGAATTTAGAGATCAGTTGGATGACTTGGTCGAGTTAATACCTGAGTGTCTCTCGTTCTTGTATTGAGACACCGCGGGCCACATAGGTAGAAGTTTTCCAAAAATTTATGTGTGGCTTCGGTGTCTCAGTGGTAGAATGTTTGCCTAGATAGCAAGAGATCCCGGGTTCGATCCCCGGCTGAAGCAGAAAACTTTTTTCTTATTTTTCTTTCTTTAATTTCACTTGTTGTTTATAAAAAAAGGTATTTCACCTCAAATTTTTGCTGGACAGACCAAAACTAGAAACAAATATGGGCCAAAACAGTAGAAAAAATATATATATATATATATACAGGGTGTCCCAGGAAAAAAGCTTGTTTATTGCATTAGTTTTTCAGTACCAACGAAGAACTTATTAATAAGTACTTATAAGAACTTTTTAATAAGTTCTGCATTAGTACTAAAAAAACTAATGCAATCAGCAAGCTTTTTTCTTAAGACACCCTGTTTATATATTTTTTTCTATTTATAGCTCATATATTAGCTCACACATATACTATACTATAGTAGTGTGAGCTATAGTGATCCTAATTTTTTCGAGAAAAAAAAGTTGCTCCGATTTCAAAAATGTTTATATATCTTTGCGTTTCAGATGATTTTGATACTTTTTTGTTGCGCCGTCTGTCTGTCTGTCTCTATGTCTGTCTGTCTGTATGTCTGTCTGTAACGACCAACGCGCATAACCCAAAAACCGTTTGGCCGATCTAAATGAAATTTGGTACCTAGGCCGGCTCTTGGGTCGAGATGGTCCCGTTTAAAAATGAACAAAATCCACTGAACACAAACCAAATAATAGGGTGGGGGTAGATTTCAAAAATTAGAGTTTATGTGAAAATATGGCGTGTGTGATATCAAACGAAAGGTAATTGATTCTGGAGTTAAACAAAATACATTTTAATTTATTTTAAAAAAAGGGTGAGGGTATATTCAAAAATTAGAGTTTAAGTGAAAATATGGCGTGTGTGATATCAAATGAAAGGTAATTGAGTCTGGAGTTAAACAAAATACATTTTAATTTATTTTAAGGAAAAAGTGAGGGTATATTTCAAAAATTAGAGTTTAAGTGAAAATATGGCGTGTGTGATATCAAACGAAAGGTAATTGAGTCAGGAGTTTAACAAAATACATTTTAGTATTTTTTTAAGAGTGAAGGTAGATTTTAAAAATTTGAGTTTAAGTCAAAACATGGCTTGTGTGGTATCAAACAAAAGGTAATTTAGTCTGGAGTTGAATAAAATATATTTCAGTTTTTAGTTATATTAGGTCACACGTAAACTATAACTATAGTACCTAGTGTGAGCTTAGGGGCCCATATATTGGCAGAGTATTTTTTATAGTTTTAGTATGTGTAGTAAAAATTGGAAGTAAAATACCCCTTCTTATGGTGCCGTTCCGTAAACATTCAACATAATAGTTAAAAATATAAGAATTAATATTTTTAACTATAACCAGCTAAATACAGAAACGAATATATGTTATTTCCTAGTATGACAAAATAACCCAAAATAACTTTCTTCCAATATGGCATAAAACTATTAATTCATGCCAAAATACATTTTGATAGTTTTCAAATTCGGTAGGTACCCCGGTATATTATCTAATGATCTGAAAAGAATGACATTATAAGTGAATTTGTCTAGACCTTTACGTGATCATTTTTATGGTAAATTCCTTTTTTTTAGAAAATGGTAAAATTAGTTTTTAGATGCAATATAAGTAAAAAAATATGCATGCATATGTCTCATTGAGGACACTCTGTACAATATAGTATTTTTAGGTGACTCCTCTTCCTATTCAAAATTGACGTGTCCATGATTTTTTCTCCAAGTTTTAAAAAAAATTGATTCCAGACTTTTGGGACACACTGTATATTATGAGCCAAGTTAAAAAACTTAAACAGAAATATTATAAAATGTAGAAATTTTAAACTCATTTTTAATAAATGTTTAAGTCTTAATTACTTTTTTTTGTAAAGGTACTTAAATTTATTTTTAAAAAATCTATTTTTAAATCACCCTGTAAAAAAAACAAATATTAAAGCTTTACAAAATATTAAACAGGTGCATTTTAACCTATATCACAATAACCGATACACATTATTTTTGTTTCTAAAATGTTGGGTGTTTAAATAATTATTTCCGACATTAGCTCAATTTGGCCCCTTTATGCGGCGCCCAATAGGCCCGGCCCGGCGCCCAGTTGTCCCATTCCGAATTGAAATTTTTAGTTCCGAAGTTTCATCTGACTCGAGCATAACTTGTAGTCCACCCAAGAACAGAAGAATTGTTCAAAGAAAGAAAATATTTTACCTGGAAGGTACAACATTTGTAAAGTTCTAAGACGAAAACAATAATTTAAATACATCCACTGCACTTAGCATGCTAACAAATTCTTTTTATTCTTTTTTTTACCAAAGAGAATTTTTATTCATGAATTATTTATTATTCAAACAGAAAATTGTTGATAAAAAAATGCCAGTGGGTTAAGTTTCGAAAACGGGAAAATGTGTTTTTAAAAAATTTTATTTTTCAAAATTGACAAATACAATAGGTCTTAACAGTCAAGCTGTTGGCAAAGAATGATTTTAATTTACAGCCGTTTACTACTACTATGACCAACTAGGAATTAAATTAATGCTGAATCTAAATTTCATTATGCTGAGTCTAGAAGTATGCATACGTAACTCCTCCCTCCTTAAGCTTCGAAAATACATCTTTTCGAAGGACTACTTAAGCTGATTGATTGATCGGATTGATTGGGTTGGGCGTCGACCGGTGAGATACCACCATGCCAGAACTGAGTAGCGCTAAGTAGTATCACCACGTTCCGCTACTGCGCTGGCAGTCCGGTTCCAACAATGAGTAACAGATAGCATGATGACGCCTCCAGGATCAAAATATTCCGGAGGCAAAATACCTGACCACTCGGATCTCCGGGCGTCGGGTGATCCTGGGGGTCCTTCATGCAAAGATATTAAAAGAAGACCAAAAACTCAACTCAGAATTGATTTTAGCAATATAAGAGGATTAAGTACCAACATGAATTCAGTTCACCAACATCTTAAAGAACAAAGACCTGACATCCTTGTTCTCACTGAAACTAAAATCAGTTCTGCAACACCTATTGTGAACTATCTTTATCCCGGCTATGACCTACACCACCGATTTCGACATAATTTTGGGATCTGTGTGTACATTAAAAATGACCTTTCATGTCATCGAGAGGAGAAGCTAGAACCAGCGAACCTCGATATCATTAGGCTGAAATTCACCTCAAAGTCATCGACCAAGTTCATTTGCTGCCTCTACCGACCGCCAAGTAACACCGAGTATCAAACTTTTTTGCGACATTATCCGAAAACTGTGATAGTATACAGTCTAACTATCCACATGCGGAAATTGTTTTTTTAGGCGATTTCAACGTCCACAATATACCCTGGCTAAAACACCACAACAAAACAGATAGGGAAGCAGAAGCTTTTGCCATAAGTTGTGGTCTAACGCAGCTTGTCGATGAACCTACCCGTATCTCATAAAAGGGTGAATTTGCAGCGCTTTTAGACTTATTCCTTACTACAAATCCTGACTGGTACACAATTCAAGTAGATCCCCCACTTGCTTCATCCGATCATAAACTTATAAGAACAAAGTGCGAAATGTTCATACCGCCAAGCCAACAATCACTTCCTCGTAAAATGTGGCACTATAAATCGGCAAAATGGAATGACCTTAAACAGTTTTACCTGGATTTTCCATGGCAAGAGGTTTGCTTTAAAACAGCTGATCCCACTATTTGCTGTAATGAAATAACAAAAGTAATCTTATCTGGAATGGATGCATATATCCCACATACAATAAAACGCAGAGCTAATGCAAAACCTTGGTTCAACAGCCAGTGTCAAACGGCTTTACATAAAGAACACAGAGCATATAACCTTTGGAAACGACAACAAACCACTCAAAACCACACAGAATTTATAGAAGCCAGAAATAGTTGCAAAATTACTATTGACGCCGCCAAAGAAACATACAATCAAAGAATAAAAAACAGGTTGCTGAATTGTCCAAGTAGTTCTAGGTCCTTTGGTCTCTTGCAAAAGCCGTTGGATTAAACTTCACCAAGTCATCCATACCACCACTTACAGATAAAAATACTCACTTAGCCACAACATCAGAGGAAAAAGCCAATATGCTAGCCAAAATCTTCTCCTCCAACTCAAACCTAACAGCGCCAAATGGAAAAACTCCCCCGTTCATTGAACGGGTTTCCCACAGTATGCCAGAGGTACCCTTTTGTCACAGAGAAATACGAAAATCCCTTAAAAAGTTGGATACAAACAAAGCAATGGGTCCAGATGGCATTCCCGCGATAGTACTCAAAAATTGTGCTAGCGAACTCACCCCAACTTTCGCAAAATTATTCAATTTATCTTATAGGCAAGGAGTATATCCATCATCATGGAAGTCTGCCGCAGTACAACCCATTCCAAAGAAAGGAAAAAAGACAGATCCGTTAAACTATAGACCAATTGCTCTACTTCCGGTGATATCAAAAGTAATGGAAAGAGTTGTGAACAATCACCTAACCAAGTACTTGGAAAAGTACAAAATTATCAACGACAAGCAATACGGATTTCGAAAATATAGGTCAACTGGCGATTTACTTACATGTTAGTCCACGGTTAGAAAAACGTTAAAGGCAATGGACTGTAAATATTTTAATTAATGAAATCGCGAACCAACATAAATATTGATATGAAATTACGAAATAATCAAAACGTCCATAGGTAAAATATTGGTGGCACACAACGGTAATCAGAACAAATGCACTCACCTCTTTTGCAGCCAAATTCTCCACTTCCAAGGGGCCCCTGATGGATCTAATGATGTCACCACGTAGCTGAAGGGTTGAAGTTTCTAGTTCTATACTTCAGTACACAAAAATCGAGCACTTTCAGGTGTAGATATTTGAAATAGTTGGAGAACGAAATTAACACGCCTTTTTCTCTAGGCGATTGACAAGGATCCCCCTGGTTGTTGGTGCGCATGTCCAAATACGCGGAATGCGCTTTGTCCTTCATACAGTTGTGTGTTTTTAGAAATATATATAAACAACCGCGAAATTTAGCGGGAGCTAACATAACTGCCCTCCAAAACACACAAATTTAGAATCTCAACCGGACAGATATAGATATAAGAAAAAGAATCGACCGATAAATATAAATGAATGAAAACAGATAAGTATCGTAAGTTTATTTAGATATAACGAAATCCCGAAAAAAGGCAAAACAAACAAACAAAAAATTCAAAAAAAAAATTAAAAATAAAAAAAACCTATTGTAATACCCGGTAAAAGGTAGAAAATTAAAATTACTTTTAATTTGGCAAGAGGCACAGTTTTACAACTGGCCGCTTATAAACACCGGTAACCGTTTGTACCGTCGCAACACGCACCTGACCGTCCCCGCCGGGATGCAGTTCGATGACCCGACCGACCGGCCATTTCAAAGGCGATTGAATGTGATCACTTGTTATGATAACCAAATCATTTAACTTGATATTTGGGCACGAATCAGCCCATTTGTGTCGCTGTTGTAGCGTATGCAAATACTCGATAGAATACCGTTTCCAAAAATCAGTATGTAGTTTTTGGATTAGTTGCCATCTCGAGAGCCGATTTAGGGGAACCTCGGACAAATCTGACTCAGGAATTTCTGAATTAAGGGGTTCAAGTGTTAAAAAATGCCCAGGGGTAAGAGGTTGAAGATCGTGTGGGTCTGAAGAGGCAGGAGATAAAGGGCGACTATTAAGTACGGCTTCTATGCGACAGGCAAGGGTGGACATCTCCATGATAGACAACTTCTGGTCGCCGACAACTTGTACAAGTGAGTTTTAAAACTTTTGACGCCAGCTTCTGCCAGGCCATTGAAATGTGGACTGAGAGGAGGTCCCAGATGCCAACGAATAGAAAGTCTGGTGGCAGCACTTCTTGCGTAATCCAGTAATTGGTTACGAAACCCTATAAAATTACTGCCTTGATCTGACCAGCATTGCATCACGCTTCCGCGTCTGGAAATGAATCGATGGAATGCACCTACGAACCCTTCGGTGGACAGTTCCATGGTTAATTCCAAATGCACGCAATGTGTGGCCGTACAGACAAACACACAGACATACGATTTGAAAGCTTTACAACCACGGTAACGATGAGGAATCACAAAGAAAGGTCCACAAAAGTCGATAGCTACACTCGAAAAAGGTTTTAGTTGATTGATTCGATGAGCGGGAAGTAAACTCATTATGGGCGGTCTATAGGGTTTAGGGTTGATTCTAAAACATTGCAAGCACTTGGATATGGTTCTTTGAATTGCCCGTCTGGCAGATAATATCCAAAATTGCTGTAAAAGCAGATTATGTAATGTTTTAAACCCAGGATGAAGATATTGTCGATGAGCGGACTCGATAAGAAGAGTAGTTAAACGATGGTCACTCGAAAGTAAGACGGGGTGTTTTGCAGAATAAGACAAAAGGTCAGATTTTTGTAATCTGCCACCGACTCTAATAATATTATTCTCATCAAGAAAAGGTGAAAGTTTTCGCAAAGGTTTCGGTATTGGTTTATCCTTAGATAACGCGGAAAAAAGCTCAGAAAAACAAGAACCTTGCACGCGTTTGATAAGAAGGTGTAACGCACTTTGCATCTCACCGGTGGTAGGAAAAACAATATTCTCAAAAATAACTTTTTGGTCCGGCGGCTTAGTGGGTTTTTGATAGGAATGGTTTTGAAAAAGGTTAACTATTCGAAGGACGTAACAAATGATACGTTGAATTTTGGATATAGATGAATATTTGATAAGAAGCTGATCTAAGAAGTTGACATCAATTATCGCATTGCAACAGACTTTTGGCTTTTCCTCCAGATTAATATCTCCGAAATCAATCGGCATTTTTGATTTATGAAAATCGGGCCATTCGTTTTCGGGAGACCACAAAAACGACGGTGCGTTCCACCACATGTCATGTGACATGAGCTGTGAAGGGGTGGCCCCTCGTGACGCAATATCGGCTGCATTCAAAGCAGAAGGAATGTAGCGCCACGAGTTTGAGGGAATGATTTCTTGGATTCTACTGACTCGATTTCCAACAAAGGTTTGCCAGCGATTAGGAGGGGATGAAAGCCAGTGCAATACGACTTGCGAATCGCAGAAAGTAACGATATTTGTAAGAGTTATTTTTCCTTCATAGCTAGATAAAACGAAGTCAATTAATTCGCTTAAAAGAAATGCGCCTAGGAGTTCTAGCCTAGCCAAAGTTTGTGACTTTATAGGCGCGACTCTAGATTTTGCAGATATGAGAGAAACAGATATATTATTTTCCTCTTCTACACGAAAATATACGACGCCTGCGTAGCCTCGAATTGAAGCGTCACAGAAGCCGATGATTTGACAGGTATTGGTTTTTGACAGTTTGATTTGTCGGGGTAATTGAAAATTGGAAAGAAGCGGGAATTCAGAACGAAGTTTGTTCCAAGAGTCGATGATAGAAGAATCTGGTTCTTCGTCCCAGCCTATTTTCGATATCCACAACTGTTGCAAAATAAATTTTGCTTGTAGCAACAAGGGACAAAGAAAACCTAAGGGATCGAAGATTGTCCCTATGATAGATAAAATAGAACGTTTGGTTGGGGGTTTGTCCTTCATTCGGCATTGATAAGAAAAAATGTCGTTTTTTGGATGCCATTGAAGTCCTAAAACTTTGATAAAGTGGGGTTCCTCCTTGTCGAAAGAGAGAGGCATTTGACGATCGGACTCTGGCAATGTTGCCAATAACTCAGGACAATTGCTTGCCCATTTTTTAAGTTCAAATCCTCCCGACTTCAACAAATAATTGAGTTCTGTTTGAAGGGAGAGAGCTTCAGAAAGCGAAGGGCTAGTTCCCAAGATATCATCGATATAGATTGACTTTTTTAGAACAGTACTAGCCATAGGAAAACGTTCCTTTTCTCTCTCTGCCAGCTCATTTAAGGTACGCATGGCTAGAAAAGGTGAGCATGTCATGCCAAAAGTGACAGTAGAAAGTTCCCACACTGAAAGTGGGTCATGTGGAGAAATCCTCCACAATATCCTTTGATAAGGACGGTGATAAGGATTGATAAGGACTTGACGGAACATCTGTTTGATGTCAGCAATGTAGGCAATAGGATTAAGACGAAACGTAAGGAGTAAAGAAGCAATATCCTTTTGAAGTTTCGGTCCAGATAACAATGTGTCATTGAGACTAATATTTTTTGGGGTGACTGCCGAACAATCCCAGACTACCGTTAATTTTGTACTTAAGCTTTCCGGCTTTAGTACGCAATGATGTGCTAAAAAACACGACACGTCGACCTTTGGTTGACTAGATAAAACTAAACTCATATGATTAGAATCGATATAGTCTTGCATGAAACTTGAATAGGCAGTGTACAGATCAGGATTTTTGATTAATCTATTTTCTAGAAGTAAAAATCTACGATAAGCTTGCGGATAAGTATTTCCTAGGTCAGGGTTTATTTTGTCTTTAAACGGAAGATCTACCATGAATCTACCGCTCGGTTGCCGTACTACACTAGCAGTAAAAATTGATTCTGCCTGTTTTTCTTCCTTTAATAAGATTTGGTTTTTTAGGCAAATGTTCGATTTCCCAAAACCTAGGGAGAATGACCTCTAAAGGAGGTGAATGACTCGTTAAAAAACAACTGGTTCGTTCCGTAAGACTACCTACTTCGTCAACCCTTCCCATGTCGACCCAGCCAAAGATAGTTTCAAGGGCTGAAGGCTGCCCTACCTGTCCAAGAACCCTGCCCTCCTTGAATATCTGTGCGAATAGCTCGCAACCAATAACCAGGTCCACAGGTCTAGATTTGAAATAAGATGGGTCGGCAAGTTTAAGGTTTTGCAAGTGTTTCCACTGATTATCGTTCAAAGAGAATGTAGGCATATTGGAACATAGTTGTGGAACAACAATTGCTTCGAAATTAAGTAAAGGAGTGACTTGTCCTTGTGGCTTAATGTGACATTGAACGAGCCCTTTGGAAGTAAAAGAAGACATCTGATTTAATCCGAATATTTCAGTGGTGTAACTTCGCCTAGGAAGATTAAGACGCTGAATACACTTTTCACTGATGAATCCTGTCTGTGATCCAGAATCAAGCAGTGCCCTTACAGGTTGAAAATTTCCGCAACCGTCCATAACATCTATTATGGCGGTGCATAAAAGAAAGGTACATGAAGGTCCTGAGGCATTTAATGACATATGAAGATTATTGACAGGTGGTGTGTGAATGACAGGACTAGTATCTTGGCTTCCAGACTCTTGATTAGTTTCTAAGATATGAGTTAAAGTGTGGTGCCTTTTACTATTGCAAGTCCTGCATGAATATTTTGATTTGCACGTATCTATATCATGCAAGGGATGAAAACACGCTAGACATAATTTTTTCTGTTTGACGAAAGATAGGCGATCGATAGGTGAGAGATCAAGAAATGTTTGACATTTCGAAAGCACGTGACCTTGATTACACCGGAAACATTTTATTCCCGTACTTGAATTAGTTGAGGTGCCAGCCAGTCCTATAAAAGGCGAATTGGATGATTTATAGGTAGGCTTTTGCCCAAACTGACTTCGCATAGAATTTGAATTTTGATAGGTAGGCTTTTGCCCAGACTGATTTTGCATAGAATTTGATTTTTGATAGATAGGCACCTTTTTGGGTGCTGTTGATTGAGGAAGTGATTCCAAAACTTTACATCTTTTTTCTAGAAATTGAAAAAGTTACTGAAAAGTGGGAATTTCGGTATTAGTATTGGCGTGACTCATTTCGAAATTTGAACGCGTTGGAATATCCAATTTTTCTAATAAAATGAAAAAAATAATAAAGTCCCAACTGTCAACGTCAAAGCTAAGTGATTTTAAAATTTCTAGGGATTCAGAAAAGGTGTCAATTAAATTACGTAATTCTTTAGCTGACTCGTTTTTTTAAGGTGGAGTTCATAATTGAGCTTAAAGCATCATTTGCGAGGTCTCGCTTGTTTTGATATCTATTGACTAATTTGTCATAAGCAATTTTATAATTTTGATCAGATAAGCTAATCCCTGATATCACTTTTAAAGGCTCATCCTCGAGATATGAAAATAAATATTGAAGTTTTCGAACGTTACTTAGACTTTGATTTTGATCTATAATGTTATTAAAAAGATCGAAAAAGCTTGGCCATAATTTTTTATCACCTCGGAATATGGGAATACCTAACTCTTTGAGTTTTGGAGTTTCGTTTTGTCGAACATATGATCCCGAAAAGGATGGGGCCTCAACCGGAAATATTTTAGAGTAAACCCCCTTACACGCATAAAAATATTTACGAGCTTCTGAATGGATCGCATCGTGTGTTTTAAACTCCTCGTCGTCCGAGTCGTCTATCAACATAATGACGTCATTATGCGCCAGCATGCATTTATCGAATGTTTCATCCAAATCGGAATACCTCACTTGAAACTCGTTTCTCGCTTTTTCATCCTTTTCCGCGGTCTTTGACAACACATAACACTCGGTGATCGCAGATAAAAAACCCTTGCGTTTTTGTACGGCTTTTTTGACAGACATGATTTTACCTTTGAAATGACGAAATTGTCGGTAAATATACAATTAACGCTAAATTAATGCTTCTGATATAGAAAAATGACGAATTGTCGAAAATATGCACTAATTTATCGCAATTGATGAAAATTGTTTTAAATATCCAAATGATATGGTACACCACTGAACTTTTGTTTTGTTTGTTTTGATTCCTACTCGCTTTGTTTGTTTATACCACGCGGTACGCGAAAACAGGTACTGCCGACACCACACCGACCTTCGGTGCGAACACGACTTTCTCGACTCGATTCAAGGCCACCTTGTTTGGCTTGGCCACAGATTAGGTAAATAAGTGGCTTGGCATGAAAATAATTATTAATACCGTCGTATGGATTTATTCTAAATAATCCGGCTCGAAGGACCACTTTATGTTAGTCCACGGTTAGAAAAACGTTAAAGGCAATGGACTGTAAATATTTTGATTAATGAAATCGCGAACCAACATAAATATTGATATGAAATTACGAAATAATCAAAACGTTCATAGGTAAAATATTGGTGGCACACAACGGTAATCAGAACAAACGCGCTCACCTCTTTTGCAGCCAAATTCTCCACTTCCAAGGGGCCCCTGATGGATCTAATGATGTCACCACGTAGCTGAAGGGTTGAAGTTTCTAGTTCTATGCTTCAGTACACAAAAATCGAGCACTTTCAGGTGTAGATATTTGAAATAGTTGGAGAACGAAATTAACACGCCTTTTTCTCTAGGCGATTGACAAGGATCCCCCTGGTTGTTGGTGCGCATGTCCAAATACGCGGAATGCGCTTTGTCCTTCATACAGTTGTGTGTTTTTAAAAATATATATAAACAACCGCGAAATTTAGCGGGAGCTAACATAAATTTAGCGGGAGCTAACACTTACATACGTCACTCACTTATGGCAAAAAGCGATTGAGTTGCAAGGTGAAACAAGAACAATTGCCTTAGATATATCTAAAGCATTCGATAAAGTCTGACATGAAAATCTGCTCAACAAGCTTAAAGCAACGGGATTGTCGCCGAGACTTTGCACTTGGATTGAAAGTTACCTTAAGGATAGATCCATTTATGTTGCACTGGATGGCCGGAACTCCAACTCTTACCAAATAAATGCTGGTGTGCCACAGGGAGCAATCCTTTCGCCAATACTTTTTCTGATTTACATAAATGACCTCATAGATAAAACAGTAAATCCACTTTATTGCTTTGCAGATGATGGCAATGTAGTCTCCTCAGTCATACCACCCACATGTCTCTCCGCACGTGAATTCCATTACCTTAGACTAACTGAAATATCACAGATAATTAACGACTTGGAGATAATAGAGGACTGGGCAATAAAAATCTTGTACAGTTCAACGCGCAGAAAACCCAAGCAGCCCTGTTTTCAAAAAAGACCAGCACCGGTGAGCCAAACATCATGCTATCTGGAAGTGCTGTCGCATTGCAGAGCCAGTTGAACATCTTAGGAGTCACTGCAGAGACCAACATGTCTTGGCACAGTCACGTGGCAGATATAGCTAAAAGGGCGTCCCAAAAGCTTGGGGTGCTATTTCGTACAAGACATCTGTATACACCAAGCCAACTGCTGACACTCTACAAAGCCCAGATTCGACCAACTATGGAGTACTGCTCACATATATGGAGTGCGGCACCCAAACATACCTTAATGCTTTTGAACACCTTGCAAAAACGAGCTATCAAGCGGATCAATGACCCCGCACTTACCCGTAGCTTGGATAGTCTCGAACATCGAAGAACTGTGGGCGATCTATCTCTCTTCTACAGATATTATCACGGAAAATGCTCTGAAGAGTTAGCACGTATGATCCCCCCGGGAGTAGCACCTACTAGGCGAACACGTCAAACAGACGGTAACCATCAATTTATTGTCAAAATAGAGGCACCAAGAAACTCATTATATCAGAATTCATATCTCTGGAGAACAGCATCGCTGTGGAATAAACTCCCTGCGACAGTTTTCCCTGCAGGTTACAACCTGAACCGTTTTAAAACCAACACACACCAACATTTCCGCGCACTTGCCGCTTCTCGAGCGTGAGTGCTCATACCCGTAAAAAAAAATATATTTTCTTTAAGGAAGCAAATAGTACCATAATTGTGACCATAATGCAAAGACCAATAACGATCGATGATATTGACCTCTGGTGATGAGTTTCAGTCGGATTGATTGGTGAGAGTAGGCTTGCGATATCTTGAAGTCGGTAGATGTCTTCAAGATCGATTTTCGTGAAATTTGGCGTTGCCAAAAATCTTGTCAAGTTCATTGGCCCTAGTGGTTTACCTTTTTGGATTTTAACGTCGTTTACAAATTTTCGATTGTTGGTTTGAATTTCGCAATTTTTCGGTAGTCTAATAAGTATTGATTATTTTATTTGGTAATAATGGTCTGTGCTACATTTTCCAACGAGTTGTTCGGTTTTCAGTGGCATAAAGGGCACCATGTCTTGCGTGATTTGTTCGATAATTTTGATAATTGATAATTTTCCAATTGTGTGGAACCATTGAGCAGCTTTTCAAGGCACTGGTCTTGGGTTTGAAATTCTTCTTGGCAGAAATATGTTTCTTCGAGAGCTGGGCAAGCTTCGGTAGCAAATTGTCTTCTTTGACCTTCTTGTGCCATAAATAGGTATTTTGGGATAAATATTGATTTTTCTTGAATTATTGGATAGATTCGGTAAAAGGAATAGGTTTCAGGTGTAAGTATAGGAACATGGATTGCGAAAATAACCCTTGATTCCAAAAAGCTAACTTGAGTTCCCAAAAATTGATAATATAATAAGAAATTTTGAAAATTTGGTATTTCTGATTTTGAATAAAATTTTTCCAAATATCCCATTATTGTTTTAAGCTCGTTTGTCGAAACAATGCTATTATGTAAAGTATTTAATTTTGAAAACAAAATCGCGTCTTCTAAGTTGTCCAAAAATGTTATCAAATTTTGACAATCTAAATTTATTTGTGATAAAATGCCTTGAATGTTTAAATACTCTTGTAACCCATTAATAGTTATTTGTACTGACATTTGGAGTGCTTTTAAGCCTTTTTGAATGCTTTCTTGATTTGTTGTTAAAACAGTGACAGTTTTATTATAGTTAGAGATTAATTCTTTCGAAAGGAAAATTTGTGTATTGATCCCTTTAGTAATTTCTTTTTGATTTAATTCAAGATTAGAGATTGCTTTATCGTATCGTTCCCCATCTTCGGCATCTAAAGTTCCAAATAACCATCTGTTTACGGTTCCTACTGCGTTAATTAATCCGCGTTTACGAATTTTGTGTGGGCGTAAGTTTTGCAATTTTTCAATTGTTGCCTGAACTAAAAATTCCGTTCTCAGCAATAGACTCTCCGTTAAAGAGTGATAGCTTATAGAGTCAGATTTGCTCTCGATTTTGATTTGATTTTTAACATTAAAAAATAATTTTTGAATATTTTCAAATTGGCTAAAAAAAACTGTATACTAAACGTGCTTTACCCAATTTTATTGGTAGAATTGGGTTGTCTAAATTGGTAATTTGGATGTCATTCCTCATTGCCTGTTTCATTAGAAGAACCAGGAATATCAGGACCATGGGGTGGCGGCACATCCTGAAAAGATTTTCTAATTTCAGTTTGTCTTTTTGGTTTCTTTGCGCGCATTTTATGATAAGAATTCTTATGTGTGTGTAATTTAATTTTTGATTGACCGGTTCATAAGTGTTTTGCCCTGTGTTTTGTTCTAATGTAAGCTTTTCTTTCTCCTGAGGAATCGGGGGGCTCTTCTCTAGTTTCGTTTTGTTTAAAAATGACTTTTTTTTTCGCCTCCTGGTTTCGCTCTTTAATTTTTTCGTAAATTTTTTGAGAATTTTCTTTATATTTTTGAACGTGTGATGAAATGATAGCGTTATCGTTTAAATCGAATGGATTCATTGATCGTATGTGGCCTGTAATGATTTCGAAAGGTGTATATTTTGTGACGATGTGTATTGAGTTGTTATAGCCTAGGACTGCCCTGCGCATCAGCTGTTCGTTCGTTAAGTTAGGATTTTCAGCTTTTAAGCAATTAAAACTTTCTACGATGGAGTTGTGAAATATCTATACTGGTGAGTTGGAGTTGCTATTTCCAGCGGTAGTGTAATGCAACGGTATTCTATAAAGTTTGCAAAAATCTTCTAAGTCCTTATTTTTAAATTCGCTGCCTGCATCAGCTGTGGTTTTGATTGGTAATCCATGATGCGTTATGAACGTAAATATTAGCTCACACATATACTATACTATAGTAGTGTGAGCTATGGTGATCCTAATTTTTTCGAGAAAAAAAAGTTGCTCCGATTTCAAAAAATTTTTATATATCTTTGCGTTTCAGAAGATTTTGAAACATTTTTGTTGCGCCGTCTGTCTGTCTGTCTGTCTGTCTGTCTGTCTGTCTGTCTATCTGTCTGTCTGTATGTCTGTATGTCTGTATGTCTGTATGTCTGTATGTCTGTCTGTAACGACCAACGCGTATAACTAAAAAACCGCTTGGCCGGTTTTAATGAAATTTGGTACCTAGGCCTGCTCTTGGGTCGAGATGGTCCCATTTAAAAATGAACAAAATCCACCGAACACAAACCAAATAAAAGGGTGTGAAAATATGGCGTGTGTAATATCAAATGAAAGGTAATTGAGTCTGGAGTTAAACAAAATACATTTTAATTTATTTTAAAAAAAGGGTGGGGGTATATACAAAAATTAGAGTTTAAGTGAAAATATGGCGTGTGTGATATCAAACGAAAGGTAATTGAGTCTGGAGTTAAACAAAATACATTTTAATTTATTTTAAGAAAAAAGTGAGGGTATATTTCAAAAATTAGAGTTTAAGTGAAAATATGGCGTGTGTTATATCAAACGAAAGGTAATTGAGTCAGGAGTTTAACAAAATACATTTTAGTTTTTTTTAAGGGTGGGGGTAGATTTAAAAAATTTGAGTTTAAGTCAAAACATGGCTTGTGTGGTATCAAACAAAAGGTAATTTAGTCTGGAGTTGAATAAAATATATATCAGATTTTAGTTATATTAGGTCACACGTAAACTATAACTATAGTATTGGGTATGCTTGTCCATATCTTGAAAACGTGTCCATTATTGTTAAAAATGCGTCAGAATTAATTCGAAATACATCGATGTGAATATGCCCGAAGGGCCTTGATGACGTTGGTGTTAAATTGAATTTTATGACAGGGGGGTTTCTGTAATATTTATTTATTTGACATATTTCGTAATTGTTGACATATGCTTCAATGTCTTCACAAATTTTCGGCCAATGAAATTTGTATTTAAATGCTTGTTTCATTTCGTTCATTCCTCTATGGCATGTCTTTGTCACGTGGTACAAACTGAGCTTTTCTTGTTGGCCCTCGCGAGATTGTATATCTTCTAGGAAATTTGTACATCGGCCTAATGTAAAAGAACTGTTTTTGAAGAAATTTTGAAGAGTGACTGCAAATTGTCTTGCTAAAGAATCATCTTTTATAAAGATTGCATAACGAAATTTGGGGTTCATGTATTCTTTGCAAAGTCTTAAAATATCTGGTATGGGATCGTTTTGTGAGACGGTTATCGTATACCTTGAATTTGTAAAAATTGATTGATTCTTGACAATTAATTTTTCTGTTGGTCCAGTTTTTACTATTATTTGATCTTTGTAAAAATTAACAGGTCTTTCCGTGATTGGAATATTTAGTATCGGTTCTTCTCGTGACGTATGTACTGTATCGGTTATTGATTGGTCGTCTTGGTATGGTTTTCTGAGTTGTATATTAGATTGAATAATTATTTTTGGGCTTCTTGTCAAGTCTTCGAGGGTTCCTGTTGATTCGGCAGTATCAGTGGTTTCTCCTCTTTCATCTTGGTTTTGATTCTGTCCTACAAATCTTTCTCGTGTGTTCAAGAATTCTTTTATTACGTCATTGCTGTCTCCTGGGTTGTTGTCTACTGATGATGTCTCTAAAGCGTTTATATCTCTCCATCTGACTAATCTTGAATTCGGTTCTTTCAGTTTAAATAACTACTGAAGAGGTTGATGTTCAGTGTATATGGTGAATTTTTGTCCAAATTAATAAGGGCGGAAATATTTGCATCCCCATACTATGGCATGTAGTTCTTTCTCTATAGTTGAAAAATTTATTTCTGCTGGATTTAACGTTCTAGAGGCGTAACATATAGGATGTCCTTGCTGTGATAAGATTGCGGAAATTGCGAAGTTCGACGCATCTGTTGTCATCTCGAAGGGTTTTTCGGTCTGGGTAGGCTGAGACTGGCTCTGAGCAAAGTACTGTTTGGCAGGTCTTAAAACAATCTATGAATTCTTTTGTATGTTCTACACGGTTATTTTTCTTTAGACATTCTATCATTGGCTTGGTTTATTTGGCAAAATTTTTAATACATTTTTGGTAGTAACCCAAAAGTCCTAAAAATTATTTAATTTGTTTTTGCGTTTTTGATATTGGAAATCGAGAAATGGCTTCTAATTTCTTCTTATTGGGTTTTATGCCCTCTGGGGTTACTACATGTCCTAGAAAATCAACTTCCTTTTGCAAAAATTTGCACTTGTCAAGTTGAATTTTTAGGTTAGTGGTGGTAGTGGGGGGGGTTGACCCGCAAGTCTGACAAGTAGGCCAGAGTAGGTCCTTTTTGCCATGCCCCAAGTCTATCCCGTAACCCACTCTCTGCACTTCCCTTTGATGGTCGGGTAACTCATTGGGCCTTCCTGTTCTCTTTACAAAGTCCAGTAAGTCTGCCCATTTGAGCATGTGCAGTTCTTCCTCGCTCAGAGTTGGTGCTCCGAGTGCCTGATGTCTCTTCCTTGCCTAGGCCTCGCATTCTGCCACGAGGTGTCTTGATGTCTCTTCTTCCTGCCCACAGGCTGGGCAGGTAGGGTCATTCTCGACTCCTATACGTGTCATGTGCTTCCTCAACCGGTTATGTCCGGTTAGAGTACCTATCAGCAGTCCGAGGTCTTTTCGTGTCCGTCCCAGCATCCATCTAATTCTGGTCGCTTTTGGACGGTCTACGAATTCTCTGGTCTGTCTGCAACCCGATCCGGTTTCCCAGGAGTTCAATAGCGCGTTCTGGGCCCATTTGTTGAGTCCGCTTTGCACTTGTCTTTTTGTCACACCCAAAAGTGGCTCCGGTCCTACATAGGCGGTTCCTGCCCCGAGTCGTGCGAGTTCGTCCGCCTTCTCGTTGCCTGGTACCCCCTTATGTCCCGGAACCCAAACCAGCGTCACCCGTTTGCCATCGCTTAGGGTCTCTAGCGCCTCTGCGCATTCTTCCACCAAGCCGTCAGCAATCTTGGGTGCGTTTAGCGCCTTCAGGGTGGCTTGACTGTCAGAGCATATATATATAAGCTCCTCTTCGCTGTTCCGAACCTCTTCTAGGGTTGCCGCCATTATTATGGCGTAGACTTCTGCTTGAAAAACAGTAGCCTGCTCACCGAGCGAGTAGCTCTTCTAAACTTCTAGTTTTTCCACGTATACTCCCGCTCCTGTGGTTTGCCTCTCTGATAGTTTGGATCCATCAGTGTAGCAAACTAAAGCGCTCTCCTCAAACATCATTTCGTCTCTCTGCCACGCTTCCCTGTCTGGGATGTGGATTTTGTACCTCTTCTCGAGCCTCCAAGGTGCGTGTGCTCTGCTGACCGCCATTGACGTGAGGGGGATTTCTCTAATTGTCAGCTCTTCTATAGCTAGATGACCAGCTGTTTCCCCTCTTCCTCTCCACTGACCCGTGTCCCTTAGACGTAGGTAGGTCCCAATCGCCTCCCTCTTGATCCAAGTTGGTAGCGATGGTAGTCCCAGAATTGTCTCTAGGGCCAGGATCGGGGTAGTTCTCATAGCTCCGGTTATCCCTCTACACATCAGCCCCTGTAGGCTTCTGAGTTTTAGGGATGTGGTCGTTTTCTCCACTGCCGGCCACCAGACTATGGATCCGTATTGGATCCGCGGGCTCAATATTGCCGTGTACATCCAGTGGAGGGTCCTGGGGGATAGTCCCCAGGTCCTGCCGACCACTCGTCGTAGCTGCCACATTGTTGCCTGGACCTTTACGATCATATTGGTAACATGTGGCGTCCAGGTGAGTCCGCTATCAAGAATGACACCCAGGTACTTCAGCTTTGGTACTAAAGCTAGGGGTCTTCCGTACATCACGGGTGCTCTAAAACCTTCGATTTTTCTCTTTCTGGTGAACAGTATCATCTCTGTTTTACATGGGTTAACAGAGAGTCCATTTTCTTGGCACCAGTCTTCTATGATGCGAACAGCCATTTGCATTCTACTCGAAGCGACCAACCACTTCCACCACGCCATCATCTGCATAGGCATAGGCGTCGAATCCGTTCTCTGACAAGCGCTTCAGTAGGGTGTCCATAATCAGGCACCACAGGTGGGGCGACAGGCAACTGCCTTGTGGGCACCCTCCCGTGACCCTAATCCTGACCGTTGACTCCCCCAATGTAGCTTGTATTGCTCGTTGATTTAGTGCAGATCTTACCCATTCAATAATGGGGGTTTCTGCCCCCCTCTCTTGTAGGGCGGATGTTATCATCTGCACTTTGGCCTTGTCGAAAGCCCCTTCTATGTCAAAGAACACCGCAAGTGCGTGTTGCTTGAATTGAAGAGCCTTCTCTGCCTTATGCACTACTGCATGTATGGCCGAGTCAGTTGACTTGCCCTCCATGTAGGCATGCTGATTTCTGTGGAATGGGTTGTTTGCCAAGGCTCCTCCTAGAAGGTGTCGGTCAACCATCTTCTCCATTGCCTTCATCATAAACGATGTCAGACTTATGGGCAGGTAGGATTTGGCTGCTGTGTAGTCTCTTCTCCCCGCCTTTGGGATAAAGACTACGGTTGCCTTTCTCCATGTTGGAGGTGCATAGCCCAACGCTATGCTCGCTCTAAAGATTCCTCTCATGTACGGAAGGAGAACCTCGAGCCCTTTCTGCAATAGCGCCGGAAACAGCCCGTCCGGCCCTGGTGACTTGTATGGGCTGAACTCGTTGATCGCCCAGGTTATGGTGGCGTCCGTAACGAGCTTATCTGCCAGTTCCCAGTCGGGTTCAACCCTAAACTGTGGTCCGGCGACGGGTTGCGTTTCGTGGTCGCTCTCCTCCCCTGGAAAATGAACCTCAAGGAAATGTCGCAAAGACTCCTCACCGGAGGCGGTCCAGTTTCCATCAGGTTTTTTAAGAGACGTGAGTGTTTGTCTCGAATCACTACTCAGTATTTTGAGAAGTCTGGAGGTCCCTGGGAGAGAGTTGATCTCCCCACAGTAAGTCCTCCAGCTTTCCCTTTTACTTCTTCTTACCTCTGTCTTAAACTCTCTTCTGGCTTCTCTGTACTGTTCCCAGGTGGCCTCCCCACCCTCCCTCATCGCTCTGTTAAGGGTCCTCCTGGTTTTCCGGCGTAGCTTGTCTAGCTGGCTGTTCCACCAGGGGACACGTCGAGTCGGCAAGGGTTTTAAGGGGCAGGCTTCCTCATAGCTGGCTATGATGGTTTTTTCCAGGTCGCCGATTGCTCTTTCAAGTTGTTCTTTTGTGTCAATGTTTATTTCAAGAGGGTCCCTATTCCGGTCCAGAGTCGACAGATAGCGTCCCCAGTCCGTACTTCTTGGGTTCCTCCTAAGTTCTGGTGGTGTCTCGTCGGTCTTCATCTCGAATCTGATCATACGATGGTCAGATGTGACGATGTCCTTCGTGACCCTCCAATTGACGATCTTTTCGTAAATGTCTCGTGAAGCCAGCGTAATGTCAATGACTTCCTCGCGGGTATTATTGATGAACGTTGGTTCGCAGCCTTTGTTAGCTATTTCCAGGTCCGAGTTGGCGAGAAACTCAAAAAGAGCCTCTTCACGTTTATTCACATGACTACTACCCCACGCTACATGATGTGAATTTGCGTCACACCCTACGATCATCGGAAATTTGTTAGACTCCGCGAATGAGATTACTCGCGCTAGTTCTGGGGAAGGTGGTGGGTGCTCACTGTCATATGGTAAGTATGCGGAACATACCACGATCTTAAGCCTATTGTTACTCACCGTTAATTCCAAAAGCGCTGCCGTCAAGTCTCGGGTCCCTAGTTGTGGTAACTCCACAACTGTCAGGTCCTTTGACACCATTAGACAGCTTCTTGGTGCTTCCTCCCTTGTCCCGGTCAGGATGTTCATGCCGGTACTCCCTAGGCCGCCTACTTTGCTACCTGAAACGATAAAAGGTTCTTGTACAAATATAATTTGCGAGGCACTGGTGCCAGTCACAGTCCGTACAAGCTCGCCTGTTGGTCCGAGACTCTTGTGCAAATTAATTTGACTTACCCGCAGTTTATCCATCGCCATGTGGGGATTGTTACATAGGGGAGAGCAGGGGAACCCATCACTCCGTCTTTCTCTTGGTAGGCGGGTCACCGTCGGGCCCTCTGGGCGGTCGTCTCGCAGCTGCGCTATAAGTTTGCATCCTCGACACAGCGGTGGTTACAAACTCATATGCGAGCCGCCAATTGACTCCCTCCAGATTCCTTATGGTGTCCACCCCTACCATGAAAGTCAATCGCCAGGCCTCTGGTCCTCCTGTGGTCTCCAGATGTCGCCAGCCCGAAATATCGAGCGGCCTGTTCTGGAGTCCTAGGAAATCCATTAACCTGGCGATGTCTACCTCCTCTTGGGACCGGATCCAAAACGTGATCCGCTCCGGCCAGGGTGCCTCATCCGACCTGCCAGGACGGAATGTGACTCCTTCGACCGTTACGATCTGGTTCAGTAGCCAGTCCCTTGTGACCTCTGAATTATCCGCTGTGAACAGCATCCAGCCTGGTTCTACCAGGCCAGAGTTCACAAAACGGAGCACCGGTCCCTCGGGTGGTCCCCTCATGGTCCGGAGCATCCGTTCCAGAAGCTCACAGCGGATAGCTGCTCCCTCTTCCTCTCGTATTTTGCCGTCTACCCTGTCGGACATGAAGACGACCTTCATCGCCTTCCTACTTGGCTGTCCGGTCTTCCGGGACGCGGGCTCAGCCGAGGGTTTGTCCGACCCCAGGTTGTCTCTTAACAGAGGCGACCTGTTGTCGGTCACACCCCCTTCCCCTTGGCCCGCGCCTCGTTTGACCCTCTTGCTTCTGTATTCGGGCGGTGTGGTCCTCTCCGCCCGGCCTCGCTTAGGAGTGGAGGATTGGAGCCCGGAGGTACCTGGTAGCACCCCCTTGCTCACCCTCGTTACTCCCGGGCCTTTGGGTATGTTGGCCATTGCAACCTCCCTGGCAAGCTGTTTGGCTGCCTTGGAATTTTTAGGTTAGCTTCTTTTAGTTTTTGAGAAATCAATTTTAAATTTTGAATGTGTTCTGTTAAGCTTGTGCTAAAACAGATTACGTCGTCCATAAATACCATGCAGATTTTTCCTTGAAGGTCTTTAAAAACTTCGTCCATTGCACGTTGGAAGGTTGAAGGTGCGTTCTTAAGTCCAAACGGCATACGAAGGTACTCATAATGGCCGTTTTCTACATTGAAAGCCGTCTTTTCTACTGAATTCTGTGCCATTTCTATCTGATGGAAACCGCTGGCTAAGTCTAACGTCGAAAAATATTGTGCTCTGCCTAATTTGTCAAGTATATTGGATATATTGGGAATCGGATATCGATCGGATATCGATTTTTCGTTCACGCGTCTGTAGTCGACCACTATCCTCCATTTCTGCTTGCCTGACGCGTCTAACTTCTTAGGTACTATCCAAATAGGTGAAGACCATGGGCTGGATGGTCTTATTGTGTTTTTATCTAGCATTTCTTGTATTTGCCTTCTAACTTCATCTTTGTGAATGTATGGATGCCTATAAGATTTGGTGTGTACAGGTGCTTTATTTGTGGTCCTAATTTCATGCTTAATTTTGGAAGTAAAAGTCAGTGGATCGCCGTCTTTATAAAATATATCTTTATATTCTTGGCATAATTTTAAGATTTCAGATTTCTCTTCGGTGTTCATGTGGTTGGTTCTGATCAATTTTTCAATGCTATATTAATTGGGAATATCTAATTGATTATAGCTTGTCAAAATATTATCGAATGTGTAAAGTTCAAAGTATTCTTCTTTAAAAGGTATAACTATGAGTGGTTTTGAAAATGTAAGTGATCTCGATTCATTTCTGGGGTTTTGGACTTCGATTAGTGCGTATCCGTTATTGGCTGTGGTCAAAATTGATGGTATGTACAAATCGTTGATGTAAATTGCGGATGTCAAAATTTATCCATAATCGATATTGACTGGTACTAATTTCAATGCTTTCTCCATCGCGCTGATTGTAATGGTCGAATTTGTTTCCCATTTGTGTCTAAATTTATACGGTATAATGACATTCGTGCCTTGTTCATTTACTACATCTATGTTTAAGTACATTCTTGTCAGGTCTTCTATCTCTATGACACCATCGAAATAGTCGTGAAAATCAAATAGCAGATATGTTATCTGACGGTCGTAACAAAATTCTCGGAAGGCTGGTATTTCTGCTTCAAACTGTTTGTCATTGGATCCATTAACGGTTTTTATCTGGTTAATTTTTCGGAAAATACCATTTGGGAAATATTTTTCTACAATTATTGGTCTTAATATTGATCGACTACTACCTGTATCAATCAATAATTTGCTTCTGGAATGGGTATTGATTTCTATTATGGTTGATTTTTGCTGGGGCCTGGTTTCGAAACATTTTCGTTTTGGGCGATTTGGTTTGGTTGTGTTTCTGTCTTATTTTGTTGTGTGTTTTCTGGGTATGACTGATAGTCGGGCTCTTGGTAGTTGTATTCTGTAGAGTAATCACACTCCGAATAGCCATGATTATATTCAGTGTAAGGGTGTTAGCTCCCGCTAAATTTCGCGGTTGTTTATATATTTTTAAAACCACACAATTGTATGAAGGACAGAGCGCATTTCGCGCATTTGGACATGCGCACCAACAACCAGAGAGATCCTTTGTCAATCGCCTCGAGAAATGGCGTGTTAATTTCGTTCTCCAACTATTTCAAATTTCTACACCTGAAAGTGCTTGATTTTGGTGTACTGAAGCATAGAACTAGAAACTTCAGCCCTTCAGCTACGTGGTGACATCATTAGATCCAATCAGGGGCCCCTTGGAACGTGGAGAAATTAGCTGCAAACTGGTGAGTGCCTTTGTTTCTGATTGCCGTTGTGTGGCACAACAATTAACCTATGGACGTTTGACTATTTCGTAATTTCATATCAATATATTTATGTTTGTTCGTACTTCATTTAATTAAAATATTTACAGTCCATTTATCGTTTTTCTAACCGCGAGCTAACATAAGTGTTCCTTTCGAGCCGAATTATTTTAAATAAAAACTCCATACGACGGTATTAATAATCAGCCATTATTTTCACGCCGAAAACAAGGCGGCCTTGAATTTTGCCAAGCGTATTGAAACGAGAGAAAGTGGTGTCGGCGCAGTACCTGTTTTTGGTCCGCTGCTATGGTAACGGGTCTACTCCGCGTGGTATAAACAAAATCGAGAAGGAATCAAAACAAAACAAACAACATTTCTCATTTATGTGTTAGGTGTGTTCCATATCATTTCGATATTTAAAACAATTTTCATCAATTGCGCTAAATTAGTGCATATTTTCGACAATTCGTCATTTTTCTATTTCAGAAGCATTAATTTAGCGTTAATTGTATATTTACCGACAATTTCGTCATTTCAAAGGTAAAATCATGTCTGTCAAAAAAGCCGTGCAAAAACGCAAGGGTTTTTTATCTGCGATCACCGAGTGTTATGTGTTTTCACAGACCGCGGCAAAGGATGAAAAAGAGAGAAACGAGTTTCAAGTGAGGTATTCCGATTTGGATGAAACCTTCGATAAATGCATGCTGGCACATAACGACGTCATTATGTTGATAGACGACGCGGACGACGAGGAGTTTAAAATGCAGGATGCGATCCTTTCTGAAGCTCGTAAATATTTTTATGCGTGCAAGGGGGTTTACTCTAAAACTCAAAGAGTTAGGTATTCCCATATTTCGAGGTGATAAAAAATTATGGCCAAGCTTTTTCGATCTTTTTAATAACATTATAGATCAAAATCAAAGTCTAAGTAACGTTCGAAAACTTCAATATTTATTTTCATATCTCGAGGATGAGCCTTTAAAATTGATATCAGGGATTAGCTTATCTGATCAATATTATAAAATTGCTTACGACAAATTAGTCAATAGATATCAAAACAAGCGAGACCTCGCAAATGATGCTTTAAGTTCAATTATGAACTCCACCTTAAAAAACGAGTCAGCTAAAGAATTGCGTAATTTAATTAACACCTTTTCTGAATCCCTAGAAATTTTAAAATCACTTAGCTTTGACGTTGACAGTTGGGACTTTATTATTTTTTTCATTTTATTAGAAAAATTGGATATTCCGACGCGTTCAAATTTCGAAATGAGTCACGCCAATACTAATAACGAAATTCCCACTTTTCAGTCACTTTTTCAATTTCTAGAAAAAAGATGTAAAGTTTTGGAATCACTTTCTCAATCAACAGCACCCAAAAAGGTGCCTATCTATCAAAAATCAAATTCTATGCAAAATCAGTCTGGGCAAAAGCCTACCTATCAAAATTCAAATTCTATGCGAAATCAATTTGGGCAAAAGCCTACCTATAAATCATCCAATTCGCTTTTTATAGGACTGGCTGGCACCTCAACTAATTCAAGTACGGGAATAAAATGTTTCCGGTGTAATCAAGGTCACGTGCTTTCGAAATGTCAAACATTTCTTGATCTCTTACCTATCGATCGCCTAACTTTCGTCAAGCAGAAAAAATTATGTCTAGCGTGTTTTCATCCCTTGCATGGGGTAGATACGTGCAAATCAAAATATTCATGCAGGAGTTGCAATAGTAAAAGGCACCACACTTTCACTCATATCTTAGAAACTAATCAAGAGTCTGGAAGCCAAGATACTAGTCCTGTCATTCACACACCACCTGTCAATAATCTTCATGTGTCATTAAATACCTCAGGACCTTCAGGTACCTTTCTTTTATGCACCGCCATAATAGATGTTATGGACGGTTGCGGAAATTTTCAACCTGTAAGGGCATTGCTTGATTCTGGATTACAGACAGGATTCATCAGTGAAAAGTGTATTCAGCGTCTTAATCTTCCTAGGCGAAGTTACACCACTAAAATATTCGGATTAAATCAGATGTCTTCTTTTACTTCCAAAGGGCTCGTTCAATGTCACATTAAGCCACAAGGACAAGTCACTCCTTTACTTAATTTCGAAGCAATTGTTGTTCCACAATTTTGTTCCAATATGCCTACATTCACTTTGAACGATAATCAGTGGAAACACTTGGAAAACCTTAAACTTGCCGACCCATCTTATTTCAAATCTAGACCTGTGGACCTAGTTATTGGTTGCGAGCTATTCGCACAGATATTCAAGGAGGGCAGGGTTCTTGGACAAATAGGGCAACCTTCAGCACTTGAAACTATCTTTGGTTGGGTCGTCATGGGAAAGGTTGACGAAGTAGGTAGTCTTACGGAACGAACCAGTTGTTTTTTAACGAGTCATTCACCTCCTTTAGAGGTCATTCTCCCTAGGTTTTGGGAAATCGAACATTTGCCTAAAAAACAAATCTTATCAACGGAAGAAAAACAAGCAGAATCAATCTTTACTGCGAGTGTAGTACGGCAACCGAGCGGTAGATTTATGGTAGATCTTCCGTTTAAAGATAAAATAAACCCTGACCTAGGAAATACTTATCCGCAAGCTTATCGTAGATTTTTACTTCTAGAAAATAGATTAATCAAAAATCCTGATCTGTACACTGCCTATTCATGTTTCATGCAAGACTATATCGATTCTAATCATATGAGTCTAGTTTTATCTAGTCAACCAAAAGTCGACGTAACATGTTTTTTAGCACATCATTGCGTATTAAAGCCGGAAAGCTTAAGTACAAAATTAAGGGTAGTCTGGGATTGTTCGGCAGTCACCCCAAAAAATATTAGTCTCAATGATACGTTGTTATCTGGACCGAAACTTCAAAAGGATATTGCTTCTTTACTCCTTACATTTCGTCTTAATCCTATTGCCTACATTGCTGATATCAAACAGATGTTCCGTCAAGTCCTTATCAATCCTTATCACCGTCCTTATCAAAGGATATTGTTGAGGTTTTCTCCACAGGACCCACTTTCAGTGTGGGAACTTTCTACTGTCTATATTATTAATTATTAAATTGTCTACTTTTCTAGCCATGCGTACATTAAATGAGCTGGCAGAGAGAGAAAAGGAACATTTTCCTATGGCTAGTACTGTTCTAAAAACGTCAATCTATATCGACGATATCTTGGGAACTAGCTCTTCGCTTTCTGAAGCTCTTTCCCTTCAAACGGAACTCAATGATTTGTTGAAGTCGGGAGGATTTGAACTTAAAAAATGGGCAAGCAATTGTTCCGAGTTATTGGCAACATTGCCAGAATCCGATCGTCAAATGCCTCTCTTTTTTGACAAGGAGGAACCCCACTTTATCAAAGTTTTAGGACTTCAATGGCATCCAAAAAATGACATTTTTTCTTATCAATGCCGAATGAAGGACAAACCCCCAACCAAACGTGCTATTTTATCTATCATAGGAACAATCTTCGATCCCTTAGGTTTTCTTTGTCCCTTGTTGCTACAAGCAAAATTTATTTTGCAACAGTTGTGGATATCAAAAATAGGCTGGGACGAAGAACCAGATTCTTCTATCATCGACTCTTGGAACAAACTTCGTTCTGAATTCCCGCTTCTTTCCAATTTTCAATTACCCCGACAAATCAAACTGTCAAAAACCAATACCTGTCAAATCATCGGCTTCTGTGACGCTTCAATTCGAGGCTACGCAGGCGTCGTATATTTTCGTGTAGAAGAGGAAAATAATATATCTGTTTCTCTCATATCTGCAAAATCTAGAGTCGCGCCTATAAAGTCACAAACTTTGGCTAGGCTACAACTCCTAGGCGCATTTCTTTTAAGCGAATTAATTGACTTCGTTTTATCTAGCTATGAAGGAAAAATAACTTTTACAAATATTGTTACTTTCTGCGATTCGCAAGTCGTATTGCATTGGCTTTCATCCCCTCCTAATCGCTGGCAAACCTTTGTTGGAAATCGAGTCAGTAGAATCCAAGAAATCATTCCCTCAAACTCATGGCGCTACATTCCTTCTGCTTTAAATACAGCCGATATTGCGTCACGAGGGGCCACCCCTTCACAGCTCATGTCACATGACATGTGGTGGAACGCACCGTCGTTTTTGTGGTCTCCCGAAAACGAATGGCCCGATTTTCATAAATCAAAAATGCCGATTGATTTCGGAGATATTAATCTGGAGGAAAAGCCAAAGGTCTGTTGCAATGCGATAATTGACGTTAACTTCTTAGATCAGCTTCTTATCAAATATTCATCTATATCAAAAATTCAACGTATCATTTGTTATGTCCTGCGAATAGTTAACTTTTTTCAAAACCATTCCTATCAAAAACCCACTAAGCCGCCGGACCAAAAAGTTATTTTTGAGAATATTGTTTTTCCTACCACCGGTGAGATGCAAAGTGCGTTATACCTTCTTATCAAACGCGTTCAAGGTTCTTGTTTTTCTGAGCTTTTTTCCGCGTTATCTAAGGATAAACCAATACCGAAACCTTTTCGAGGACTTTCACCTTTTCTTGATGAAAATAGTATCATTAGAGTCGGTGGCAGATTACAAAAATCTGACCTTTTGTCTTGTCTGCAAAACACCCCGTCTTACTTTCGAGTAACCATCGTTTAACTACTCTTCTTATCGAGTCCACTCATCGACAATACCTTCATCCTGGGTTTAAAACATTACATAATCTGCTTTTACAGCAATTTTGGATATTATCTGCCAGACGGGCAATTCAAAGAACCATATCCAAGTGCTTGCAATGTTTTAGAATCAACCCTAAACCCTATAGACCGCCCATAATGAGTTCACTTCCCGCTCATCGAATCAATCAATTTAAACCTTTTCGAGTGTAGCTATCGACTTTTGTGGACCTTTCTTTGTGATTCCTCATCGTTACCGTGGTTGTAAAGCTTTCAAATCGTATGTCTGTGTGTTTGTCTGTACGGCCATACATTGCGTGCATTTGGAATTAACCATGGAACTGTCCACCGAAGGGTTCATAGGTGCATTCCATCGATTCATTTCCAGACGTGGAAGCGTGACGCAATGCTGGTCAGATCAAGGCAGTAATTTTATAGGGTTTCGTAATCAATTACTTGATTACGCAAGAAGTGCTGCCACCAGACTTTCTATTCGTTGGCATCTGGGACCTCCTCTGAGTCCTCATTTCAATGGCCTGGCAGAAGCTGGCGTCAAAAGTTTTAAAACTCACTTTGTTCGAGTTGTCGGCGACCAGAAGTTGTCTATCATGGAGATGTCCACCCTTACCTGTCGCATAGAAGCCGTACTTAATAGTCGCCCTTTATCTCCTGCCTGTTCAGACCCACACGATCTTCAACCTCTTACCCCTGGGCATTTTTTGACCCTTGAACCCCTTAATTCAGAAATTCCGGAGTCAGATTTGTCCGAGGTTCCCCTAAATCGGCTCTCGAGATGGCAACTAATCCAAAAACTACATAATGATTTTTGGAAACGGTATTCTATAGATTATTTGCGTACGCTACAACAGCGACACAAGTGGGCTGATTCGTCCCCAAATATCAAATTACATGATTTGGTTATCATAACAAGTGATCACATTCAATCACCTTTGAAATGGCCGGTCGGTCGGGTCATCGAACTGCATCCCGGCGGGGACGGTCAGGTGCGTGTTGCGACGGTACAAATGGTTACCGGTGTTTATAAGCGGCCAGTTGTAAAACTGTGCCTCTTGCCAAATTAAAAGTAATCTTAATTTTTCTACCTTTTACCGGGTATTACAATAGGTTTTCTTTATTTTTATTTTTTTGAATTTTTTGTTTGTTTTTTTTTGCCTTTTTCGGGATTTCGTTATCTCTAAATAAACTTACGATACTTATCTGTTTTCATTCGTTTATATTTATCGGTCGATCCTTTTTCTTATATCTATATCTGTCCGGTTGAGATTCTAAAATTGTGTGTTTTGGAGGGCAGTTATGTTAGCTCCCGCTAAATTTCGCGGTTGTTTATATATTTTTAAAACCACACAATTGTATGAAGGACAGAGCGCATTTCGCGCATTTGGACATGCGCACCAACAACCAGAGAGATTTTTTGTCAATCGCCTCGAGAAATGGCGTGTTAATTTCGTTCTCCAACTATTTAAAATTTCTACACCTGAAAGTGCTCGATTTTGGTGTACTGAAGCATAGAACTAGAAACTTCAGCCCTTCAGCTACGTGGTGACATCATTAGATCCAATCAGGGGCCCCTTGGAACGTGGAGAAATTGGCTGCAAACTGGTGAGTGCCTTTGTTTCTGATTGCCGTTGTGTGGCACAACAATTAACCTATGGGCGTTTGACTATTTCGTAATTTCATATCAATATATTTATGTTTGTTCGCACTTCATTTAATTAAAATATTTACCATTGCAGTTTTCGTTTTTCTAACCGCGAGCTAACATAAGGGTCATGTGGGTATCATTCTGCTCGAAAAATTCTTGGCTATCACCGTGGCCATAAAACTGCGAATAATTTCCCTAGTAGTCTTCTTCTTTTCCTTTATTATGATTTTGAAATTCGTTGGAACAAAACTCATTTCTTCTGAAACCTTGATTTTGTGGTCTGTTTCTCATAAAGCTACTTGTCTAGTTAGAAATACCGGACATGGGCGTCGGTTTGGGTAAAAGGTGTTGCGGTGTATTTTTTGGGCTAAAAACATTTTTTGTTGGTCCGAATACATCTTGAGCATTAGGGAATCTTTGTGGCGGTAAAGGTCTTGGTTGTATGTTTAGTGGCTGGTTGGGCCATTGGAATCTTTGTGGTCCGTTAAAATTTTGATTTAGAAAATTTGGTTGATTAAAACGAGGTTGATTGAATGGTGATTGGTTAAATTGAGGACTACTAAATTGAGGTTGATGCAATTGTGGGTTATAACGTGTGGTATTATTTGCAAAAATGCTATTGTTTGAATTTTGGCCCCTTGATGTACTAGGCCTTAAGTGAGAATTTTTATTTTGGAAAAAATTTTGATTTTCACTTTGCTGACCGTAGAGTTTCTCCCAATTTTCGAACTCTGACACTTGGTTCATAGCCTCTTCGAGAGACTCTGGACTTTTCAGGTACAAATTATGTCGAACTGTCCTGAACAGCCTGCTATGAATGTATTCAGTGCTGTGTTGTCGTACATTTCAATGTAAAAGGCTTTCTGTTCCGCGGTGTATTCTGCGTTACTAGAAATTTTTTGAATAATTCTACTTTTTAACAATTGAATTCTGTTGCCGAAATCTAATAAATGTTCACTTTTAAACGGTCGCATGAGCATTAGTTCTTGTACTAAAATCTCGATATTACTACGATCTGAAAGAGTCGATATTAATTCAGCTCTTAAATCGATCCAGTTTTTAATTTCTAGTCGATTGCCAACCAATTTTTCGGCTCTTCCAGTCAATTTTTCTTAAATTACGTCAAAAATATGCTCATTAAGATAACGATTATTAATATGTACAAAACAGGTTACTAAGTTATCGCATCTTTTGATAAATTTATTAAGCGTGTCGCTACTGCCATCATAGAGTTTAATAGTTTCGCATTTAGACTTAAACATACTCCAATTTATGTCAGGTACGCCTACATTACGCTGTTGACCGTTTTGTTCGTTTTGCATTTTAGATTGTCAAAAATTGGTTTTTTAAATCAATTTAAAATTTTGTAGGTTTTTCCAATTTTTCAACCTACGCTTTTTCAAAAATTTATTCCTATAGACTATGCCTCAATTGGCAGGTTCTAAATTTATTTTGTCTGCGATAGACTGATCTTACTTTAATTTGTCTGCAATAGACTGATCCAAATCTAATTTGTCTGCGATAGACTGATCTAAATCTAATGCGTTCGATACGCGGTACCTATCTATTCCCCCAAAACTTATTCAGAGAATTGGAAAGAGCAAAGGAATGGCACTTACGTGTTGTTCCTCTCGATTCAGTTGCTGTGAGCTCGCCTGCTTCTTGCTGTTGGTGTTGTAGTGGCCTTTTGTCCCGTTCTGGTTCGAATAGCACTCAAGTTGTTAAAACAACACTCCGAAAAGTATTTTTCCGTACTCGTTAGTAAAGTCTATTTTACGCACGATTTTTAACGATTTTGACTACCGGATGCGCTATCCTACCGACTGCGCCAGTTAAGTTTGGAAAACGGAAAAATGTGTTTTTAAAAAATTTTATTTTTCAAAATTGACAAATATAATAGGTCTTAACAGTCAAGCTGTTGGCAAAAGAATGATTTTAATTTACAGCCGTTTACTACTACTATGAACAACTAGGAATTAAATTAATTCTGAATCTAACTTTTCATTATGCTGAGTCTAGAATTATGCATACGTAACTAGTGGAATTCAAAATTTTTATTTTGCGCCGCCACTGCCCTTTTTTATCCAAGACAAGCCAATAGAATATTTTTGCGGTGTTGCATGTGTCCGGACTTACCAAACCGAAATTCTATTTTCGTCCCTGTCTTGCTCATTAAATTCTTACTTGTATTTGGTCAATTGTGATAAAAGCTTGATGTAATGGCAATTTAGTATAGAAGTCAATGGTTTATTGATTTTGTTGGTTGTTGTTATTTTTGTCATTGTTGAGTAGTACTGTTCAATATAGTTTTAAAAATAAAGTTGTTGTCAATAAGACTCTGACTAAAAACCTGACTAAACCTAAGACTTTAGAACCACAGAATCCAATTTATCGAGAAATAAAAGCCTTTCAAATAAAACAACAACAATAATCTCAAAACGAGCTGATTCTGATATTGAATTTAAAAATGCAGTTGGAACTAGAGAACGAAAAGGAAAACAAATAATAGAGGAAGAGTTGCGTAACAAGGAATAAGAAAAACAACCAAAGAAACGAGAGAAGAAAAATAGAAAGATACACTTAAATTATTGGAATTAGAATGTAAAGGAGAATAAAATTATATCAAAATTAAGAGGAACTATAAGCCTAAAAACAAAAATATCTGAATAAGCATTCTGTATGTATGCATGTAAAAAATGTGATATTCTATCTCAAAATTCTGGTAATATCTATATTAAAAAGGGGATTATTAAACATCCTGACCCAGGAATCTTAAATGAAAAATTAGAACTTACACAACTATGTAAAACCATTAAAAACATAATAACTTTAAGAAGCACAGATAGTAATCCAGAACTCCCTAGTGACTTATAAGATAGTTTTAAGTTGTGCCAAATTTAAGCACGATAGCACAGCCTACCTGTTGTTAGGTAGGCTGTGACGATAGCTTTAACAATATTTGGCAATTCGAAATAGCCATTTTGGAACCGGTTTTAGTCGACGCCGACGGTGCCGTTATTTCTCGTTTGTCGCAATTACAAACGAGATACTAAATAGGGGAAGATGTAATTTTTGTCATTTTTGAGTAGTACTGTTCAATATAATTTAAAAAATAAAGTTGTTGTCAATAAGACTCTGACTAAAAACCTGACTAAACCTAAGACTACGGAACCCCAGAATCCAACTTATCGAGAAATAAAAGCCTTTCAAATAAAACAACAACAATAATCTCAAAACGAGCTGATTCTGATATTGAATTTAAAAATGCAATTATGGAACTAGAGAACGAAAAGGAAAACAAATAATAGAGGAAGAGTTGCGTAACAAGGAATAAGAAAAACAACCAAGGAAACGAGAGAAGAAAAATAGAAAGATATACTTAATTTATTGGAATTAGAATGTAAAGTTAAGGAGATTAAAATTATATCAAAATTAAGAGGAAATATAAGCTTAAAAACAAAACTATCTGAATAAGCATTCTGTTAGTATGCATGTAAAAAATGTGATATTCTATCTCAAAATTCTGGTAATATCTATACCAAAAAGGGGATTATTAAACATGAAGAAAATTTTCATGAGAATCCTGACCAGGGGATCTTAAATAAAAAATTTGAACTTACACAACTATGTAAAACCATTAAAGAAGCACAGAGAGTAAACCAGAACTCCCTAGTGACTTATAAGATACTTGTGCCAAATTTAAGCCCGATAGCACAGCCTACCTGTTGTTTGGTAGGCTGTGACGATAACTTTAACAATATTTGGCAGTTCGAAATAGCCTTTTTGGTACCGGTTTTAGTCGACGCCGACGGTGCGGTTATTTGTCGTTTGTCGCAAGACTATTACAATCGAGATATTAAATAGGGGAAGATGGGGGAATTTTTTTGTCGAAAGGAAGACTTTATTTGCAGTTTTAATACTTTGTGGTTTTGCTTGTATTAAAAAAGTACTTTAGAATGGAAATGTTTCGTATTTCTTTCTCGATTTAACTATCGTGGGGTAACAGGAAACATCTTAATGAGGCAATAACCTACGAATTTGACTACAGTGACTTATGTAAAGCTGTAGAAATGGCAAGTTGCAGAAATATTAAATGACATCTAACGCAAATATACAGTTCGGTCTTTTTTTTAAGTGGTGACTAACAGGCTGAATTCTCGTACATAGACTTATTCGGCCGAGACGCCTCACTTTTTCGTCTGAAAAAATTCTTAAAAGTGACTCATTACAGAATGCGCGGGCGCAGAAATCTTTTGATCTTCGGACTCACTGAACCAAGCATATAATTTTAGGGGCAATGTTGCCATTTACTTTCAAACACATTTTTTAGGCAACAGAAAAGAAAAAAAACAGGTATTTACTATCAAATTAGGTGAAAACTTTAAATTACGAGATGAAAAAGTTCCATTAAAGAATTAGTAGTTAGCAACTTTTTTTATGTAGGCTAAAAAAATTAAAATATATATTATTTCACGATAGTCAAAACGAAAGGATAATTAATAACAATTCCACTCTGAACTACTTGTTCATGACAAGCTCTTGGTACCGCTCAAAACTGCAGTGACCTGTACAGCCAGCGTCACCACATGGCACAGAATGCAACAGAAGCTCGTTAAAACACCATTGCGCATGTTCTACGTACGTCAAAATACTTATGTTAACCGCAGTGAGTTTGCGGCGTTAATTACATGTGACGTTCAAATGTCAACAGTGTCAAAAAGCGTTGGTCATCGGCCATTTTTGGCACGACCAAAGACCATCTAATTATAGAAATTTTAATAAATAAAGCAAAATCGTTCTCTCCAATTAGAGAATAGTACAAAAACATCGCTAAATTACGACCGACATTTTGAAAATCCAAGTTAATTAAAATATCTTGCTCAAAAACTACCAAATACACAAGAACAAGTTTTTTACAAAGATGGACAAGTAAATCGTAAAGTATTTGCTACATGGGTTTGAAATAAAGCTGATCCAGCATATTATGTTACCAGACCGAAAATGTCAATTTAAACGTCAACTTTTCTCGCAATCATGATAAATATTTTGTTATTAGTAATCAAGAACCAATTTTTGGATACTGTCATGAAAAACACTTGGTAGAACATACAAGGTGAAACATTACGTGCCGAGCAAAACCTTACAGGGAAAAGCGGCTATGAAAAAAAACTGTTGCTTAGCCCTCCCCCAAAACATATTATTAAAATTATATTAAACAAATCGCCGAAACACATCATAAGAATTCCGCGGGATTCTTAAAAATAGGCGATTTTTCATAGACTACTTACTAAAACTAAATTTTAGGTAGAAATAGACGGCATGGTAATTGACGTGAGCAAAAAATGGCTACCCTTCTTGGCCAAGGGCTTCAACTCACCTAAGCTCACATTAGAAGTATGCGATGGTTTTGAGTACATGAAGAATCACAAAAATCAGTTCGACATTATTATAACTGATTCGTCCGATCCAATTGGACCGGCCGCCAATTTGTTTACTGAATCTTATTTTGGATTGTTGAAGCAAGCTCTGAAACCAAATGGTAAGCAAAAGTGAACTACTGAGGCCTGTATGTATGCACAGGGTGTTTCACTAAATTTTAAACCCCCTGTTAGAGCCTTTATCATTGCTGATCCACCAAATGTTCTATATGTCAATATTTGACATGGAAGTCACATATCGCCGCTCAGATGTTAAAACCTTATATCTCAAAAAGCACAATTTTCAGGAAATTACAAATATGAGGTTTTGACATCTGACTTATTCCGGTAGCGAGATACGAGGGATTTATATTTAGCGCAGCGCATGCTTTTTGTTACCTAATGAAGTCACTAGGTTTTGAAATCGATGGAATATGAATTCATATTCTTAATGAAACTCATATTGAAATAAGAGGTTTTGGCATCTGGGTGACGATATATTAAATAGAATACCTCGCATATAATTTAATTTAGAAATTATATTTTTGTTCATAATTTAAAAAATATACCACAAAAAATATTTGATAAAATTAAATGCCAAAAGTGCTAAGTTTTTTATAGAATTTAGAATATAACAAAAATGATCAAATGACATTTCAATTGTCACGTAATTCTCCTTATTAAAAATAAAAAACATCCATATCTTTGTCTCAAAAAATTACAAATTTTACCAATTTGTGTTTATTTTGTAATGTTTTGCAATATCTGGGGGTACGCCGTGCCCCACCAATGTGGCAGAATAATAGAAATTATGACCAAACCCAGCAAAAAAATTAAAAGACCCCAAAACTATCATACATGTAAAGTTATGTAAAAGTAACATTGCCCACTTCTAGAATCGCTAGAAGGCTGTGTTCTGACAGACTGATCGAAAGAATGAAAAAACTGTAGAAAAAAAAACCCAACATTTTAATTTACTTCCCTTCCCTATACATATAATAGTTATTTAAACAACAAGGTTTGAAAACGACTCTTTGCACATGATTGAGACAGTTTGGTAGACCGAGCCGAAGGCGAGGTCTACAAGTCGAGGGAGTGTGCAAAGAGGTTTTCAAACGAGTTTTTTACAATATTTTTTATACGACTGCTAATAAAGAAAGAAAAATCAAATTTTAATTTAACTTGTTTTTATTTCCGACATTTTTACAACAAAACTTTAAAAATTCAACAATTTTTTGACGTATCTAATCAACAAAACATACGAGCAGTGACGGTTGCTACGGAACTAAGCCAACTTATATTGATGGGTGACAACAACAAAAATCACAATGATGGGAGACCCGTATGCAGAAATGACATAGGCGTACGCAAAAATGACATAAGCGTGTGAAAAACATCTTGCACACAGCGTGCGCAAAATGCCATTTTCAGATCGTCTTCTCCGTGCGCAAAACCCCCTTTTACAAGACAGTCGTATAAAAAAATATATAAAAGTAACATTGTCAACTTCCAGCTATGCTAGAGAGCTGATCTTTGACAAACTTATTAGTAAAAACTAATTTTAGGAACCTGAGCTAATTTAAAATGACATATGACATTTTACATAATATGTGTTTTTGGTTTTTAACATGAAAGTTTTATTATTATTGCAGTTTTATTTGAAAAATAATTAGAAAATTTCTTTTATTTTATAAGAAAATTTTTAATGTTTTCTCGTGTTTACCAGTGTAAGACATAAGTGCCTTCTTTATTACTGCTAGAAATTTTGACTGAGTAATATGTAAAAAGGTTTCAGAAACGGTACGTCTAAGAAAACTCAAACTTTTTTAAAAATATTTTGGTATTTTCTAAAAAAGATAGCAGCTCCAGGAACTGCAAAAGAGTGAAAGGGCAAAAATTTCGATTTAGTTTTGTACATTAACGTATTAACCGGAGGAGACTAGGAAATAAACAAAAAAATCGGCCGTCTAGATAAACAATTTGTTTTAAAAAACGTACTTCTGCAGAAAAGAACTCATCGACTATTTTTGTTTGGTCCATAGAAAACTCTATTTCCTTTCTCTTTAAGAATCACCAAAATTATCCGATCTTTCCTTTACTTTTATTTCTTTTTTAATCCAATGAAACGGAAAAAGACAAAACTTTTCTTCTGAGAAACCCTTACCAGTTTAATTATACACCACCAAATATGGATATATAACAAGCGGTGATCACTTTAACTTATTCTTCCAGCATTTATTTTGCTACTCCTTCGTTTTCCTTTATTTAACCAGTGTGAGAGAGAAAAACAAAACTATTCTCGATTACAGTCCCTCACTAAAACAAAGGAATTAGAAACATGCCGCAATCGTCTAGACCCTCGTAAAGTATCTTATTTGGTTCCTCTCTTGTTAAACCGATGCGAGAAAAAGAGACAAAACTATTCTTGATTAGAAGGTAGTCCCTTTGGACCCATTAGTATTTTGTAAAGAGTCAAATGCGACGTTTTTGACCTGTCTCTTTACGGTTCGGAATTGTTTTCGTGTTTTTTCTTAAAATATATTTTCGATCTGGACTCAAAATTAATCTTAAAAGACTTTAAAATGGTGTGGGAGTGTATTTGTGCTAAAATCTCGACCATCTTAATCCAGAAGTTTCGTTTTACAAGTAAGTTAAATAACTTGTTTGACCTTCAAAACAAAAGAAAGACCAGTGCCGTAGAAATCAATATAAAATCAGAAAAAATATTAATGACGATCTGATGGTACACTTTTATAAAAATATCTTTTTTATATTATATTTTTTTGAAAAACATTTTGTTCAATGACATTTTGTTCAACATTTTTAAATGAGAATCTGTTCAAAAACATGTTCAACTGTGTTTTTCAAACATTTTGTTCAAATGATAATCTGACCGAAACCATTTTGTTTGAAAACATCTTTTTTAAGTGACATTTTGTTCGAGTTGCATTTTTTTCGAAAACATTTTGTTTGAGAATCTGATAGAAAACTTTTTGTTCAAAAATTGCTTAAATTCATATGACATTTTGTCAAATTGTTTTGTTCAAAATATCTTTTTTGAGGTTTGTTTGAAAGCAGTTTGATTGATTGGCATTTTTTTTGGAAACATTGTGATCGATATTATGTTCAAATGATCTCTTTTTTGAAAACATTTTTAATTTCTTGAAATGGATACATTTGCGACCAATTGATTAGAGTTCAGTGTGGTTAGGTTAACAGGTTAGGATCAATTGATAAAGCTACCACCGATTGCGACCTCCCAAAAAGAGACAGGAGCTAGTTTTTCGAAGAGTTTTCTGTTTGAAGAAAATGTTTTTGAACCAAACGTTATTCAAACAAAATGTCATTCAAAAAAGATGTTTTTGAACAAATTGTTAAAAAAAAAATGTCAATTGAACAAAACATCATTCGAAAAAGATGTTTGAAATGATGTTGAAATTGATATGTTGCACTTTTTTCCAGTTTCTTTTCTAATGAAACTGCTGATGAAAACCGAGATGGTAGTACGACGAAATAAGTGTCGCATTACCTTTTCTCAAAATAACTCGCTTTAAAAAAGAGTTGTTTTTTAGGTACATATTTCTTGTAGGTTTTTGTAGACACACCTTTAATGTTACTAAAAGAGACAAAACCACCGTCATAGGAGGCAGTAAATACAAATATATTTGCAAGAAATTTTAAATTCAGGGAAGATTGAAAAATGTAGGGTAGCATAACCAAAAAAACTATTTTAGTTCTGGCCATGGTTACTATCCTAATTAAAACAAATGGGTAAAAGTAACCCCACTAATGGGGTGCATCTTAATAAATCCCCAAAGTAAGCAAATTGTCTCCCCATCACAGCAATAAATCGAGGGCTTTTTCAAAAAAAGTCCAAAATATCCTTATCCAAATAGAGCTTCGTTACTTTTTTACAATATTATTACCAATTTTTTATAAAAAAGGAACTAAAATTATATTTACTTTTTTATATACAAAAGAAAAGTAGGCACTACACATAGTATCTAGCTTTAAAATTGTAATAATGGGGGTGATCTAATTGTCGCTAGGAAAAAGAGAACCTTTAATACCGTTTTCGGCTGCTGGAGACGACTTCACAATTCTCGGTGAGTGCCCGGGTTCGAAAATCACGTGAGCTCTCAAGTTTTTATTAGAGCCTGACTACTATTTTTAATGTACGACTTCTGTATTTGAGAACATAATCTCAACAATGCTATTAATGTAAATTTTTATTGTCAATGGGTATCTATTCAGCTGTAAACTAAATTTAATTGCTTGTTTTAATAAGTTAGGTATTTACTTATAATAAATAAATATTTTACCGCCGTCACTGGTAAATCGATCGACCATAAACAATAAACATACGTCTGCTGTGTGTCGCACAGCGTTGCCATCGTCTTTCCAAAAAATATTTCTATTCTTTTCCAACTTATTGAAGCATCTAGGGGTCAAATCGAATTGTTTTGATGAATGAATTTTTGCCGCGGTTCCTGGTCTCCTCCGGTTAATACGTTAATGGTTTTGTAGCTTCAAAAATGTACATAATTTTTGAAAAATCGTCAATCTCATAATCTTAAAATATAATTGGAGAATTATCTAACATTCCTGTGAGTCCATAAGTGAAAAATATTTGGTTTAAATCAGTAACTTAGTTTCGGAATAAAAACCTGATTTATTTAAAAAAGCGGAAAAAAGACTAATGGGTGCTGATTTAATCCCAAGGCGAGAATGTTTTAGTCCGAGCATAGATCTCCTCAAAGTTTCGTGGGTTGTATTACTACTTAGGGGAATCCGGGGCAAAATGAGCCTGTCAAGGAAAAATAATTTTTTTGAGTACTTTTTTTACACAAATGTATGTTGTTTTTTTTATAAATTTATATACTTAAAACAGTACATTTGGCATAGAATAGAAACTAATAATAAGGTTGCAAAAGCAATAATTAAACATTCTGCATTTTGATTAATTTTGATAAAGACTAAAAAGCTAAAAATAAAATAAATAAAAAAAGCCGTTGCAAAATTTAGACTGTAGTAAATAGAACTTAGCCAAATTATTTTTTAAATGTTAGCATAATTTTTTAATAAAATCGATTAACTATAAAAAATATTTTATTTATTTTATTTGGCAATTTCGAACCAAAAAAAAAGTGTCAATTAGGAGATATTTTAACACCGTATTACCATTGGCGCACCCAGGATTATGTCTTAAGGGGGCGAGAGTCTTGGGTGGTCCCTTTTTAAGAAGGGAACTTAGAACTGACAAAAAGTGCAAGGGCAAAAAATTTTCTTGATTCAGTATTTTTTACTGGAAAAAACTTGCATAGTTTTTGAAAAATCCTCGAAACTCAAAAACCAAAAACTAATTATAAAAACCAACTATCCAGTTATCGAACACTCCTTTAGGTCTACAAATTTTTGAAATTTAGTTACAATGGGTTTAACAGCTTTGGAGTAATGACCAGATATATTTTAAAAAACGGCAAAAAAACAGTTAAATTCTGACCAATTTTACCGTATTTTGAAAATGCGTCACTGCAGGGGTTCAGAAAAGCCCCAAAATGGGGCACTTATCTCTTGCCGATCTAACTAAAAAACAATAGGCTTCTTCAGCACACACAATAGTATACTTTTGCTAAATTTCATGTTTTTAGTATAAGCCCCTGGACACTTATGGTGAGCCAACAGAGGTACATCGAAAAAATTCAGTTTTTGACAGTTTTTTCCCTATTCCACCTACTTCAAATGTTCCGATTTTTCTAAATTTAAGATTTTTGGTCTCCCGTAAGTTCTAAATCAGTGTGCCGAATTTCATCGTTCTTCATGTCCAAGCGTTCACGAGTAATCGTCAAAATTCGAGGGGTACTAGGGACGGAATAATAATAATAAAAATAAAAATAATGTTACGGCCGAGGCGGCCGGCGCAAGCTATTGATTTTCGCCACACGCGTCATTATATGACATCTGAAATGACATTTGACCTGTTTTTCATATTGTTTATAAATTTTGCACAAAACTTAAGAACTTTCGTGTTATATTTTCTTTTCTATTATTAGTAGTTATAATTGGAACGTATATTCACACAAAACAAAACCAATTGAAAGTGCAATATCTTAAAAACTGTTAACCGCAACCTAAGAATGTGGTATATTTTTACAGTTAAGTTAGTCAAAAATTAAATAAAGGGTTGGGGGTAGGCTGTTTATATATTGAGTGATATTTTACGATACCTGTCATATGGGGTAAAGGACTTACAGCCAGGCTATAATTGTGGCAGGGACTATTTCAACACATTCACATTAAAATCTGACAGTTGATCCTTCAAAATTGACATACCAAAGTCGAATTTAACTAACTTTCTTCGTTTATTTTCAATTAATAAAAGAAGGCACTATTTATTCCGGTTTATATAGTAAACAAAGGCCGTGTGTTGAAAGATAGCAGCTGATATTACAATGTGAAGGTGTCAAAATTGTGCCTGACACTATTATAGCCTGGCTTTATTTCAATAATTCTCTATTAAAGGCTCTAACCGGCGCCGGCGGCGGCGCCAGCGGTTGAAAATATATTGAATCCCCTGTAACTAAAGTAGGAGTTGGAGTACAATCTTATGCAGCCTAAAGCCAAAGTCAATAAGGTCCTTTAATGTGTGTATGTTCCGCTGCAATCTCCGAAACTTCCAAACTAAATTTAATAAAATTAGAACAAAATGGTGAGCAAAATATAAAATTTTTAAAAACTAAGACAACTTTATTAGTTCGGGGCCTAAGCCGAAAATTTAGGGTCTGCATTTTCGCGTACCGTGACGAAATTTGGCACAGAGATAGCAGACACCTAGGAATGCCATTTTAGAAGTGGCGCTCCGATGGAACCCAGTGTAGGGTCAAGGTACAGGGGCGTACTTGAGGTGAGAAAGAAAAATTGATAAATTAGATATAAAACTAGTTTCGCGTACAATTTTTGTTTCTTTGAGCTTCTCTATCTATGTAGCTTATAAACTAAAAAAAAAAATAAAGGTTGGAAATAAGGGTTTTTTTTGTGGGGAGAAGGAGCAAAAGGTAGGAGGATAAATTGTTAAAATCTTATTTCGTTTAAAGTGGTCATAGGGTATCGATTTCTAGGTAATTTATAATTTTACACCAAAATAAATACTAATTGACTTAATACGTCAAACTGTTTATATGATATGTTAAATGACACCTTAACCTGTTTTTACGCCTGGAATTATTAAGAATACCTGACCAAGCCTAACTTAATAAAAATTGATAACTTAAATAAAAGTGAAATCAAGTATCTAGAATTTTTATTTTTTAAAATAATCTGCCATTTCTTGGGCACCAATGCATAGTCATTTAATAAAATTACATAATTGCATCTTGTTTAAGATTGGTTGTCAGAAGTGATAATTAAATAAATATTTGAGAAATAATGATAATGCACATTATATAAAAAATATTTTTTATAAAATTAAAATTACTGGTACTGTATACTATGTGTATCTTTTAAAAATTATTTTTTTACTATAACTCAACTACGCGCGTTTAATTTTGTTCTTGTTCCACCTTTAGTGCGGGAAAAATATTAAAATTTTGCATAACAAAGTTAACAATATTACCGACTTTAATTTAAATACCCTGTATGTTTTAATGTCTCTAACTAACAGCTACATATGTGATTAATAGTTTAACTTTCTGCCTAATAATGTTTTAGGTATTTAAAAAAAAATTATATATTGACGAAATAAATACCCTGTATTTTCTTACAATTACAAAGCTAAATTAAACAATGTACACTATCTAAGAAAGGCGTTCTTCTAGTTTTAAAAAGTAGTAAAACTAAGACAGTATTTTAAACTGCATAACCGGTATGACCCAAAGTTTGAGACTACTACTTTTTACATAAGTTTTATAATATCACTTTGTATCTTTTAGCGTATTACAAAATTACACAAACATTAATCTTTGTATAATAGCCTGTAATAAGCTGACAAATTGTGCTAAGTTTTAAAACATAATTAATTAATTAATAATAGTTAATAAAAAGTAAAAATGACAGCAACGTTGTTGTTGCCCAGTATATACATTCAGAAAATGGTAATGATGTAGCACTTATTACAAAAAAAGAGTCCGATAAATTGTTTATAATGGAGAATATAGGGATTGCAATAAGATGTTTATTTAACGTATGTATCTAGAGTTATTTGAATTTTCAGCACTATATAATATAATAAAAAATTACGAAGAAACTTTTCTGTCTAGTTACGTTTTAACACTGTACAAAAATTTTTATTGAAGGAAATTAAAGGTGTACTACTATTGTTGTAACGTGCTGACTTTAAGTGTTCCATAGTGATTTGTAACGTCGTCATAAAAACAATCATCATCATAAAAATGAAACCGAATCAAACTTATATTTAAAAACACCCTGTATTTTTAACAGTTCACCAAAATTTGTATTTTTTTTTCGTAAAATGTAAATAAAAGCCAAGTATCTTTTGCTTAGTATATAGCTTTTGAAAAGATTGTTACGTCTAAGAAATCCACATACCTTTCCATCTTTTTAGATTTTTTTAATTTTTAATGATTACTTAAAACCCCCCTACCCACTAAACACAAAAACATTTTAATAATGTCAAAATAATGTTTATTTTAAAAACATACCGTTAGGTTGGATGTTAGTTTTAACGTCATATTCATAGTGAAAAAGAAGCTTAATTACCCGTTTTCTGACGTTAGAAAAATAAACTTATGTTTTTATAATGTTTTTTTAAAGTGTTTTTCGAACGTTAAAAAAATATTGATTTTTAACAGTGGAAAAGAAATGTTTTTCTAACAATGAAAAATAAATGTTTTTTTAACAATGAAAAAATATATTTTTTCCAAATATCTCTAAAGATCAGATAACATAAATAACGTAAATAAAATTCTTCTATTTTGGAAACGCAGGCCAGCAACAGTCTGTTGAGGTTTTCGTGAACTCCACACTCAGTAACGGAAATTCGGATCCGTAGCTTCTGCAAATAAAATTTAAAATTCTATGTAAACAATAATTTTGTAGTAAGTGCCTCGCTACGAGGCCAAATAATTCATGCACAAGTAAATACAAGGCAAACAATTTCAAGGCGCCTATTCAATTTAGCTTGAATGCAAACGAAGCATTCGTTAGGTCCCACTGCGAGGCTTGCGAATTCTGCCTCAAATGAATACGCGGCTTAAGGTCCGGTGGCTAATCGTCCGCGGTGAATTGTCGCATTCCCTGTCTGATTACCTATAACGTTAGGTATGCGATATTTCATACAAAACCATTTTTTTTTTGTTTACTTTCTTACCTTAGGTTGTGGTGCTTCATTTAGATCACTGCATACACATTTGTTGCTCTTTAACTATACCATCTTTCCCACACAACTGGAGTAATATTCCGAACCAAATATGTATTCACTTTCAAGATTAATAATTGTGCTTTTAATTTGCCATGTTTGTTTCTACAAAAGGGAAATATTTTAACCAAAATTACACAAAGCGTATTTCTTACTGACTCGTATCAACTCGCAGCCAAACGCAACTACCTACTAAAAATGGCGATGTAGGCCAGTCATCTAAGATATTTAAAAAGGCTAACATCGCAAACGGGACTGTTTCTACGATTTTGTTATATATTGTTAGGACCCATGAGACTAAGTTATGCCCAATTTTGCAACCCTCAAACCCCTGTGTTACTCCTGTGATACTCAAAAAACCTCAAAAGTCTGGTACTTATTTCAGTTTTTATGAAAAAACTATGTTAAGACAGCATTTTTCGAACTTGATTACTTTTATAAAGTCAACCAAATTTTCTACAATTCAAGCCCAACCAGAACCTTCTGGGTCAATTCGTTATTAAAATACAGCCAAACAAATATCGGAAATTTTTTTGAAAAACTAAAAATTTATGAATACGGTCACATTCCAAAGTACGTATCGGCTAAACATTGGCTCTAGAGAAAAGTCATGAGAAATAAAGTTGTAGAGAATTTACTCAGCTTTAATTTGATGTAAGAATGAGGCCGCTGGGCGTCGTACTTTCCTCAAAAACAAAAATATAGTTGAAACATTGAAGTTTGAAAGGCATCATGAAAACATATTTTATTAAACGTAATTAAAAATAAACAACATAAATATAATATGTATAAACTATAAAATATAGTAATACAAAAACCCTACTTTACTTGGCCGTCTTACAAGGACTGGGCCTCATCCATTCCGGATCAGTCGAAGAGGGGGGAGGAGGAGGAGGAAGGACATTCTCTGAAGATGGAGGTGGGTCCTCATATGCCAAATCGTATAATTCCTCGTCCTGCTCATCCAGGATGATGGGCAACGTTGCTGCAGCTTCGCCCTTGGCAAAAGGAACAGAGGATGGAGCACTTCAGTTCTGCTTTTCTGCAGGGCAGGATCCTATGCAGCCTTTCTTGCATCTGCAAGCAACCATCTTAAGCAGATTTTGAGGGGCGGGCTCTGCACGCATAGTAATTGGCATGAGGCCCTGTTGACTGGTGGTCCAACCTCAGTCGGAAGGATTTTTCTCGACCCACAACCATTTTTGGACCTGGTGGTAGGTTCTCCAGAAATGATATTTGGCAGCTTCTGTAGTTGGGGAGAGGCGGGCAAGGTTTATTTTGGCCGCTTTTTAAACATGGCGTCGTACGACACTGACGTGCTTTTAATCGAGCTAAATAAATTAAGAAAAAGTGATATAATAGACGCTTTTATTAATTTCTGTTTACCTGGAAGTGTTAACAGTGAGGTACTCAAGAGTTATATAGAAGATTTGAGTGCACTAAGGGGAGGAAAATGCCCCAATTGTGAGGAGGATCTCCATAACAAAACAGTTCTACAAATTGAAAGTACTCCATATTGCCAGACCAACAACATGGATGACAACACTTCACTAAAGGTAAAGTACCTAAAGGAACTAAGAGTCCAAAAGGATCAAATAATACTAAATAAAAAAAAATTGCCGTAGATTCGTTACAAAATCATAATAAATTACTGGAAAATTTGTTAAATAGTAAACAAAACAGTAAGGTTGAGGTTAGTCCGATGCCAAATAAACAATAACTGACGCCATCTTCAAATTTAGACTCTTACAAATATAGTAGCAAAAATAAAACATCGATAGTTCAAAAATTAGCGCAAATCCCAACCGGGAAACATGCATCTGGTTCATCTGGCAGGAATAACAACGCTCAAAAATCAATACAAATAACGAGGCAGCGGGTGACTGCATCGGTGCATGAAGCAGAAACGTCTCGTAAGTGCCAGGAATTGATCGACCTGGGTAAGAGCGAGGGTACAGTGGCAGAAGGCGCTGACGGCTACGGTACCACTGGGCTGAAATTAAGCGAATTTAAATTTCCGCATGGCCGGGGATATTCTCGGAGTCGTCGCAACGAGAGGGCTGAATTTCCCGTAGGTACCGGGGAAAATACACTCCGTAACCTTCTTGCAGTTGCAAACCATGCAGACATTATATACTATCATGTCTATAATATCCATCCATCAGTTGATTCTCAAAGGATGCTAAGCTATCTGAAAACAAGGTTTCCTGAAGCGACGTGCTCCAAACTCGAATCTCGCAAACCCAAAGAATATTCTTCTTTCAAAGTAGGTGTGAAAAACAAAATACTGGGCTGTTGGCACTAAAATCCATAAAATTTTTTACCCACGGACAAGACAAACCGTGAGGATCTAGTAAGCAATAAAGTTGACAATGCTCAGGAAATAGTACATTCCATCCTACACTATAACATCCAGGGAATGGAGAACGCGCTTGACAGCTCTTCATTTTATTTAAATGACCAAAATATTGACTTTGTTTGTGTTTCGGAACATTGGTACCTATCAGAAAATGATAATTTTTTAAATATTTATGGATATGAACTATTTACTAGTTTTTGTAGGTCTAAATATGAGCGAGGTGGGGTAGCTATATTCTTAAAAAATTGTAATTTAAATTTAAACTATAAAATTATCAACTTGAATGAATTTTGCCTAGAAATTGATGCTGAGTATTGCGCCACCTATATATCAACTATCAAAATTTGTGTTGTAACTGTCTATTGATCAACTCAGGGAAATTATACAAATTTTCTCAAATCTTTTGAAGGAGTCTTAAACAAAGTTTTTAAAATGTGTGTACAGATGGTAATTGTAGGAGATTATAATATTTATTTTAATTTTTCGAGACTAAATGATTTAATGGGTCTTATACAACAAGAGGTCAACAACGTGTGCACAACCTTAAAATGCGGAAAGTCTGCCGGACCCGGGAATACCCCAGCTGAACTGAAGAACTGTTTTGGAGATTACGGAATCTTTTCCAAAAATATTTAAATGGAGCTGTATTACCAATTGAGTGGAAAACATCATATATATCCACAATACACAAAAAAGGAAGGAAAGATATATGTGACAATTATAGAGGTATATCTGTATCTAGTACGCTAAGCAGAATATATGGCAAAATAGTAAGAAATAAAGTGGAGAGCGAATATAAAGATATGGAGGCAGAAGAACAAGCCGGTTTCAGGGTTGACTTCAGATCATCTCTTTTGTATAACCCAAGTTATTGAAAAGAAAATGGCATACGGACAAGAGCTGCATCTGCTTTACGTAAATTTGCAGAAGGCATCTGTTAGTATACCAATAAATCTACTTTGGAAAGCGTTGGAAAAGATAAACATAAGCGTACAACTAATTAAGGCCATTAAAGAGTTATACCGCAATAGTAAGGCAAAAGTTAAAATAAAAGCAAAACTAACCAAAGGCTTTCAAGTAAATAAAGAACTTAAACAAGGTTGCTGTATCTCGCCTACGCTCTTCAAGATATATTTTAAACAAGTGTTTAAAGTCTGGAAGAGAAAATGCCAAAACATGGGAATTCCGTTGGATGAAACCACCTTGTATACTTTATGTTTCGCCGATGATCAGTAGTGGTGGCTCAGGATTATGACGACCTCGAATATATGACACGAAAACTAAAAGAAGAGTATAATAAGTGAGGGATAGAAGTTAATATCAATAAGACAAGGTGTATTGGTGGAACGAAACAGGATCTAAACTTAAATACTTGGCAGCGAATTCAGTCCTGTGATGAGTATAAATACTTAGGTCTAAAAATTAAAGCTGACGGAACACTAGACAAAGCTATAAAAGATTAAAAACGTACAAGGAAGAAAAGCAATAACTTTATTAAATGGAATAATTTGGGACCAAAGTATATCAAAACATAACAAAAAGCTTATATATAACACCATTGTAAAAAGTATTATTACATACGGCTCAGAAGTATGGCCAATCAAAGTTAGAACAGAAAAAATGCTTTCTGCTACGGAGATGAACTATTGGAGAAGAGCAGCAGGGAAATCAAAAAGAGAAAGGTTACAAATCAAAGAATAAGAGAAATTATGACAGTGGGTGAATGTACTTTAGTGGATGATATAAGAACAAAACAACTGGTGTGGTACGGACATGTACAAAGAATGGATGATGGAAGACTACCTAAACAAATATTACAATGGAAACCAACTGGCCGAAGAAAACGAGGAAGGCTGAGAAGAAGCTGGAGAGAAGGAATAGATACCGAAATAAGAATAGGAGGCCTAGATGATGAATTATGAGCAAACAGAAACGAGTGGAGATTGGGTATCGGAAGACGTAGAACGTTGTTAAACCGATATATATATATATATATATATATATATATATATATATTGATGCCCTTGGCGTTGTCACCTCGGCGTTAAGGATATGACGACCTGACCTCACCTATTTCTAGTGGTGTTAGCCCATATATAGGTACATATATGACATGAGGGGAAGTTCCTTTACCAGAATTTCAAAAGAGGGGTAAATAATTTTTTTTCAAATATTTGATAAATACGTGGAATATGTTCGGACCTCAGACCGATATACAACCTTTGGATATGTGCTATTTCCTGCCACCTCAGGCACTGTTGCCGGTTTTATTAAGGTGATAACGTATGGCGTAAGTCTATAAGCAACAATAGCTTTATCTAACTAAATTTAAATATTAAATATAAAGTAACAACGTTTTACTTTTATTTAGGGACACTTTAGAAAATATAACAACTTTAAAAGGTTGCAAAAGTTTGTAAGAAAAGATTAATGGTGACAACGTACTGTCTTTAAAAAACCGAACATTTATACTTTCATTATAGAAAAACTTGCTGTTATTTTTTTTGGAAAACACATTTTGAGGTATTGTGATCTCAGAAAATTTGCATAGCTTGAAATTCCTAAATACAATTTTTATTGAAAAATGCTTTACCTACTGTCAAAAATTCTACACATAGATCCGATAAACATTAAAAGGAAATTGTCAAAAATACACTCTATGGAATGTAAAAAAAATTAATACATTATCTTAGTTTATATATTTTTGGGTTTGTAATGTTTATGACATGATTGATATGACAGAATTTTTAAACAAAATTATTTATCCGTAACAAAAAAAAATAATAAAAAAAAAATTGTGATAATTAGTTAAGCCGTTTAAAACAGGAAAACCATATACAGGAATGATGTGTTTGCCCACGCCACAGCCTAACGCGAATATTATTAATCTAATAATAACCACCAGCAATCACAAGGCTCAAATGTTGACGTGATGTCAGAATTTGTAAATGACATTCTTTATCAAAAAAGTTTCACATGCGAATCCTCAGAGGTAAAGTAGCTTGGGGACGCGTTTCGGCTCAGAGAAGACAGCCTAAGCCCGGGATTCTTTTAAACTTGAAGGAAATTCACGAGGTAAAAAGTCTTAACAAAAAAGTTTTACGGGCAAGTCCTCAGAGGTAAAGGTAGCTCGGGGAAGCGTTTCGGCCTCATTACGCCTCATTCAGCCCGAGCATAAACATGAAATGAAATGATCATGTCGGTATCTGAAAAAGAAATAGGAAATATGGTGTTTACTGAGGAGACACACCAACTGTCAATTTGCAGCTTTGACATTCTTTATTATTTAATTTCCAAGTCATATCAAAATTATAATATCTTTATGTTCAATTTAGCACTGTGCCTAAGAGTCATTTGCAGCCGTAATAGCCAAGTTTACAAAAAAATTTCCAAACTAGTGAGAATATTTCATTTTAAAATTTGTATTGGAGAACTTGGCTTTACTTTTATCTCAATTCTTTTAACGGAACACCACTCTCGCGTACTTGGCTTTTTTTACATGAAATGTTTTTGTTATGATTTCACTTTTTAAAGGATTTGGATAATATTTAAGTTTTAAAGTAGTAAAATGTGAGGAATATTATTCAAAAGTTTTGCAATGCCTTATTAAAAATTTTGAGGTTTTTTTTTATATTTTCCTATGGTTTTATCATATCAGGCAATGCTAATTTTACATAACTTTACATTTAGGGGAGGAAAGTAAATTACAATTTTGGTGCTTTTAAATTTTTAACTATACTTATTTTTATTATAGTTCCTATCAGTCTTCCAAAGCTCAGCACTCTAGCGTTTCTGGAAGAGGAGAATGTTACTTTTACATGACTTTACATTTAAAGGGCAGGGAAGTTAATTATAATTTGGGATTATTTAATATTATTTTATAGTTTTATCATAGTTCCTATCGGCCTTTCGTAGCTCAGCTCTCTAGCATATCTGGAAGTGGGCAATGTTACTTTTACATAACTTTACATTTATAGGGTAGGGAACTAAATTAAAATTTTGGGGTTTTTAAGTTTTTTCCTATAGTTTTGTCATATTTCCTATCAGTCTGACATAGCTCAGCTCTCTAGCGCCTCTGGAAGTGCGCAGTGTTACTTTTACATGTATGTATGGGGGAGAGGAGTGAATTAGAATTTTCGGGTTTTTTGATTTTTTTCCAAGGGTTTGGTGACAATTTCAATCAGTATGCCAAATTTCAGCTTTATAGCGTGTTAAATTTAAATTTTCGTAAATTAAAAAGTTAAACCCCTCGTAGTTCAAACGCGGCCATATGTATTAAAAACCGGCTTTGATATTTGAAAACGTCTCGAAAATCAAGCTCAGTCCACTTGCTTTTATCTATCTCTGCTAGAAATACCTAAAATCCCCAAAAAGCATCGAAATTGGCCCAACCTGTACAAGTCATGTTTAAATTTGTCACAAAATACATTAGGGACTTATTGGAGTAAAGCAATGCAGAAAGCGCGAATTTGAGAAGGATAACGGGGTAATTCCCCCGTCTAAAAAAATAAATGCACAAATATTTTTTCCGTCGACCATTACCTCCCCTAAATTTAGGTTAAAATTCGCGCTTACCAGGCAGTAATAGTACCAAGCCATATTTTGACAATTTTACATTAAACGATGACAGCTGATCGACGACTTACTTTTAAATTCAACTTTGGTATGTCAAGTTTGTAGTACCTACCTACTCCACTGGTGAACCCAGGGATAGTTCTTAAGGGGGGCGCGAGGCCTCTGGGGTGGGCCCGAAGCCTCATGATGACGAATTTTATATTCTTTAATCTTTTTATTCAGGAAATATGTGGAAAATCTCTAAAAAAATCTTAGGCATGGGTGGGCCCGACCCCCGAGACCCTCCCCCCCTCTGGGTACGCCCATTCATACTTCTAAGTAAAACGGTAAAACCGGATTCATTTCTTTGAAATATTCAATTTTTTTTAAATGGGTGCTATTATGATGTAAAGCAAAACATACGTAATTTGACACATGAAAATCATTTTTATCCATATTTAAGTATTTCTACCTTCCTAGCCCGCAAAGCAATGGCTAGAGAAGGTATTATTTTCGACGAAAATAAAAATTGAGATAACGCCGAAAATATATTTGGGTGTATTTTGAACTATCTTAGCAATATCGTCGTGATGTCTGTCTGTGTGTGTGTGTGTGTGTAGGTGTGTGTGTGTGTGTGGGTGTGTATGTGTGTGTGTGTATGTGTATATTATTTCTGTCCGTAACGCGATAGCTCCCAAACCGCTGAACTGATTTTCATATAATTTTCAGATAAAAAAGTGTTCGCCACTCTAAAGAGCTGATTAGTTTTTGGTCAAAATCCATTAATGCTGGATAGTTTTTTGACAATTAAAAAATTTAAAACCTTTCTAATGGAGCGTCGTATCAATATGCGGTTTATAGTAGGCTACAGTTTGCTTAATAAATTGTGTAATACCCAAAAACTTCATAGGAGCTTTAGTTTCTGAGTGATTTACAAAAAACTGTTTTCAGGGCTGATATATGATGGCTTCACTTAAAGTGTGCTAATAGGCTAGCTATAAAGGTATCAGATCCGTCATGGATCCATTTATTTTACTTGCATACACTGAAATGTAAAAGACTCCTTCGATCAATATTTGAAATGTGCTTTTTCTTGTAAATATTTTTGAAAAAGTTGTTTTTTCAATTTTAGCGCTTTTGTACTTCATGCAAGTAATTGGTTACAAATATGCAGAATTATTGTTAAAAGATCCTTCTGGTTTTTAAAAATTTTATAGGACGTTATATTAAACATTCATATTAAAATGTGTGTTCTGGACCAAAAAAGAGATACAAAAAGTATATCTCATATTTTTAGCATACCTTTTTTTAAATGATTACTGCTTGTTTAAAGGATTTGAATAATATTTAAGTGTTAAATTAGTAAAATATGCGGGATATTGTTCAAAACTTTTGAAATGCATATTAAAAATGTTGAGGTTTTTTATATTTTCCTATGGTTTTATCATAGTTCCTATCAGCCTTCTAAAGCTCAGCTCTCTAGTGTCCCTGGAAGTAGGCAAAGTTAATTTTACATAACTTTACATTTATAGGGGAGGAAAGTAAATTAAAATGTTGGTGTTTTTAAATTTTTTCCTATAGTCTTCCAAAGCTCAGCTCTCTAGCGTTTCTAGAAGTGGACAATGCTAATTTACATAACTTTACATTTATAGGGGAGGGAAGTTAATTAAACTTTGGGGTTTTTTAATTTTCTTTTATAGTTTTATCATAGTTCCTATCAGCCTTCCAATGCTCAGCTCTCGAGCTGTCTGGAAGTGGGAAATGTTACTTTTACACACTTTTACATTTATAGGGAAGGGAAGTAAATTAGAATTTTGGGGTGTTTTAATTTTTTTCTATAGTCTTATCAAAGTTACTATCGGCCTTCCAAAGCTCAGCTCTCTAGAGTGTTCGGAAGTGGGCAATGTTACTTTTACATAACTTTACATGTGTGGGGGAGAGGAGTAAATTAGAATTTTGGGGTTTTTTGATTTTTTCCAGGGGTTTGGTCATAATTTCTATAAGTTTGCCAAATTTCAGCTTTGTAGCATGTCTAGAAGTACAGTAGAATATTGATGATCTATACATGAGTTCGCAACTACTTTATGGAATTCCATGAAACTTGGAGGGGTTATTAACTCCATGAAGATCTACGACTGTGCAAAGTTTGTGATTCGTAGCTCATTCCCAAGTAGAGTTTTAGATAGGTCAAATATCGGCTGAAATGTTTCAAGAAAAGATGGTATACGGCGCGCGAACCTAATAAACGAAACCTATAAAAACATACAGGTTTTTTTTTTCAAAATGGCCCATGAAGTCTTAGGTACTTAGTTTTTAGAAAATTAGATAAAACCTAATTATTTCAGTTTATTTTGCATATAATATAAAAATACATATATGTGGGTAGACCTAAAACTTTATGGTTTGTATCTTACCAAGATTATTACCCATGCAACTGATTAATAATTTTTGTTCTCTATCTTTATTTCATGTCATTTCAATCATTCACAAAAATGAGTAACTTTTAATTTAAAGGCCACCAAAAAAACAAATTGGACAAATTCCAAAATGAAAAAATGGTTAATATCATACCTTGAACCTTGTTTTTAGTCTAACAAAAAACACAGTTTAGCATTTTCGTATAAAATTTTGTCGGCTATAATTTTTGTTTCAAACGTTGTACAAAAACCAAGTTATTTTAAAAAAAGAGAATTCGTGCGCCATTTTTTAAAAAAAGCGGCGAGAGCAGGCATCGCTCTATAATTGTGCCAAGCTTCGGACCTTTTGCACCAAAACATCATATTATATGGTTAAACTACTTAACTAATTTCAAGTCTTGTCCATAGGAAAGTGTCTGAATAGCTGTCGCAAAAATTTATTATATTACAAAATCAATCAAGTCAAGTTAAATAAAACCGTTAAAAACTACTAGCCAGAATAAGCAAAAAAATATAAGAAGACTAGCAAAATTAGTCAAATTATTTCAATAAGATAAAAAATACAATAATAATACAAAGCCCCTCTTAAAATATCAGACTCAGGCACTCGTTTCTGAGAATTCTATTAGATATTAAAAGGGTAAAAAAAGCAGGTACAAATTACATATAACATAGAAAGCCGTAGCGTCTAAAATCTAATCTGCAACGTTGCCAAATTTTGAGGCCGCTGCGACGCGGTTTTAATACGCAGAATACGTGTTATACCACCGAGGTGACTCAGTGGACCGTTTAGTTACAGTAAAAGCGACGCTAGCGCCACCGGTAGATACGTGAACTACACGGCCAAAAAGTAGCTATATATACCATTTTGTGACGTCAGAACAAAATTTTGCACACCGCTTGCTGAGTGTGTTAGGAATCGTCCCTGAAATTTTTATTGAAAAACGTTGTCACCTCAAAAAAGTGAGGTACTAAAGTTATATATGAGGTGACACCGTAGTTTATATACTTTGTTTTGAGGTGGCTAAGTACCCTTTATCAATATATATATATATATATATATATATATATATATTGATAAAGGGTACGTAGCCACCTCAAAATAAAGTATATAAACTACGCTGTCACCTCATATATAACGTTGTCATCTCACTTTTTTGAGGTGTCAACGTTTTTCAATAAAAATTTCAGGGATGACTCCTGACACATTCAGCAAGCTGTGTGCAAAATTTTGTTCTGAGGTCACAAAATGGTATATATAGCTACTTTTTGGCCGTGTAGTTCACGTATCTACCGGTGGCGCTAGCGGCGCTTTTACTGAAACTAAACGGTCTACTAAGTCACCTCGGTGGTATAAATGGTATTTTGCGTGTTAAGACCGCGTCGCACCGACCTCAGAAATTTGGCAACCTTGTGGTTTAGATTTTAGAGACGGGTTTCTTTGTTGTATGTAATTTCAGATATTACCTGCTTTTTACCCTTGGAATGTTTAATCGAATTCTTGGAAACGTCTCGAGTCTGATATTTTAGAAGGGGCTTTGTAGACGATTATAATTGTATTTTTTATCTTATTGAAATAATTGAACTAATTTTGTTAGTCTTCCTACATTTCTTTGATTATTCTGGTAGTTTTGGACGGTTGATTGATTGCTTTTGTAATACATTAAGTATTTGCGACAGGTATTCAACCCTGTGCTATGGGCTTTAGAAATAGATATCAAATAAAGATTTAAAATACGAGTTAGAAAAGGCTATGGTTAATTATACAGGATGTTCCAGAAAAGCTATGACATAAACTTATGTTTCTTTAAATAGGACACCCGGTATATTTTTTCACATTTGACTTTGATAGGTCATTACAAATGTGGTAAATTTTTGTTAAGGTATCTCCATACCTAAACACTTAATAAAATACATTTGTATGAAATAAGTTTTTTTAGCACCCTGATTGGTCAAATAGAGTTAAAAGTAATCATGAAGTACGTCATTTATTTAATAACAAACATGTCATCCAATCAACGGTCTCTAAATCAGCAATAATGGGTGATTCCAGACTTTACGTTATTCCAGACACTAGTTATCAAAGTAATTTGACCTGTACCTATACCTATAGCATATGGTGTTATGCCCGCAGTAAGAAAAACGATAACTGCAATGGACTGTATAAATTTTAATTAATGAAAGCGCGAACAAACATAAATATATTGATATGAAACTACGAAATAATTAAAAGGTCCATAGGTTAATTGTGGGTACCACACAACGGAAATCAGAGACAAAGCACTCACCAGTTTGCAGCCAATTTCTCCACGTTCCAAGGGGCCCCTGTCTGGATCACATGATGTCACCACGTAGCTGAAGGGCTGAAGTTTCTAGTTCTATGCTTCAGTACACCAAAATCGAGCACTTTCAAGTGTAGAAATTTGAAATAGTTGGAGAAAGTAAATTAACACGCCATTTCTCGAGGCGGTCGAAAAAGGATCTCACTGATTCTTGGTGCGCATGTCCAAAATGCGCGAAAATGCACTCTGTCCGTCATTCAATTGTGTGGTTTTAAAATTTACAAACACCGCGAAATTTAGCGGGAGCTAACATAACTGCCCTCCAAAATACAAAATTTTAGAATATCAGCCGGACAGATATAGATTTAAAAAAAAATGATCGACCGATAAATATAAATGAATGAAAAACAGATAAGTAGCGTAAGTTTATTTAGAGATAACGAAAACCCGAAAAAGTCAAAACAAACAAACAAAATTAAAAAAAAATAATAAAGAATTACCTATTGTAATAATTGACTTCAATAGGTAGAAAAAATTAAAATTAATTTTAATTCGGCAAGAGGCACAGTTTTACAACTGACCGCTTGTAAACACCGGTAACCGTTTGTACCGTCGCAACACGCACCTGACCGTCTCCGCCGGGATGCAGTTCGATGACCCGACCGACCGGCCATTTCAAAGGTGATTGGCTGTGATCACTTGTTATGATAACCAAATCATTTAATTTGATATTTGGGGACGAATCAGCCCACTTGTGTCGCTCTTGTAGCGTATGCAAATACTCTATAGAATACCGTTTCCAAAAATCATTATGTAGTTTTTGGATTAGTTGCCATCTCAAGAGCCGATTTAGGGGAACCTCGGACAAATCTGACTCCGGAATTTCTGAATTAAGGGGTTCAAGGGTCAAAAAATGCCCAGGGGTAAGAGTTTGAAGATCGTGTGGGTCTGAAGAGGCAGGAGATAAAGGGCGACTATTAAGTACGGCTTCTATGAGACATGTAAGGGTGGACATTTCCATGATGGACAACTTCTCGTCGCCGACTACTCGAACAAAGTGAGTTTTAAAACTTTTGATGCCAGCTTCTGCCAGGCCATTGAAATGTGGACTGAGAGGAGGTCCCAGATGCCAACGAATAGAAAGTCTGGTGGCCGCACTTCTTGCGTAATCAAGTAATTGGTTACGAAACCCTATAAAATTACTGCCTTGATCTGACCAGCATTGCGTCACGCTTCCACGTCTGGAAATGAATCGATGGAATGCACCTACGAACCCTTCGGTGGACAGTTCCATGGTTAATTCCAAATGCACGCAATGTGTGGCCGAACAGACAAACACACAGACATACGATTTGAAAGCTTTACAACCACGGTAACGATGAGGAATCACAAAGAAAGGTCCACAAAAGTCGATAGCTACACTCGAAAAAGGTTTAAGTTGATTGATTCGATGAGTGGGAAGTGAAGTCATTATGGGCGGTCTATAGGGTTTAGGGTTGATTCTAAAACATTGCAAACACTTGGATATGGTTCTTTGAATTGCCCGTCTGGCAGATAATATCCGAAATTGCTGTAAAAGCAGATTATGTAATGTTTTAAACCCAGTATGAAGGTATTGTCGATGAGTGGACTCGATAAGAAGAGTAGTTAAACGATGGTTACTCGAAAGTAAGACGGGGTGTTTTGCAGAATAAGACAAAAGGTCAGATTTTTGTAATCTGCCACCGACCCTAATGATATTATTTTCATTAAGAAAAGGTGAAAGTTTTCGGAAAGGTTTCGGTATTGGTTTATCCTTAGATAACGCGGAAAAAAGCTCAGAAAAACAAGAACCTTGAACGCGTTTGATAAGAAGGTATAACGCACTTTGCATCTCACCGGTGGTAGGAAAAACAATATTTTCAAAAATAATTTTTTGGTCCGGTGGCTTAGTGGGTTTTTGATAGTAATGGTTTTGAAAAAGGTTAACTATTCGAAGGACATAACAAATGATATGTTGAATTTTTGATACAGATGAATATTTGATAAGAAGCTGATCTAAGAAGTTGACATCAATTATCGCATTGCAACACACCTTTGGCTTTTCCTCCAGATTAATATCTCCGAAATCAATCGGCATTTTTGATTTATGAAAATCGGGTTATTCGTTTTCGGGAGACCACAAAAACGACGGTGCGTTCCACCACATGTCATGTGACATGAGCTGTGAAGGGGTGGCCCCTCGTGACGCAATATCGGCTGCATTTAAAGCAAAAGGAATGTAGCGCCACGAGTTTGAGGGAATGATCTCTTGGATTCTGCTGACTCGATTTCCAACAAAGGTTTGCCAGCGATTAGGAGGGGATGAAAGCCAGTGCAATACGACTTGCGAATCGCAGAAAGTTACGATATTTGTAAAAGTTATTTTTCCTTTATAGCTAGATAAAACGAAGTCAATTAATTCGCTTAAAAGAAATGCGCCCAGGAGCTCTAGCCTAGCCAAAGTTTGTGACTTTATAGGCGCGACCCTAGATTTTGCAGATATGAGAGAAACAGATATATTATTTTCCTCTTCTACACGAAAATATACGACGCCTGCGTAGCCTCGAATTGAAGCGTCACAGAAGCCGATGATTTGACAGGTATTGGTTTTTGACAGTTTGATTTGTCAGGGTAATTGAAAATTGGAAAGAAGCGGGAATTCAGAACGAAGTTTGTTCCAAGAGTCGATGATAGAAGAATCTGGTTCTGCGTCGCAGCCTATTTTTGGTATCCACAACTGTTGCAAAATAAATTTTGCTTGTAGCAACAAGGGACAAAGAAAACCTAAGGGATCGAAGATTGTTCCTATGATAGATAAAATAGCACGTTTGGTTGGGGGTTTGTCCTTCATTCGGCATTGATAACAAAAAATGTCGTTTTTTGGATGCCCTTGAAGTCCTAAAACTTTGATAAAGTGGGGTTCCTCCTTGTCAAAAGAGAGAGGCATTTGACGATCGGATTCTGGCAATGTTGCCAATAACTCGGGACAATTGCTTGCCCATTTTTTAAGTTCAAATCCTCCCGACTTCAACAAATCATTGAGTTCTGTTTGAAGGGAGAGAGCTTCAGAAAGCGAAGGGCTAGTTTTAGAACAGTACTAGCCATAGGAAAACGTTCCTTTTCTCTCTCTGCCAGCTCATTTAATGTACGCATGGTTAGAAAAGGTGAGCATGTCATGCCACAAGTGACAGTAGAAAGTTCCCACACTGAAAGTGGGTCCTGTGGAGAGAACCTCCACAATATCCTTTGATAAGGACGGTGATAAGGATTGATAAGGACTTGACGGAACATCTGTTTGATATCAGAAATGTAGGCAATAGGATTAAGACGAAACGTAAGGAGTAAAGAAGCAATCTCCTTTTGAAGTTTCGGTCCAGATAACAACGTGTCATTGAGACTAATATTTTTTGGGGTGACTGCCGAACAATCCCAGACTACCCTTAATTTTGTACTTAAGCTTTCCGGCTTTAGTACGTAATGATGTGCTAAAAAACATGATACGTCGACTTTTGGTTGACTAGATAAAACTAAACTCATATGAGTAGAATCGATATAGTCTTGCATGAAACTTGAATAGGCAGTGTACAGATCAGGAGTTTTGAGTAATCTATTTTCTAGAAGTAAAAATCTACGATAAGCTTGCGGATAAGTATTTCCTAGGTCAGGGTTTATTTTATCTTTAAACGGAAGATCTACCATGAATCTACCGCTCGGTTGCCGTACTACACTCACAGTAAAAATTGATTCTGCTTGTTTTTCTTCCTTTGATAAGATTTGTTTTTTAGGCAAATGTTCGATTTCCCAAAACCTAGGGAGAATAACCTCTAAAGGAGGTAAATGACTTGTTAAAAAACAACTGGTTCGTTCCGTAAGACTACCTACTTCGTCAACTTTTCCCATGACGACCCAGCCAAAGATAGTTTCAAGGGCTGAAGGTTGCCCTATTTGTCCAAGAACCCTGCCCTCCTTGAATATCTGTGCGAATAGCTCGCAACCCATAACTAGGTCCACAGATCTAGATTTGAAATAAGATGGGTCGGCAAGTTAAAGGTTTTCCAAGTGTTTCCACTGATTATCGTTCAAAGTGAATGTAGGCATATTGGAACGTAATTGTGGAACAACAATTGCTTCGAAATTAAGTAAAGGAGTGACCTGTCCTTGTGGCTTAATGTGACATTGAACGAGCCCTTTGGAAGTAAAAGAAGACATCTGATTTAATCCGAATATTTCAGTGGTGTAACTTCGCCTAGGAAGATTAAGACGCTGACTACACTTTTCACTGATGAATCCTGTCTGTGATCCAGAATCAAGCAGTGCCCTTACAGGTTGAAAATGTCCGCAACCGTCCATAACATCTATTATAGCGGTGCATAAAGAAAGGTACCTGAAGGTCCTGAGGTATTTAATGACACATGAAGATTATTGACAGGTGGTGTGTGAATGACAGGACTAGTATCTTGGCTTCCAGACTCTTGATTAGTTTCTAAGATATGAGTTAAAGTGTGGTGCCTTTTACTATTGCAAGTCCGGCATGAATATTTTGATTTGCACGTATCTACCCCATGCAAGGGATGAAAACACGCTAGACATAATTTTTTCTACTTGACGAAAGATAGGCGATCGATAGGTGAGAGATCAAGAAATGTTTGACATTTCAAAAGCACGTGACTTTGATTACACCGGAAACATTTTATTCCCGTACTTGAATTAGTTGAGGTGCCAGCCAGTCCTATAAAAGGCGAATTGGATGATTTATAGGTAGGCTTTTGCCCAAACTGATTTTGCATAGAATTTGATTTTTGATAGGTAGGCACCTTTTTGGGTGCTGTTGATTGAGGAAGTGATTCCAAAACTTTACATCTTTTTTCTAGAAATTGAAAAAGTGACTAAAAAGTGGGAATGTCGGTATTAGTATTGGCGTGAATCATTTCGAAATTTAAACGCGTCGGAATATCCAATTTTTCTAACAAAATGAAAAAAATAATAAAGTCCCAACTGTCAACGTCAAAGCTAAGTGATTTTAAAATTTCTAGGGATTCAGAAAATGTGTCAATTAAATTACGCAATTCTTTAGCTGACTCATTTTTTAATGTGGAGTTCATAATTGTGCTTAAAGCATCATTTGCGAGGTCTCGCTTGTTTTGATATCTATTGACTAATTTGTCGTAAGCAATTTTATAATTTTGATCAGATAAGCTAATCCCTGATATCAATTTTAAAGGCTCATCCTCGAGATATGAAAATAAATATTGAAGTTTTCGAACGTTACTTAAACTTTGATTTTGATCTATAGTGTTATTAAAAAGATCGAAAAAGCTTGGCCATAATTTTTTATCACCTCGAAATATGGGAATACCTAACTCTTTGAGTTTTGGAGTTTCGTTTTGTCGAACATATGATCCCGAAAATATTTTAGAGTAAACCCCCTTACACGCATAAAAATATTTACGAGCTTCTGAAAGGATCGCATCCTGCGTTTTAAACTCCTCGTCGTCCGAGTCGTCTATCAACATAATGACATCATTATGTGCCAGCATGCATTTATCGAAGGTTTCGTCCAAATCGGAATACCTCACTTGAAACTCGTTTCTCGCTTTTTCGTCTGTTGCCGCGGTCTGTGAAAACACATAACACTCGGTGATCGCAGATAAAAAAACCTTGCGTTTTTGCACGGCTTTTTTGACAGACATGATTTTACCTTTGAAATGACGAAATTGTCGGTAAATATACAATTAACGCTAAATTAATGCTTCTGAAATAGAAAAATGACGAATTGTCGAAAATATGCACTAATTTATCGCAATTGATGAAAATTGTTTTAAATAACGAAGTGATATGGAACACATCTAATCACAGAAATGTCGGTAAATATACAATTAACGCTAAATTAATGCTTCTGAAATAGAAAAATTACGAATTGTCGAAAATATGCACTAATTTATCGCAATTGATGAAAATTGTTTTAAATATCGAAATGATATGGAACACACCTAACACACTGAACATGTGCTTGTTTGTTTTGATTGCTTCGATTTGTTTACTGAATGTCCACGGTACGTTACCATAGCAGCGGACCGAAAAACAGGTGGACTGCGCCGCTACCGAAGGTCGAGCGAAAATCTCTCTCGTTTCAATACGATTGGCAAAATTCAAGGCCTTGATCTCGGCGTGAAAATGGCCGACTTATTAATACCGTCGTATGGAGTAAATTTTAAATAATTCGGTCGAAGGAACACATATGTTATGCCCGCAGTAAGAAAAACGATAACTGCAATGGACTGTATATATTTTAATTAATGAAAGCGCGAACAAACGAACAACGCGTTAAATATATTGATATAAAATTACGAAATAATTAAAAGGTCCATAGGTTAATTGTGGGTACCACACAATGGAAATCAGAGACAAAGCACTCACCAGTTTGCAGCCAATTTCTCCACGTTCCAAGGGGCCCCTGTCTGGATCTAATGATGTCACCACGTGGCTGAAGGGCTGAAGTTTCTAGTTCTATGCTTCAGTACACCAAAATCGAGCACTTTCAAGTGTAGAAATTTGAAATAGTTGGAGAAAGTAAATTAACACGCCATTTCTCGAGGCGGTCGAAAAAGGATCTCACTGATTCTTGGTGCGCATGTCCAAAATGCGCGAAAATGCACTCTGTCCGTCATTCAATTGTGTGGTTTTAAAATTTACAAACACCGCGAAATTTAGCGGGAGCTAACATATGGGTTTATGTGAATGCATGTGTGTGTGTGTGTGTGTGTATGCGGAATGGGACAACTGGGCGCCGCCAACTCGGCGCCGCCAACTAGGCGCCGTAAACTCGGCGCCGCCAACTGGGCGCCGGGCCAACTGGGCGCCGGGCCAACTCGGCGCCGCCAACTGGGCGCCGGCCAACTCGGCGCCGGACTAAAAAATTTTTTTTTGATAAAATGTGTAGATGAAAAATAAAATATATTATTTATATAAAAACATCTTTAAAAAATCCTTTACGCAATTTTTTACAAGCTTTTTTTAGCTTCAGATGTTTTGTCTAACTAACTAACTATATAACTATAACTAAATTTGATACACACGTAGTGGTCCCATGACAATACAACATTAAGAAAAAAATATACTCCAAACCCCTACCCACACCCCTTCTATAGAAAAATGTGTTTTTGACACACTTCCCGTTATGCGATTTGGATAAAATTTGGTATACATATAGTGATCTGATGACAATACAATATTAAGACAAAAATATCCTCCCACCTCTACCCCCACCCCCTTTCATAGAAAAATGAGTTTTTGACACACTTCCCATTATCCGATTTGGATGAAATTTGGTATTCACATAGTGGTCCGATGACAATACAACAAAAAAAGAATATATCCTCCCACCCCTACCCCCACCCCCTTCCATAGAAAATGCGTTTTTGACACCCTTCCCATTATCCGATTTGGATGAAATTGGGTATTCGCATAGTGGTCCGATGACAATACAACATTTAAACAAAATTTATACTACCGCCCATACCCCCACCACCTTCCATAGAAAAATTTGTTTTTGACACACATCTCGTTATCCGATTTGGATGAAATTTGGTGTACATATAGTGATCCGATGACAATACAATATTAAGAAAAAAATATCCTCCCACCTCTACCCCCACCCCCTTTTATAGAAAAATGAGTTTTTGACACACTTCCCATTATCCGATTTGGATGAAATTTGGTATTTACATAGTGGTCCGATGACAATACAACATTAAAAAAAATATCCTCCCACCCCTACCCCCACCCCCTTCCATAGAAAATGCGTTTTTGACACCCTTCCCATTATCCGATTTGAATGAAATTTGGTATACATATAGTGGTCCGATGACAATACAACATTAAAAAAAAAATCCTACCACTCCTACCCCCACCCTCATCTATAGAAAAATGCGTTTTTGACACCCTTCCCATTATCCGATTTGAATGAAATTTGGTATACATATAGTGGTCCGATGACAATACAACATTGAAAAAAAATCCTACCACTCCTACCCCCACCCTCATCTATAGAAAAATGCGTTTTTGACACACTTCCCATTCTCCGATTTAGATGAAATTTGGTATACATATAGTGGTCCGATAACAATACAACAATAATGAAAAAATGTCCTCCCACCCCTACCCCCACCCCCTTCCATAAAAAATGCGTTTTTGACATACTTCACTTCAAATGACTTTTATAAAATTTGGTATATGCATAAAGGTCCGATGGCAATACAGCCCAAACAAAAAATATATTTCTACCTCTACCCCCACCCTCTCCTTCCCCCGATAAAAAAATTAGTTTCCAAACAACTCACGATCAGCGATTTCATTATAATCTAGAATAAACTCTTCTTTATTTATTTACCTCTGCATTTTTCCATCCAAAATGGCGGATTTTCTTATTTACTAACCGATTTGTCTCAAACTTGAAATATTACATTGCTTGAGGTCATTTAACAAAATTTTTAACTCAAACTTAAAAAAATCAAAATGGCGGATCCAAAATTGCGGAAATAAATGAGTAAAAAAAATTTTTAAGTCACAAGCTCTTGTAAAATGCACTAAAAATTAAAAAATAATTTTCTAACATTCTAATATTATCATAATAATAAAAGCGATGGCCGACTGATGGAAATTTTGACGATGTTAGCACGATAAGATAGATCAATTAAATATCACTATTTGCAAGAATCAATCTAGCAGAAAAATGCAGAGGTAAATAAATAAAGAAGAGTTTATTCTAGATTATAATGAAATCGCTGATCGTGAGTTGTTTGGAAACTCATTTTTCTATTGGAGGAAGGAGAGGGTGGGGGTAGAGGTAGAAAAATATTTTTTGTTTGGGCTGTATTGCCATCGGACCTTAATGCATATACCAAATTTTATAAAAGTCATTTGAAGTGAAGTGTGTCAAAAACGCATTTTTTATAGAAGGGGTGGGGGGTAGTAGTAGGTATTGTTATCGGACCACTATATGTATACCAAATTCCATCCAAATCGGATAATGGGAAGTGTGTCAAAAACGCTTTTTTCTAAAGATGAGGGTGGAAATAGGAGTGGTAGGATTTTTTTTTTCAATGTTGTATTGTCATCGGATCACTATGTGAATACCAAATTTCATCCAAATCGGATAATGGGAAGTGTGTCAAAAACTCATTTTTCTATGAAAGGGGTGGGGGTAGAGGTGGGAGGATATTTTTTTCTTAATATTGTATTGTCATCGGATCACTATATGTATACCAAATTTCATCCAAACAAATTTTTCTATGGAAGGGGGTGAGGGTAGGGGTGGGAGGATATTTTTTCTTAAAATGTTGTATTGTCATCGGATTAATATGTGAATACCAAATTTCATCCAAATCGGATAATGGGAAGTGTGTCAAAAACTCATTTTTCTATGAAAGGGGGTGGGGGTAGAGGTGGGAGGATATTTTTTAGAAAATCGTCGTGAGGTTCAGTTTGGTGAGGAGGTTAATCCTAGGGTAGAGGGGGTTTCCTTAAGGACACCTATCGAAAATGCAAGCTTTATAGGAAGCAAAGCCTGACATTGATTTTCTATTTTTTGGTTATTATTTTTGAAATTTTTTCCTCGCTTTTGCACCTTAGGTTTCCTACTAGGAGTTCACAACCAAAATGTCAAATCCTTATAAATTTGTTCATCTAGTCGTCATTTTTACGCCTAATTTGATTCGACTATAAAATACGATGTCCAAAAAAATTGTTATAAATAAAAGAAAATTGAAGCCAACATTTACCGTTGTGTAGGTATGAAGGGCAGCAACTTATAAGTAATTCTTTTTGTGGTGGCAAAAAACTTTTTATAGATATGTGTGTCAATTTAAAAACTTTTAAAAACGCCTCGGATTTTAAAATTTTTTTATTAAGAAAATCCGGTTTTTAATAATGATAAATCTTTGACTAATTTTAAATTAAAAAAATGAGTCAACAAACATGTTAAAAAAATACTTTACTATTTCCAGTTTTTTACTTAAAAATACCTCCGTAACTTTGAACCAAAACGGATTTAGCAAAAAAAACAAACAAATTACTAGGGTTTTATTCGAATTTGAAAGAATAAGTATGCGACTTTTTTACTTAATTTGCGCCAACATAGCCAATTCTTAAAACACTTGACTAATTTAAAATATTGATAATGCCAGGAAAAAGAATTAACGTTAAATTAATCGGACAAAAATGCGCGTTTTTAGTGTTTTTAACCTGGTCAGGCTAGCATAAACAAAAAAATCACTTTGATTTAATTTGCGATGTTTTGTCACGCGCTATTTAGCTTTTTGCTTCAATAAGAAGAACCACTATAGCAGCTACGTCCCTGTAACTTATATTCAATGTCTTTGGAGGAATTCAGCTATTTCAAGAGAAGAAAAAAACTTACTCCTACTAAGCTTTGCTTTTTAAGCGACAAAACAATAGTGAAAATCGCAGCAAAGCAAGTTGTTTTGAAAATAGATTTTGTTTTAGAAAAAAAAAATTGAGATAACGCCGAAACTGCGTTATTTGGATGTGTTTGAAGCTATCTGAGCAATATCGTTGTGACGTCTGTCTGCGTATATCTCTGTCCGTAACACGATAGCTCCTAAACCGCTGAACCCATTTTTAGGTGAAATAGTGTTTGAGATTCTAACGAGCTGAATAGATTTTGGTCCAAATACACTAATGCTTGATAGTTTTTTGACAATTAATTTTTTTTTTATTGCGATATAATAATTTATAACAGTATGCGGCTTTGGAAATATAATGGAGCACTTTTATCTTAATAATTTGTGTAATACCTTGAAACTTCATAAAAGCCTTGGTTTCTGAGATATGTACAAAAAAACTGAAAACGGGAAGTGTTCTAATAGGCTAGCTAGAAAGGTATCAGATCCGTCATGGATCTGTTTATTTTATTTCAGAAAATTGCATTTAAATACAGTCAATTTTTATCTTTCCGTGGCATTTTTCAGGGGATAATGTAAAGTTGCATAATATTTTTCATATTATCTTTTGAACCATAGGTCGTTTTTGAGTTATATTAAATTCCTGTTGGAGTACACTAATAATACGAGTTGAACCAGGATTACGTATTGTAACGTGTCATTTTTACGTTTAAGGCAACGTTACATATTTGTTTATTCAGGTAAATAATCAAGGCTCTTCGACTCGTCTTTCTGTACACAAATTAAGGGTACTTTGTAGAGCTAGGTTTGGAGGATATATAGTGTCTAGGAAGTTACCTTAAAAGGAGGCATTCCATCGAATTACTGTGGACACTACGCACATCGCATTATCTGGACATCGTAATTGGAATTTAAGATCACAGTTCTTTAAAAATCACATAAAAACTTTCGATTGTTTTGTTTATCTGCACTTCGTAATTCTCTTTGACGTTTATGAAATTAAACAGCTGAAGAATGGCGGCGTTGCCGCATCACAAATGGTTTCGGTAACAGGAAGGAAACATTTAGATGAACATTTCATTCCCTTACGTTTATTCTCGAGGATATTGGGACAATCCGAACCTCATAGCTAGTTGTGATAGCACGAAAACATATTTAGGTCCACGGTTTGACCAGTAACAACCGAGGCTCCGCCCCTTTGATATCTTTATTAATTTGATGAGGAGAAGATAAAAATACGAGTTATGCACTTTTGTAAATGGGAGATAAACGAGGGATAAAAACCAAGACTAAAAGAATAAACGAAATCGTGTGAGTTAACATCTTAACACTCTTGTGCCGAGTTTAAGCAGTAGTTCAGTGTGTATTTTTAGGTTCAGGTTCAGAAACAACTTTATTAATATAGAAATGTTTTACAAAAATGGCGTCAAACCATATGAATCTTAGAGAAAACATTTATAAAGAGCAAAGGAAACTTTTGACTAAGACTGTAACTAAAATACAACTAAATTCTACACTCAGTATAGCTTTACTCATATGGGAAGTGGTTGAGTGTTCGAATATTCCTGGGTTTGATGCATGCCCTGATCTTCAGTAATTGATTTTACAGTTGATGGTTTCAATGCTGAGCTTACAGTCCGTCTGGTTATTCTTCTCCTACTTGATATGTTGGCAGGGGTCCGGTAGGCAAATGTTCGGTCTATGTATGGAGGGTGTCTCGACGTCCTTGTTATAAAAATTCCAACCGTGGAAATAGATCCGACAACACCTCAAGGCGCGTTTTAAGTACTTTCTATCCCCTTGGTCGGTGCTGGCCCCTATATACCGGTATGGAACTATTGGTGTATTTCCTCATTGGTTAGTTTGAAAACCGCGGGTTTTTCTTCCAATCTTGCAACCGAAAGTTTTTTATAAATAGGTTTGCATCCTTTATTTGAATTTAACCGGGAAGATTAGGTTGGTACTATTGCGTTTTACCGTCCCCACCAAATTTTCGAACGGTTTCCGGTGGCTTCATTATTTGGGTGTTCTCGACGGAGTGCCTGGTCTCTTTGCTAACGAATTTTGGCTGGGTCGGCAACAGGTCTCTGGGATCGCCATTGTTTTTGGTTAGTGGCACTGCAAAAACTGCAGGTTCGGTCCCAGAGACTGTGAGAAGTGAGTCCGTCGTGTTTAGGCGAATCCTGAAGTGACTCTCATACCCTTTTGAAGGGGATTTAAGTCGGCCTACGCCATTTGTACGGGGAAGAGCAGTGGTAAGTTCGATTTTATTTTTTTCATTTTGTTATTTGAGGACTCTTCAAGATAATATTTGCCTCCCAAATTGTAATTATTTTTCGTGTGAAATGTACTTTTTTTTGACAAAAGACGTGGGGAATTTTTGGCGTTTTTATATTTTTCTTTTAACCACGTGTTGGATAAAAACTATATATTGTTTTTGTCCTTTGTCTACAGCCCTGTCCATTCCATCGACAGCTGTGCTGGACGCTGGTGGGAAGCCGGACGAGGCAGTTGTAACCCTGGGAAAAGTACGTTAGGTTTATTTTAGTTCATCTGTTGAAATCTGCTTTATTTTATTGAGTCGACATGGGGTTCTCGATTTAAATTACTCGGTGTAGGGGAACTTCGTGCAAAATAGACGAATTCCAGGAAACTGAAACATTTCATTTTCCACAGGGTTTTACGCTCGGGCAAGAATCCCACAACCTTTTAAGACCAAAGTGCTGGCCTAACATCATGTGCTAAGCGAGCACGAGGGAAGGCGCGAGCAGAGCAGGAGACCCGAGAGCAGTGGTGAGACAACTGGACAACAGAATTCCAGGTTTACAAAATAAAACACTCACAAAATAATCAAGGACCAAAGTAGGAGCAAGCTTCAGATATAATCTCTCACATAAATCTTCAATATAGAAATAGAATAGAATAGAAATAGAAATAGAATAGAAATCTTTATTTGTACGTTGGCCATTTACAAAAACGGATGTACATTGTCAATGTGCACATACACCTAACGTGCTGCAGTAGAATTAATAAAAAATAGTTATTGTAAAAGATACTAAAATACTAAAAATTAATGTCAATACAATACACATTAAAAAATTAAAAATTGAAATAGGATAAAAGACAAAACAAAACAACACAAATAATTAAAATTTAAAATTTGTAGTTTAAGAATTTCTGAACAGAATAAAAACAGTTTTTTAAAAGAAAATTTTTTATCTCTTTTTTAAAATTTACATCTGATAAAGTTTTCATTTGTTCGGGCAAATTATTGTAAAGTTTTTTGCCAATATAAGAAGGACAGTTTTCGTATTTGGACAAATTATGTAAATCCAAAACAAAACAATTCACAGACCTGGTATTGTACGTATGAAAATGAGCATTGGTAGAATAAGTGTACGCATTTCTTTTTGTGTGTAATAAAAGTCTATAAATATAAATGCATGGAAAAGATAAAATGCCTTTCGCAATAAAAATCGGCCTACAAGTCTCTCTGTGATTTAAATTAAAAATTAATCTTATCACCCTTTTTTGTGATACAAATACTCGGTGACTTGTGGATGTGTTGCCCCACAGAATAATATTGTAAGACAGATGGGAGTAAATTATTGCGTAATATATATCCAACAACGCTCCTTGTTCAAACATATGCTTAAGTCTGTATATTGCATAATATCCGGAATTGATTTTTTTGCAAACGTTATCTACATGTATATCCCATTTAAGGAATTGATCCAGGTAGACACCAAGAAGTTTAGTACTTTCACTGCTTTTAATAGAAGGTAGGTCAATTTTGGGTTTGCTGTTAGAACACCTGAACTGGACACAATCTGTTTTATTTAAGTTCAAAATAAGCTGGTTTTTTGTACACCATGCATCAAATTCTCTTAATGTTAGGTTTACCAATGCTATTAGTTCATCAGGACTCCGTGCAGCGACCACTATTGTGGTATTGTCCGCGAATAATATAACATATTTAATCGACAGATTATCTAATAATTCATTTACATAAATCAAAAACAACAGCGGGCCCAGCACCGAGCCCTGTGGAACGCCCAAATCAAGATCTTTAAGATCAGAAAACTCACCATCCATCCTCACAATAAATTTTCTATGCTGCAGAAAAGACTTCAAAATTTCCAGAGAGGAACCGTTAAAGCCATACGAATTGAGTTTCTCAAGTAAAAACTCAATATTAAGCGTGTCAAATGCCTTTGAAAGATCGAAGAAGAGCCCGGCAACGTAATAGCCTTGATCTACTTTTTGATAGACCGATTCGACAAAAGACGCCGCCGCGCTCTCCGTCGACCTTCCTTGGCGAAAACCGTGTTGACAATGGCTTAATATTTTATGTTCATTCAAAAAAGACATTATTTGGTCATAAAGTAATCGCTCTAAGATTTTAGACATAACATTTAAAATTGTAACTGGTCTATAGTTATCAACTAGACTAGGATTATCTTTTTTGAAAATAGGTATTACTACCCCACATTTTAGTTCACTAGGAAACTTTCCACTTTCGAAACACAAGTTAGCCAAATGACATATAGGAGAAGCCAATGAACTTTTGGTCTTCTTAATTACTTGAATTGATATGTTATCAGTCCCAATACTTTTTTTGTTTTTTAGTTTATCTATTTGATAACATCATATTCCGATACTGGTTGGATTTTAAATTCAGTCCCACAGGGAGATTCTGTTTTTGTACACTGTATAGATCTTTGGTCACCAAACTTTTCGTAAAGCTTTTCTTTTACATTGATCTCATAGAAGGTTGCAAAAGAATTTGCAATCTCTGTCGGTTTAATAATCTGAGTTCCGTTTATTTCTATATGAGTCACTTTGTTTTTAGTTTTTCTACAACCTGTGTGTTCATTAACCAAAGACCATATCGATTTTTGTTTGTTATCACTTTTTTTTATAATATTATTATTAAATTGCTTTTTTGTGTTTCTCACCAGTTGTTTATGTATCCTTTTTTCATTTCTATACTGAACTTGAATTTCTGCAGTCGTCGTGTTTTTTGACGACCAGAATAAATTTCGAAGATTGTTGCCACTTTTCATTATATCTGGTGTAACCCAACGTTTTTTGATTCTTTCTTGATTTGATTTTGTTCTAGTTTCAAGCGGACATGATTTCTCTATTGCTGTTGTAATTTTTTCTATTATAGACCGATAGATTTCATCTACATCATAACTATTATAAATCTGCTCGAAGTTGGTGTTCAACAAAGTATACTTAAGAACCTCTAGGTTAAACTGTGAAAAGTTTCGATAAGTTTCTATTATTGTACTTGAAGTAAACGAATGTGGTTCTATGTCATAAACGTGAAAAAGGGCTTGGTGATCTCCCAAAAGAGGCTCTATTGTCTCTGTCATTCTCTCATCCCGAGGTACATTTGTGGCAATATAGTCAATCTGTGTTTCGGTTCTTACATTGTTTTTATTAGTAAATATTCTTGTTGGTTCATTTGTATTTATTCTAAATCCAAAACTTTCCAGTATATCTAAATAGGTTTTCTTACTGACACTTTCAACTAAGTAATCGATATTAAAATCTCCACACAGCCACATATTTTGAGAGAATCTACTGCAGAACCTTATGAGTTCAGGTAACTTATGTAGAAATACATTAATGTCTCCATTTGATGAAGATCTGTATATGCAGATAACGCAATAGCTTGTTTTTTGTAGTTCTATCTTTACTGCGCAGCACTCAAAATGTAGTTCTTCACAAAACGAGACACAATTTATGCTTGTAGCCCGAAATGGTAAATTTTTTTTGGTTAGGATCATTGACCCACCTCGATCATAATTTTGACGCAAGAAACTACTTTTTATCTCATAGTCTTTGAAAGCAACTGTTTGAATACTGTCGCCCTTACACCAGTGCTCGGTTATGCAATATATATATGGATAAAATTCGTCTGAAAAAACTTCGAACCTGTCAATCTTGTCAAGAAGTCCCTGTACATTAACTGCGCAGAGTTTAATTTGTGAAAAAATTTTATTCTTGGTCGAACCTCCCACTTCGGTTATGTTTACGAAAAAACTTAAATTTCTTGACCGCGATACCTTTTGGCCAATTTAGACATAATCTTTTCATATAAATTTTTAATATAATTTAGACGTATCTTTTCATATATGATTTTTCACAGTATAATTTCAACATTGCTTGTAAACGCAAGGTAACGGTATGACGTCATAACCACAATTTTGCGGCGTATTTACTAAGTTGACTTGTTTTCCTTCATTTCATTAATTTAAGACAATTTCTCTGTCAAAGTTAAAGCGCCTCGCTACTTTGGCCCGAACTTGTTTAATTTTTTTTGCATAGTTCATGTCTCCAGTATTTTTTTTAAACTTTACCTTTAAAATAAACAAGATGAACTAAATCTTTGTGTTATCTGTACAACCCAATGACCAACTTTGCAGAGACAAAAGAGAGATGAGGTTATTTTTTTTAGCGGTTTCTTTACACATTTTTACCTCATGGGGTAGATCTCGGACTGGGTTGCTGTCTGTCTCATTCTACCTAACATAGAATGATGATAGCAGATATTTGGTCCAGATCTCCCCTATGATGGAACGATTTTGGAAGTGTATTTTTTTTTAACAATCATTTATATAACTGAGTCTCACACTACTGACTCAGATGTAGGTACACTATGACCTGTTAAAGGAGTCCATCTACCTGTAAAGTGCTCCTAGTTTTGTCATCGTAATTCAATCTTTTAGAATTTTATTTTGTCTATTAGTCAATTTTTTTTTTGGTTTTTTTAATTACACAAATACTCTGGAAGCCTCGGCAGTAGGTAGAATTTCATTGTTTGGCTACAACGTTTGGGTTAAACTGTATTTTATTTAAGATCTTCTTTGTAAAACATTGGTATTAAATAATGTGGCGCACTTCAAATTTTCTTATTTCTGAACCCCCCCTTCTCCACTGTATAAAAGTTACCGGGCATATCAATGTTTTACCTAGCTGGAAAATACAGTTCTGCTTCCAGATATTTGTTTAATTATTCAGTGGTTTTGTTGTGTCACAAGTTGGCAAATTGTCATTATTCTAATTACAGTGTCACAAAATGGCGGCAACGTCTTTAAGCTGCCACAAATGGCATTATTATAATAAATATAAATATATTATAAATTATTAGTATACATAAATAGGAATTTAATACTTTGGTACAAATTTAAATAACCTAAAACGAACTCAGAGAAATTCGTTTTGAAAAAATATGTAACTACAAATACTATAAACTGAAGAAAGTTGCTGTCAAGATTTGGCAATTTTGCAAAGCAGGATAATAGGAAACTATGCAAATTTTTCATTACATTAACCTCTCACAAGGTGCAGGAAAATATTAATAATAAGCTGTATATACAGGGTGATGCATTTGCAATAGAATGAAAATTATAATTTTATTATGACTTTCTTGGAAATTAAATGATAAAGAATGTAATTTACAAATTCTGACATCACGTGACATTTGAGCCTTTTGGGTGCTGGTGGTTATTACTAGATTTATAATATGCGCGTTGGGCTGTGGCGTGGGCAAACACAATATCCTGCATATGTTTTTTCTGTTTTAAACGGCTTAACTAACTATTACAACTCCTTTTTTATTCAATTTACTTTCACGGATAAATTAAAAAATATTCAAAATTCTGTCATATCCATCATGTCATAATCATTGCAAACCAAAAAATATACAAATTAATATAAACTATTAAATTTATTAGCATTCCAAAAACTGTATTTTTGACACTTCCCTTTTATTTGTTTATCGGATCTATGTGTAGAATTTTTGACAGTAAGTAAACCATTTCCCAACAAAAATTGTATTTAGGACTTTCAAGCTATGCAACATTTCTGAGATCACAAGCCTTAAAATGAGTATTTCAAAAAAAATAACGGCCAAAAAAGACAGTACGTTGCCACCATTAATCTTGTCTTACAAACTTTTGCAACGTTTTAAAGTTGTAATATTTCCTAAAATGTCCCTAAATAAAAGTAAAACGTTGTTACCTTGTATGTAATATATAAATTTAGTCAGATAAAGCTAATACGTTGCTTATAGGTTAGGGTAGATATACGCCATACGTTATCACCTCAATAAAACCGGCAACAGTGCCTGAGGTGGCAGGACTTAGCACATATCCAAAGGTTGTATATTGACCTGAGGTCCGAACGTATTCCACGTATTTATCAAATATTTAAAAAAAAAATCTTTACCCCTCTTTTGAAATTCTGGTAAAGGAAGTTCCCCTCATCTCATATATGTACCTATATATGTGGTAACACCACTAGAAATAGGTGAGGTCAGGTCGTCATATCCTTAACGCTGAGGTGACAACGGCGCGTGCATCAATATATATATATATATATATATATATATATATATATATATATATATACTACTACTACTATGTCGGTTTAAAACGTTTTTCTACGTTGTCCGACGCCTATTCTCCACCTCCTTCGATCCTGACAATCATCTTCTGTCAGATTCTTTTGACTCATTGATCTTTGGACTGATTGTTGCCATTCTAGTTTAGGACGTCCTCTTTTTCTGCGCCCTACTGGTTGCCATTCTAGGACCTGTTTTGGTAATCTTTCGTCGTTCATTCGTTGTACATGGCCGTACCATATCAGTTGCCTTTTAGTGATGTCATCCGTTATGCTTCCCTCGATTCCCATTCTTTCTTTTATAATCTCATTTCTTATGTGATCTGTTCTAGATATTCTCATTGATCTTCTTATTGCATCCATTTCGACACTTTCCATTTTTGTTTTGTATTTTTCTGTTACGCGACAAGTCTCTATTCCATACAACAGCGTGCTTTTTACCATTGTTTCATATATGTTAAATTTTACATTCTTCCTTATCTCTCTGCTCCATAAAATACTGTTAAGACATCCAATAACCTTTTTTGCTTTTACTATTCTTTTTTCCAATTCTTCACAGTCTGTTCCTGTCTTATCAAATGTGACACCCAAGTATACATACTCATTGCATGGAGATATTGTTTGTCCATTGTCTAGTTCTAACTCACTGGATTCGTTTCCAATACATAAGTACTGTGTCTTGTCCACGTTCACTGTTAGTCCCCATTTTTGGTATTCTTCCGTTAACTTTCTCATCATATACTCCATGTCTTCTTTATCATTAGCTACAATTACTTGGTCGTCAGCAAACTGTAGTGTGTATATAGTAAATCGGTCGTTAAGTTGTATTCCCATGCCGTGCACTTTACGTTTCCAGTTTTTTAGAGCCACTGCGATATATATTTTAAAAATAGTTGGAGAGATACAACATCCCTGTCTTAAGCCTTTTGTTACCAGCAGTTCTTTTGAAAGTCGATTTCCAATTTTAATTTTAGATTTTGACACTTTGTATAGTTCTTTTATCGCTTTTATGTATGTATGATTGATATTAGTTTGTTCCAACACGGTCCATAATTTTCTACTGGAACGGTATCATATGCTTTTTGTAGGTCCACAAAGGTAACATGAGTCTCTATATATCTGGCGCTTCTTTTCTCAATTACTTGTTTAAGACAAAAAACATTATCACTACAAGATCTGCCTGCACGAAACCCACTTTGCTCTTCTTCTTCTTGTTCATGAAAATCATTCTCTATTAGATTTCTAAGAATCCTACCGTACAATCTACTTAGAGTGCTGGTGACTGAAATTCCTCTGTAATTTTTACAATCCAGCTTGTTTCCTTTTTTATGTATTGAGGTATTAGGATGTGCGTTTATGCATTGATTGATAATATATGTGAGATTTTCGAGTAGTTTCTCTGATCCATATTTAAGCATTTCAGCATATATTCCCCCAGGTCCGCTAGCTTTTCCGGATTTAAGTTTTTTTATACTATTCTTTATCATTTCTTTTTCGATGATTACTTCCTCTCCATGTACTTCTATGTCTCTCCTCGGAGAGGCTGCCAGATATTCAAGTCTCGTCTCCTGCAGCAGTCCCTTGTAGTGTTCTGTCTATTGTTCTGGTTTGATGATCTGGATGTTTACTTTTTCTTTTCTTGAGTTTTTTACTGCAGAAATGAATTTCCATACTTCAGAGCTCTGCATACCTCCTACGTGTGTATTTATATCGTGGCATTTGCGCTCAAACATTTCATTTTTTTCTTTGCGTATCAAACTTCTTAGCTGTCTTTTGGTTTCCCTGTATATTTCTAGGTCTATTTGCTCTTTAGTACTGAGCCATTTCAAGTATGTGCGTTTTTTCTCTTTGACCATTTCCTGTATTTTCTCCGTCCACCACATCTTCCTGTTATTTCTATTATCTTGGTATCCAACAGCTTCGTTGCTTGCTTCCTTCAAACTTTTTATTATGTTTGTATATATCTCTTCAAATGAGTGATTTGTGTTTATTAATTTTTGATCTAATCGGTTCTGATACAATCTTTGAGTACTTTCGATTTCTAGACTTCTAAAGTTGTATTTTTGATTGTCTTCGATGCACTCTAGGTTTTCATTTTCTCTAATACTTTCGTCCTTATTTGTTTTTCTTAAAGGGAATAATATTTCTGCTTTTACCAGAAGTGCTCGCACATCATACCACTTTAATTGCGAGTGTTGTCCACCTTTAGCATAATCAATGATTGATTTAAGATTTCTTCTTGGCTGAATCCAGGTATATCGATGAATATCCTTATGTTTAAAAAAACCATTATTTATTTTTAGGTTGTGGGTTTCACATAATTGCATCAGTCTTAAGCCATTATCATTTGTTACTTCCTCTCCAAATCACTTTGCTCTGGGTTTGTCTACCAGTTCGGCTATTAAAATCGCCAAGCATAATTATTTCTCTGGTATTACCGATTCTGTAGAAAAGAGAGAGGGCACACCTTGTCCCAAAAAAATTAAGTACCCTGAAATCTTTTTTTAATTGGGTGGGGCAACAGTACCAACGAAATTTTCCCTGTAAAATTTAAATAAAAATGCAAACCCATTTATAAAAACACTCGTTAACAAAAATTCCCTAGCGGTTAGGTTTGTAAGCCTGCCAAAAAGACCGCCAGTTTTAAACTATCCAGTACGGAATCACACTAGTACTTCAGTAATTTCTTCAGTCTGTAGGGGGCAGCATCAATCAAGGGAATATTCCAAACCCGTCTACTGCGCATTGAGGTGTTGTCGGATCTATTTCTACGGAAATCTAATTTATATAACGGACCACTGTCAACATAGAGAGTAGGAGAAAAATAACCAATTAGACTATAAGAAGTTTAGTATTGAAACCATCAACTGCAAAATCAATTACTGGAAATCAGAGTATGCATCAAACCCAGGAATATTCGAACACTCAACCAATTCCCATACGAGTAAAGCCATACTAAGTGTAGAATTTAGTTGTATTTTAGTTATATCTTTGGTCAAAAGTTTCCTTTGCTCTTTATATATGTTTTCTCTAAGATTCATATATTTTGATGCCATTTTTGTACAACATTTTTACATTAATACAGTTGTTTCTGAACTTTGAACGTGAACATACGCCATCCAACCACTGCTTAAACTCGACATGACGATGCTCAGATTTTAAGTTTTCTCACCACGAGCCAGCCCTGCATAACCCTTCAATCCGACTGAGTTAGATAATAACTTTTATTTAACTATGATTATATATTATTGTGATGTGGCAACGCCGCCAAGCCCACAGTTTATACCGGGTAGATTGGATTAGAATGCTTTTCTCATTTCGTTTATTAATTGAACGTACGCGGTCGCTAGCAAAACAGCTTATTATTCAATTTAGAACGTAAATAGACAAAAATACCCAATTTCAAAGGTGTTTTTATGTGATTTTTCCCGAACCTGTGATCTCAGATTACAATTACAATGCCAAAATAATACCACACAGCCTTACAACAATACGATGGAGGGCCTCCTCTAAAAGGTAACTTTTGGACAGTATATACCCTCAAAACCCAGCTCTATAAAATACCCTTAACGTGTATATAGAAAAACGAGTCGAATAGGTTATTTACAGAAATAAAGCCAATATGTAACGTGTGCCTTAAACGTAAAAATGACACGTTACATGGTTACAACCTTAAATTTTGCAGACGACTCTAGTTTTAAAACTTCAAACTCCGAACTAAAATCTCTGGCGCTGGAAACTAAAAACGCACAAGAACTTGCCGGCGGCCAATGGTTTTCCTCAAACAAACTTAAATTAAATGCTGAGGGAAAAACGCAATCACTAACATTTTCGACAAACATTATAGTTGTAAAGGGGGAGTCTGCAAAGTTATTAGGTGTGGTTCTGGATGACCGCCTCTCCTGGAAAAACCATGTTGATTACCTCATTAAAGGACTATCCAGTACAATTTTTTTATTAACAAGATTAAAACACATTATTCAAAAACACTACCTTATCTCATGTTACCATGCCCTTTTTCACTCGATTTTAAATTACGCAGTTGTACTATGAGGTAATTCTACCGATTCCATAAAGGTTTCCCGAATTCAAAAGAGAGCCATAAGAATTATAGCTAATGCTGTATACAGAGATCATTGCCAGCCTTTGTTTAAAAAACTAAAAATCATGTTGCTTCCATCTGTGCACATATACCAGACTGTACTGGAAATACATAACAATAGACAGTTATACAACGTAAACTCAGACTTCCATAGTTACCCAACCTCATCTGCGTTATTACTTCGGCAGAAAAAATTAAAGTACACAAAAAGTGTTAAAAACTCACTTAATCTGAATATTTATATTTCAGTTCCAAACAATATTAAATGCTTGCCAATAAAAAATTTTAAAAATAAAATAGGATAGAATAGAATAGAATAGAAATTGCCTTTATTTTCATATGCATTCAAATACATAGAAATTGAGTCCAAATTACAACTAGCATAAAAAAATTAAATAAAAAATCTAAGTAACAAATATAAAACGTCTAGTCGTTACATAATAACATAAATATAAACATAACTAATATAAAAATAACTAAAAAACGTATAACAATCAAATAAAATAATATTTTAATGAGATTCTACAATAATTATAAAAATAAAAAACGCTGAAAAAAGACACTGTTATGTTCATTTTAGATAATTGCTTTTATTCCGTCGAAGAGTACCTACAAAAAATTAAAGATATCTAATTCTAGAACTGTTGTAAATAAGTACCAAAATATGTTTTATATTTATACCGTTTCTTTAAAAATGCTTGTATGTTAGTCTACCCATTATTGTATTTATGATTTTTAGAGCATGATTGTTTATAATCTACCTTATACATAATAAATTAGCCTAGGTTAAATATTAAGTTACTGCTAAACATTACTATTTTGAAAATGTTGACTTGCTGTAAACATATTTTTATATTGTCCTACAGTCAATAAACGATCTTGTATCTTGTATTCCTGCCGATTTTACGAATGCCAAGTATCGCATGCTGTTCAGCGTGCCCTAATCCCCCCCATAGAGGTTTAAGCAAATCTTCTCGCCAGCATTTCCTACTTCTTCCTGCGTCGAGTTTGGATCAAAGAAAATGGTGGCCAGGTGTATCCAGTGGGAATTTTTTTGTAGACATTCGCACCACTTCATTTTGCCCTTCCTCCTCCTCCTCCCCCTCTCCAACTGATCCGAAATTGAGGAGGCCCGGTCCTTCTAAGAGGGCCAAGTAAAGTAGGGTTTTTGTATTATTATATTTAATACTACATATTATATATATGTTGTTTATTTTTAATTACGTTTAATAAAATATGTTTCCAAGATACTCCCTAAACTTCGATGTTTTCCTATTTTGGTTTTTGTCGAAAAAGCAGAATTAATTCTCTACAACTTTATTTCTCATGAGTTTTCTCTAGAGCCATTAGTTTAGCCGATACGTGTTTTGGAGTGTGACCGTACTCATTAATTTTTAGTTTTTCAAAAACATTGCAGACATTTGATTGGCTGTATTTCAATAACGAATTAGCCTAGAGGATTGCGGATAATTAAATTCGAAAAACGCTGTCTTGTCTTAGTTTTTTCAAAAAATCTGAAATAAATACCAACATTTTGAGGTTTTTTGAGTATCACGGGAGTAGCACAGGTTTTTGATGGTTGCAAAATTGGGCAAAACTTAGTCTTATGGGTCCTAACAATATATAAGAAAATCGTAGATACAGTCCCGTTTGCAATGTGGGATGTCTTAAATGACTGGCCTAATGGGCCGTTCTCGTGTGGGACTATGGCAGCGCCCTCTATAGTATATATTTTTTTAATGTTTAAAAAACACAACATTTATTAGCTTCCTATATCTTAAATTCAAAGTTAGAAGTGAGATCTTGGAAAAACATTATAAAAATAATCATTATATTGTTTCATTTTGTTCCAAGAAATAAAAAATAATTATATATTGTTTTTTTAAGTTTTTGGTTCGGTTCGGTTCGGTTCGGTTCGGTTCGGTTAAGTTATTAAGAAATATATTTTTGGTAATGCTTTTACATGAAATTTTCGTTAGGATTTTCTACATGTTTTTTTTATGTCAAAAGTTGACTTAATTTTAACACAATTTTTTTTTCAACATTTATTTAACGTTTTTTACGATTTTGTGCTTAGTGGGTATACCCCGACTCTGTATATGTCACACCAGTCCAGCAATACTTCTTTTAAAGAGAAACAATTTGTTAAAGCTCACAGTAAATTTTAGCAAGTTACCTTGCATTACTAACCGCCTGTATTTTTTTTTCTAGTCAACAATAACACTATAAACTTTTCAAAAAAAAATTATTATATAAAATGAAACAATATAATTTTTTTATCGCTTAAAATAAAAGTATATATGTTTATATAATCGATGCCAAGTTTTATTGCTCTAGCTTTACATTTAAATTTTATATAGAATTTTAATGAGATAGATGCAATTAAAAATAAAACACCCTGTATCTTTGGTCTGCACTGGTTTCGGGACGAGCACCACTTCGTAAAATAATGCCATAGTGTTGTATTATAATCGTGCCAAGTTTCATTACGGTAGGCAAAAATGCAGACAAAAGTGGCTTAGGTTCCGGACCTTAGAGTAAATTTTCCCTATTCGTGGCGGTCATTCCTGAAAACTTAGAATTTGCAGAATCCCCGGCGATGCCAACATAGCTGTGTCACTGGAATCATCTCGAAAAAAACCACACTGGGCTGAATTTTCACAATATTTTCAGAAACATAGCACTTCTTGTTTATTTTTACGTCCAACTAAGTTCTTTTTTACAAAAATAAAACTCAGCACACAGAAACACCAAAAATTCAATAAACCGAGTCCGACGGCCAAGACAACACTGCATTTAATACAAACACATGTTACTGTCAGTGTCGACCTTAGAGCTTAGGAATATCTCGAACCTAACCTAATGAACCGAACCTAATTAAACTTGTTGCCATTATAAAACTGAAAAGATAATCTTTTGTTTGAAACTCGTAGACAATGATTGACTAGAAATAAAACTTTGGACTTCCATTGCCTTTATCTGAGGGCACGGCAGTGCCTCGCCAAGTTCACGCTGCCGTACCATCATTTCAGCCCATATTTGACCTATCTAAAACTTTACTTGGGAAAGAGCTACGAAACTCATACTTTGCACAGTCGTAGACCTTCATAGAGTTAACAACCCCTCCAAGTTTCAAGGACTTCTATAAAGTAGTAAAGTAGTTACGAAATTTCAAAATACGTTGAAATTGCCACTCACTCACTGACTCACTCACTCATGTGTAGATTATCAAAATTCTACTGTAATTCTAGATATGCTACAGAGCTGAAATTTAGCAGACTGATAGAAATTATAACCAAACCCCTGGAAAAAATCAAAAAGTCACAAAATTCTAATTTACTCCCCTCCCCTATACATATAAAACAATTTAAAAGCAACATTACCCACTTCTAGAAATGCTAGAGAGCTGAGCTTTGGCAGCCTGATAGGAACTTTAATAAAACTATAAGAAAAAACACCCCAAAATTCTAATTACTTCCCTTCCATATAAATGTAAAGTTATGTAAAAGTAACACTGCCCACTTCCAGAAACGCTAGAGAGTTGAGCTTTTTAAGACTGAAAGACACTATGATAAAACAATAGGAAAAAATTTTAAAACACCAATATTTTAATTTACTTCCCTCTCCTATAAATGTAAATTTATATAAAAGTAACATTGCCCACTTACAGAAACGCTAGAGAGCTGAGCTTTGGAAGGCTGATAGAAACTATGATAAAACCATGGGAAAAAATTTAAAAACCCCAAAAATTTTCATTTATTCTCCTCCCCTATAAATGTCAAGTTATGTAAAAGTAACATTACCCACTTCCAAAAACGCTAGAGAGCTGAGCATTGGAAGACTGATAAGAACTATGATAAAACTATAGAAAATAATTTAAAAACACGAAAATTCTAATTTACTTCCCTCCCATATAAATGTAAAGTTATGTAAAAGTAACATTGTCCACTTCCAGAAACGCTAGAGAGCTGAGCTTTTTAAGACTGAAAGACACTATGATTAAACTATAGGAAAAAATTTTAATACACCAATACTTTAATTTACTTCCCTCTCCTATAAATGTAAATTTATATAAAAGTAACATTGCCCACTTACAGAAACGCTAGAGAGCTGAGCTTTGGAAGGCTGATAGAAACTATGATAAAACCATGGGAAAAAATTTAAAAACCCCAAAAATTTTCATTTATTCTCCTCCCCTATAAATGTCAAGTTATGTAAAAGTAACATTACCCACTTCCAAAAACGCTAGAGAGCTGAGCATTGGAAGACTGATAAGAACTATAATAAAACTATAGAAAATAATTTAAAAACACGAAAATTCTAATTTACTTCCCTCCCATATAAATGTAAAGTTATGTAAAAGTAACATTGTCCACTTCCAGAAACGCTAGAGAGCTGAGCTTTTTAAGACTGAAAGACACTATGATTAAACTATAGGAAAAAATTTTAATACACCAATACTTTAATTTACTTCCCTCTCCTATAAATGTAAATTTATATAAAAGTAACATTGCCCACTTCTAGAATCGCTAGAGAGCTGAGCTTTGGAAGGCTGATAAAAACTATGATAAAACCTTGGTAAAAATTTTAAAAACCCCAAAAATTTTCATTTACTCTCCTCGTCTATAAATGTCAAGTTATGTAAAAGTAACATTACCCACTTCCAAAAACGCTAGAGAGCAGAGCATTGGAAGACTGATAGGAACTATGATAAGACTATAGGAAAAAATTTAAAAACACGAAAATTTTAATTTACTTCCCTCCCCTATACATGTAAATTTATGCAAAAGAAACATTATCCACTTTCAGAAACGCTAGAAACCGGAGCTTTGGAAGGCTGATAGCAGAAACCATGGGAAAAAATTAAAAGACCTTAAAATTTTAAGTAAGGCATTGCAAAAGTTTTGAACAATATTCCTCATATTTTGTTATTTTAAAAATTAAATATTATCCAATTCCTTTAAAAAAGAAATGAAATCATAACAAAAACATTTCATGTAAAAATAACCAAGTACGCGGCATTCCGTAAAAAGAATTGAGATAAAAGTAAAGTCAAGTTCTCCAATACAAATTTCAAAATGAAAGTAAGAAACTAGTTTGGAAATGTTTTTCTAAACTTGGCTAAACTTTCATTATGAAATTTCTATTGGAGAACTTGGCCTTACTTTAATCTCAGTTCTTTTTACGGAATGCCATTTTCGCGTACTTGGCTCTTTTTTACATGAAATGTTTGTGTGTTGGTTAATTTTAAAGAGGACGTTTCAGTAAGTAAGTATATCTAACCGTTTTCAAGTGTAAACTAAACAATCCAGTTTAAAGGCTACTACTTATACTAATTGGTGTGCAGTCGGCCCGCCTCCTTTTTACCTTCCTAGCTCGCACATCAATGGCTAGAGAAGGTATTGTTTTCGACAAAAAATTTTTTTTGAGATAACACCGAAAATGTGTTATTTGGGTGTATTTTGACCTAGCAATATCGTCGTGATGTCTGTCTGTGTTGTGTGTGTATGTATGTATATCTGTCCGTAACGCGATAGCTCCTAAACCGCTTAACCGATTTACATGAAATTTTCAGGTGAAATAGTACTCGATACTGCAACGAGCTGATTAGATTTTTGTGCCAAATTTATGAATGCTAATAACAGTTTTTTGACAGTTAAAAAGTTTTAAAAATGCTAACTTTTTAATGGAACATCGCACCAATATGCGGTTTTTGGAATATAGTAGCGCGCGTTTTTTGAAAAAATTATGTTATAACCGAAAGGTTTGTAGGAGCTTTCATTTCGGAGTTATTTACAAAAAACTTTTTTTAATGTTGATATAACGTGGAGTTTGCTAAAGGGCTAGGAAGGTATCAGATCCGTCATGGATCCATTTATTTAATTCCAAGACGCTTGTTTTCCTTAAGGTGTGGTTCCACACAGAAAAACTACAAAACTACTAAATACTTAGAGAAAATTAAAACAATCCTATGAAATTTTCGGTTGAATGGTTAATAGTGCTTCAGCTCTCCAAACAGAAAAGCCGCATTTTTGAAATAATAAAATAGAATATCCTTAATACCGGTTAAAACTGTTGGAACAATGACTAATAATTAATCGTCCTCTACAATAGTAAAAAGGATTCCCCTTTTACCTGGGGATATAGTCCAAGTAGCTCAAAACGAAACCCGGCCCTACTAACACGAAATCCGTAATATGATGTCATACACCTGTTGCCACGTCCTGAAAAAATTGTGGGAAAAGGGACCGTTCATAAATTATGTTGTCTAAATGAGTTTTTATCGCAGATTGTAATAAGAAATACACAGCATAAAACGACGTGACGCGGGCTAATAAGCGCAAGACAAATTATCGCACGGTTTGAATAGCCTAACCAACTCAAAGCACTATATATTCTGGTAAGGTAAGAAATTGAACCCTTCTTATTATTTATAAAATTTTACAGAGGCAGAGGAGGCGGCAACAGCGGAAAAGCTACATTGTTTACCAACAAATGAATGAATGACCGCCGAAACCGGGGCTACTACTTCTCTTTATATGTTATTACTCTGAGCTCCGGACTATATCGAAACATACCTAATCGGAATCGGCTCATACAGGGTTTAAAACGAATTTTATTAAAATATATCATTAAATATAGGATCTGTTTTAAATTAATATTTTTCCAAACAATTTTTGTTTAAGTATATTTTTTTATGGTATTAGCTCTATAAGAATACATTTTTAAAAGAATAAAAATAATTTTTACTCAAGAAAAAAAACATCGTTGCGAATTCCTTAAAGTTTTAAGTCAGCTTTTTTATACAAGACTAATTGTTCTGAAAAAGAAAACTAACGTAAATATAGTTTAAGTTACATTAACATCTTAATAGCTACAAAATCTCATAATAAATTAAATCTACAAAAATGAGCTCAACGTATTTGGTGTGGCGTTCACGCAACACTGGTTTAAAACGATATGAAAAAAAAGTGTTTTTTTTATGACAACATATAAATGTAAATCAATCGGAATTTAAAAGCACTTCACATCAATTGTAAAATTACAAAGTTGGGCTGTGGCATATTAAAAACAAATGTTGTTAAAAAATTCGAACAAAAACTTTGTTAGAAAAAAAATTTATTCAAAAAAAATATCTCCCAAAAAAATTTATAGAAAAAAATGTTTTTAAACAGAATTATCAACAAATTTAAAGAATTAAGAAAATATTTTGATGTATGCTATCTAAAAACTCTTTATGCCGCCCTAATTCAACCACACCTAACTTATGGCATAATTGGGTGGCATTCTAGATGCACACCTTGAACCACTGAACATAATACAAAAATGGCTTCTAAAAATAATCCTAGGCAAGATTAGAAACTACCCATCAGATGATCTTTATAGAGAAAGTCAAATTCTTGATATCAGATAGTTATTTCTACAGTGTATATTCTTACGGCAGCTTAAGAAAAAAGATACTCTGACAAATATAGAACACTCACATAAAACACGTTTAAGAGAACAAACAGGTTATTTGCCAAAAGTAAAAACTACGCTAGCCCAACGTTCCTTTATATTTATAAGCCCTAAAATACATGCAGAACTGCCTAAAGATTTTAACACTATAAATAGTATAAAATTACTAAAAACAAAACTAAGATCATGATAATGTCTAACTCTAGGACAAAATGCCATGAAATAATAAATAATAGATAAAAACCAACTGTAGCAAAAATCCATAGAGCCATTATCATGATCTCGACAACCACTTGACTTTTGACAAAAACCTGAATATGACAAAAAAAGACGTAACTAGAACAATATTTACATATAAAATTGCATCCCTTTTTGCATATGATTTTGACATACTCTCAAATATGACAGACTCCCCGATTTGAGAATTAGTTATGTAGTTGTAGAAAAATTAGAATTTTGTATTTATTTTTATAGTATTAGGAATTTTCACTAAAAACACACCAATAACAAGGTCTGACCTTTTGTGGTTAACGGTTTATTTCTTTTTTTTTTGTATTACAAAATGTATTGTGTTTATTGAATTAATGAAATAAACTTATTTTTATTATTATTATAGAACTTAATGGAAAAAAGGGCCAATACTACTATGATGTCGAAATAAAAATCATTTGAAATTTAGGTTATCAATCAAATGTTTTATTACTTTTTTTTTTCAAACAGTGACCTAGCTTATTCCAACACATTCTTCAATTCTCTTTATGATAAAAAACGTTTTAAAGACTTTTTTTTATAAAAACTAAATAAACCAGATCTGCCTGCTATAGTGTGTTTTTTTATTATGACGGTTCGGCGTTAACATTTGATCATTAAATATAATGTAAATATGCCATGACGTAACCGCCAAAATAAAATAAAAAAAAATTGTGTGTGCTTAAGACTACACGGCAGAATTGTAAACCTCAACAAGGCGAAATTAATAATACTGGCCTTCGTCTGTATTATCATATCGCTCGCTGAATGTTCCTCTTACAGTTAGTCGGCTGGAGCCGACTTCACCCGAATAAGCGTTACATAGCCGAGCCGGACGGCTCAGTTCAATTCACTACCCACAAAAACTGCTAAACGCGCCTAAAGAAGTTTACACTTCAAAAAACAATCTATTCATATGCAACAAAACCACAACATAATATAATAAGCATCAAATCAAATTTCGGGAATCACTCAGACAAGATTCCACAGGCCTTGGACTAAAATTTTTGAATGCAACCAGTGTTGCGTCCACCCAACAGTATAGCTCTTTCATTTCAAAAAATCACCAAAAAAATTAAGGAATCCTAAACAAATAAAAGAGAATATGGGCCGGACTGGGAACTATTTATAGTATATAGTCAAGTGAAATAAAACGTTTTTTTTTTTGAAGAAATCCACAATGAAATATCAGCAGTAAGTACATCTACAGAAATTGTAATATCGGGAGATTTAAACAGTAAGGCAATTAGACCTAAAAATCCAAAACGGTTTTTTTCCAACATAAGGGAATACACTAATATACCTGGACTAAACCCTCACAAAACCTGAAATCCGTCATTGATTATATTATCACTAAACAAAAGATAAAACTAAAAATTCAAGATGTCAGAACAAAGCGTGGATCAACATGCGGAAGTGATCACTATTTTCTGGAGACCAAAATTCTCTTTCCTTATCAAGGCCGCAGCCTGCATCAACAACATCTTGATGATACAGCGAATAAGGCAATTGATCACTGTCAATATAAACTACTAAGCCTAGAACATGACAGCGTAAAAAACTTATACAAAAAGAGACTGAACGAAAAACTTAATTCAAGTTCAGGTTAAACCCCAGATGAGGAATATGAATGTATCACATTAAGCATCCATCAAGCTGCAAAAGAAGCACTGGATTAGTGGAAGAAACTCCCAAAAGAACAAAACCATACTAGTGGGATGCGGAGATTGAAAGTGAAATAGAGGAAAAAAGGAAATTATATCACATCTACTTATCCCAAAAGACAGATAGAAGCAGAGAAGAATACAAAATCGCGCAATCAAAGGTGAGAAGAATGGTCAGTGATAAGAAATCAATCGTGGATGCAAAAGTGCCAGAAAATAGATTCTTACTTGGGAGGTAAGAATCTATAGAAAGCTGGAAAACTATAAGATCGATCAAAAAAGAAACATGCAGAGATATTATTTTACCAATACCAGACAGAGAATGGGATGAGCATTTTAAAAAACTTTTAACTGAAGATAGAGCAGAATTCAAGGAAGACGAAAGAGACAATATCATTAGAACGATGGGATCTCCAGTACCCCTCACAATCTCTGAGGTCAAAAACGTGTGCACAACCTTAAAAAGCGGTAAGTCTGCCGGGCCCGGAAATACCCCAGCTGAACTTATTAAATATGGCACTGAAGAACTGTTTTGGAGAGTACGGAATCTTTTGCAAAAATATTTAAATGGAGCTGTAGTACCAACTGAGTGGAAAACGTCATATATATCCACAATACACAAAAAAGGAAAGAAAGATATATGTGACAATTATAGAGGTATCTGTAACTAGTACGCTAAGCAGAATATATGGCAAAATAATAAGAAATAAAGTGGAGAGCGAATATAAAGATGTGTTGGCAGAAGAACAAGCCGGTTTTTTTTGTATAACCCAAGTTATTGAAAAGAAAATGGCATACGGATAAGAGCTGCATCTGTATCTCGCCTACTCTCTTCAAGATATATTTGGAACAAGTCCTTAAAGTCTGGAAGAGAAAATGCCAAAATATGGGAATTCCGTTAGATGAATCAACCTTGTATACTTTATGTTTCGCCGATGATCAGATAGTGGTGGCTCAGGATTATGACGACCTCGAATATATGACACGAAAACTAATAGAAGAGTACAATAAGTGGGGACTAGAGGTTAATATCAATAAGACAGAGTATATGTGTATTGGTGGAACGAAACAGGATCTAATCTTAAATACTGGGCAGCGAATTCAGTCCTGTGATGAGTATAAATACTTAGGTCTAAAAATTACAGCTGGCGGAACACTAGACAAAGCTATAAAAGATAGAAACGTACAAGGAAGAAAAGCAATGACTTTATTAAAGGAATAATTTGGGACCAAAGTATATCAAAACATAACAAAAAGCTTATATATAACACCATTGTAAAAAGTATTATTACATACGGCTCAGAAGTATGGCGAATTAAAGATAGAACAGAAAAAATGCTTTCCGCTACGGAGATCGACTATTGGAGAAGAGCAGCAGGGAAATCAAAAAGAGAAAGAGTTACAAATTAAAGAATAAGAGAAATTATGACAGTGGGCGAACGTACTTTAGAGGATGATATAAGAACAAAACAACTGGTGTGGTACGGACATGTACAAAGAATGGATAATGGAAGACTACCTAAACAAATATTACAATGGAATGAAAAGGATTGAAGGGAAAGTCCAAAATACTTCACAATCTTTTTTATTTCTCAAAACACACTACGCGTTTCGATATGTAAATATCATTATCAAGTGTGATCCCCAAGCAAAATAAAACCGGATCTTAGTTAATAAAAAAGAAAAGTATCAAAAAAATTTACTTACAGAAAATAAAAATCCCTCTTTTAAGGACAAAATCTGGAACGCAAGTCAAAAAAAAATTAAAACAAAACTACACAATTAAACAAACATCTTAACCTTAAAATTTAAATACAAACAACAATATTAAAAACAAAATAGATAAAATAAATTAAAAATTGGTACAACTAACGACATCTTACAACAGTTTAAAATACTAAAATCAGTTTAAAAGAGTAAAGGTTCAAAGTTAAATAGTCAGTGTTAAAAATCAATAAAATATAAAACAAAATCGATCGGGACAAGAAACAGTTTTTAAAAACATTTAATTAAAATAATTGATAACTTTCGCTACCTCTCTACAGTGGGCGCTGGAAGGTTCATTCAAGCTTAGAACATTAGTATCATTTTCCAATTTAGCAATTTCAAAGTTTTCCAAAAAATTAAGTTTTCTACCCTTATGTGCATCATGTAACATTTTAAAGTTATTATCAATACTAAAATTATGACCTAACTCTCTCAAATGCATACCGAATGCCGAACGTTTATCAGATGGCGATTTTTGAGTGTTAAGGTGTTCTCTAATTCTAACTTTAAAACTACGTCCCGTTTGTCCTACATATTTAGCAGGGCACGAACCACATGACAACAGATAAACTCCGCTCTTTTCTAAATTCGGAACATGGTCTTTTAGTCTACTAAAATATATTTTTAAACTGGAAAATGACTTATAAACTATTCTAATATTTTTATTTAACGAGTTTAAAACATTGCCAATCTGTAAAGAGACAGTACCCAGAAAAGTTAGTTTAGAATATATAAAACACATAAGAATAGGGGCATTACCTTTTCACTGTATAATGTAGAAAAACTAGTCAAGATTAACAAAACATAATTTTTCATTATAAATTGATATAATTGCATATTTAAACATAGTTTTTAGTTCTGATTAACTTTTATTTACAACTATCTTCGACATTGACGAAAATAAAGGTACCTATTTTTTTTTTAAGCAAAATTTATATTTTTTGATAAACGTTGTATACGACTAAAGACATTTGATATCTGATGATTGGATTTTAGGTATTAGAACATGCAGAACTTTTTATAAAGAATAACTTTTTTTCGTAAAGTTAAAAGTAAACAAGTTTTCCATATGGTTCCAACTTAGCTAGACATACTTTAGATCAAAAGTTTTTTCTTAAATACCAATGCAATAATGCAAGGACTCAAAATCATCAAGAACGAAAAATTATAAAAAAAATACTATACTGTGACACTAACGACACATGTAGTTAAGGTTTTACCAAATTATACATATGTTGTTTTGGTGGATCAATTGGGAGAGCGTTTGCGTACAAAGCAAGAGGTTCCAGGTTTGATCCCTGGGCAAAACAGAGAAAACTTTTTTTATAATTTTTTGTTCTTTAACTTCACTTGTTCTTTATAAAAAAGTTTGTAGTGGTACCATATAAAAAATTTACATAGAAAGTTTAAATTCCGCAGACTAATGGTACCACCACTTCTTCTCCTCCTTGGTCCTCAAATGGTCTCCAAAAATTTGTTTGTGGTGTTTCAAATGGCCGCCAAAACGCCAATATTAATATCACTTATTAGGTCGTCACATATAAAATCAAACTAAAATGAACAGGTTTATCATTGTTATTATCCACAATAATAATAAAAATGTCACAATAATAATAATATGAATATAAACAGTAACCGCTAACAATTTTAAAATGAGTTTGACCCTGTATTAAAGAATGCCTTCTTCTTATTTCGAGAAGGGATTAAGCACTTATAGAATGGAATAAGCTACGTTCGAAACTTAAACTTTAATGAATGAAGTATACCTAGCCGTGTTTAAAACACAGAAATTCTTCCCAAAATTTGAAAATAAATTTTCAATTTGTGCACAGACTCCTGGAAACCCCTAAATGGTTATTATGATTATAGTGGCGCGTGCCAATTTTTTGTGGCTTTTTGAAATGACAGGACTATACCAAAAACCTCTGTTGATTTCAATACAAAAACACAAAAAGCCAATAATGCGAAGCCTAGACCCAATCTCTTTAACATAAAATTATAAAAAATATTAAAAAAAAATATATAACTTAATCAGAATAATTGAAGTTCGGTTTTGCTTAAATAGTAGCTGTCAAAAAGTAAATATAAATTTATTTAAAAATATACACCATATAAACTGTTACGTTGTGGCAAAATATGAGCTAACGGCAAACAATATAAAATTAGTTCTTTTTTGTTATACATTTTCGTCGAAACCCTGTCAAGGGATTTTACTTATATACAAGGTCAAGTAAAATGTAAAAATAATATTTTTACGGGTTCGCAATAATAAAAAACGATCAAATGTCAAAAACCATTAAGTCAATTTATTACTACAACTCAATGTACAATACCGGCACTTAAACTCACTAATAACTCACTACTCAAATCAGCTTATTACCTTCGTGTTAATAACTCGCGATATCAACAGCTCGTTATCTCTGACTGCCTCTCCTTGCGATGTCCTGCCACTTATATATGGCCTTCGATCTTTCGCGAACTCTTTGTTTCTTTCGTGCCTAGAACGTTCGCGTGCAAAATCGAAGCGTGAGCTATAGATAACGCAACTAAAATCTAGACCAATAATACAACCATAAGAGAAACCAACCTAATGCTACATTAAACTGTCTGACTTTACGAAATTCTTCTGGCGTGGGATGTTATCAAGTTGACTAAAATTGCTGAAGGTTCTCTGTTGGTAACTTGCTTTTTTCTATGGAAGTTGGCCCTTCACATCTTGTCTCTTTCTGCATTGGTCCAAATAATCGTTCCGGGGGAGGTCCGCTTATTTATTTTCAGATTATTTGGAAAAATATTGGCGACTCTGATGGAGATGTCTTTATCGGTTTTAACTAGTGACTTCACTTTGAGTCCGACGCAGGTTGGTGCTTCACTCTTTAGCTTTCAAAAATTATGATCTCACTGCTACCGACCTTAATTGGTTCTTTATTGATCTTACTGTTTAATAAAATAATTCATCGTTCCCAAATCTTAGGGTATTAAGTTTATTATCAAATGCAAATCAATTAGTGCAAAGAGCACAACGACGACCTAGGCAAGTTCGAGACTACCAATGTCCGAAATGCGGAAGGATTTGCAAGTCTTAAATAGGTCTTCTTAGCCATCGCAAGATACATACATAATTACTTTTAATAAAAGGTAGTTTTCAGCTTTTTTGGACTTTTATTTTAAATAATTAATTCAACAGGCAACGTTTCGACGCCTTCCGCGTCATCCTCAGGGCCAGAATATTAGAGTTATATAAAATATCGCATTTAAAATGCGATATATTTTACAAATTTTTTTAAAAACTAGCTGTCAGCCGTGATAAGTGAGTACTGACAGCTACTTAGACGCTGTTTTTAAAAATTTTTGTAAAATATATCATATCAATATATCAATATAGTATTTTAAATGCGATATTTTATATAACTCTAATATTCTGGTCCTGAAAACTACCTTTTCTTACTACAATCCTGGACGAAAACCTAAAGCATAAATAATTACTTTTACATATAAGTAAAAAATTAATTGTAACTTATTAATATAATAATAATTAAAGAAAAAAGTAAATAAAATAAAATAAAATAAAGTATTATATTATCCCATCATATCTTTCAGATCAAGCCCATCCGATGAATATATGGTTCTCAAGGCCGCAGCAGCGTTGCCTCTTTGAATGGCAAGGCTGATCCTTTGAGTGAAGAAGCAATGAAATTTTTTATTTTAAATTTTAGTGTTTAAGCAATTAACAAATTTTTTACTTCTTTCTCCCAAGGGCCATGTGTTTCTACGGCGAATGGTAAAAATAGTGTTTTTGTAGACATTATTCTCTGAACGGGATCTAGCAATGAATGAATGAATATTTCGTTGCAATTTTGGACTTAAGTAATGATATGGCAACACCGATGCTTACTGTATTAATAACTTATCTTCCATTTATAAGTCCGTCGATGTTAAGACTGTCAATAGCACGTTTTAAGCTCTTGATAGGGTAAATTTTAGGGTCTATATTCTCATTAGCCAACACTCCCCTCTGCGTTAACTAGTTCTATTTTTCCTGATTTATTCTTCGATATTCGGTCTCGCTAGGCACGACAATGGTGCTGAAGATGCTCTGTACGTCCGCATCTAAAACACTTTCTATTTGGAGGAGAACGTGGGATTTCTTTCAAACAGTCAATCTTCTTTCTCAGAATTTGACTTGGCGTCTTTGAGGGAACCCTTTGTACATTGCTCATTTCTTCAGCCTCCTGAATCGAATCAGCCCTTACTTTTGGACTGGACATATTATTTGATAATTCAATTTCAAGGGCTCGACTCAGCAATTCACTGCTATTATAAAAGTGTTCTCGACGAAATAACTTTGCTAAGTCCATGTCAAGCAAGCCGTTAATAAAACGATCTACCGGGAAGGGATCTCTAAAATTTTCTGGAATATCTGGGTGAGCCAAATACATCAGCCCTGATATCTTCTTAATATTCTTGTTATGATTTTCCTGCTCTTTGATGACAAATATGTTATTCTAACCAATGTAAATTTCGCAAATGTTCATCTCTATATCTTCTTTCCAGCGCTGCCTCTAAAGTGTACTAATTCAGGTTTTGTTCGACTGAAATGAACCGTGAATGTCCCAGAGTAGGTTCTCGTAGAACTACTAACAAAGCTTTAGCTTTTTCTTCATCGTCCCAGCCATTTGCAGTAGCAGCAGCTTCAAACGGTTGTTTGTAGGTGGATCAGGAAGACGTACATACCTAACATATCCTTGAGCTTTTATTTTGTTGTGTTCTTTCTGAGGCTGTTTTCTTGCATACGTAGCATCTAATCTTTCTTTAAATGTCTGTCTCATGTAATTTGGCTTTGTTTGATAATCTGTTTCATGCCGTTCTGGTTTTGTTTAATGGTCTGTTTCATGTCGTTTTGATGTTGAGCTATTTAAGCCTAAATCATTTCAGTTAGTTCTTCCATCTTTGCCGATCCTTGTTTGGCTCTCTAATTCTCTGGAAGATGATATAATTTCATACTCTTTAGGCAACTAATATATCAGCTTCAATATTCTACGAACTCTCTCTAACTATTAATTTTTCAACTGTCAAATTTATGTCGGTTCTCAAATATCTCTTTTGATTTTTTGAATAGAAGGTCGTAGAATGGAATGAAATTTTATTTTGGAATTTTATTGAAAATCTCTTGAATTCTCCCTTTTGTCCAGTAACCTAATGTCAAAGTCACTTTTTAAATATCTTTTCTAGTTCTAAAATAGAACGTCGTCAAATGTTAAGGAATATTCTGGAAATTCTTCCTAATTGTCAATTTTAAGACCATAAAAGTAGGTAATGCCAAAGTCGGTTCTTGAATATCTCTTCTGATTTGTGAATAGAACACTATCGAACTTCTTCCAATATTCTGGAAAAATCACTTCTGTCCAAACCTCCTAGCCGTTGATAATATGTAAGAATAGATTTTGTAATATTCAGTTTTTTTAGTATCCCTTCTGACACGAATTACACTGGTCTGCAAAACAAAAATTCTTGAGCCCTGGCAATATTTCCGCTGATTCTTATGTAAGACGACGCCCTAAATCCAAATATAGCTTGCATCTACCACCCACCATTTTTGAGGGAGCAGCCCTTTTACCTATTTTTATCATTTTTCGATAATAATTATAATATTATCGACATAAATTTTAATTTTTCAGTATAAAGAGATTTACTTTAGTTTCAAACATAATAAATACATGGGCGCACCCACAGGGAGAGGGGGGCTTGGGGCCCAGCCCCCCCCCAAGCCTTAGATTTTTATACATATATTCCACATGTTTCATAAAAAAAACAAAAAACATAGATTAAAATTCGACATCATGAGGCTAGAGAGGCGTCGGGCCCCCCAAGACATATTCCTGGGTGCGCCACTGATAAATAAGAACTTTCGTACCTTCACTTGGAGCTTGCTTTCTTTTTATACCCTAAGGTACAACCCCCTCGTTTCAAAAACCAGCAGTACTCTGCCAACATGCTTGCATTTCAATTCCCTGAAAACCGCTTTTCCAAGAGAGCAATTCCTCGACATGACCATCACCACTTTTATGGTTACCCAAAAAGTTCTTACACACATTTTGGAATGCAAACCACGCTCGTTTTTCTTTTTGATTCAGGTGTTCAATAAACGTCGAATCTTGAAAAAGTTGTCTATTCTGGGGCCCCACAAAAACACCTTCCTTGATTTTAGCTACACTAAGACGAGGAAATTTAGTTTTTAAAAATATGAATGCGTCGCCTGTTTTGTCCAGTGCTTTTACAAACTGTTTGATCAATCCAAGTTTGATGTGCAAAGGCGTCAAGTAAATATTATCTTGCGGGACTAATAAGGATCGTTGGCGACATTTTTCTGACCGGGACTAAATCTTGCTCGTAAAGGCCAGTTCCGTACAATGTAATGTTTGTCCCGTGCTCGGCTGTCCCATTCACAAATAATGCAAAAATATTTTATTTTTTTATTATAGTTTCTGCATGAGCGTATACAAGAGGGGAGGGGGGCTTGGGAGACAAAAGCCCCCCCCCAAGAATCTAAAAATAGATTATGTTAAAACTATTTATTTTCCTACTTTTTAATATGTTAATAAATAAAACTGGAAAAAATTTCCATGCCCCTCCAAGGCGATTTTTTGTATACGCCAGTGGTTTCTGTATATATACTTTTATATACTAATACGTTGCTTTACACTTTGCTATAACGTTTATTACCTTTACCGTTAAGCTGCTGGCAGCTAAAATTTTATAAAAATAATTAGAAAATGCATATAAAACGGTAAAATCGACAATGTCCATTACCATTTATGCAAAAGACCCCCCCCCCCCCAAACAAATGGCTTACCACCGTGCTATAAATATTAATGTTTCTCTCAGAAATAATGATGTTAATGCCAAAAAAAATCCTTTCCGTCCCACCAAACTATCGAAAAGCAGTAAAAAAAGGTAGGGGGTGATGGGGAAAAACGGACTTCATATTTGGATTCAGGAGGTCATTTTACATAAGAATCGGCAAGAATGGTGTCAGGGCCGATTTTCATGCCGACCAGTGTTATTAGGGGTCACAATAATTAAAAGAACATCAAATATAAAAAACAATATGTCAATTTGTTTCTCGAACTCAATGTACAATACCGGCATTTAAACTCACTAATAACTCACTACTGAAATCGGCTCATTAACTTTGTGTTAATAACTCGCAAAATCTACAGCTTGTTATCTTTGACTGCCTCCTTCGCGGTGTCTGGCCACTTATATAAATATAAGAAATTCGATCTTTCGCGAACTCTCTATCCTTGTCGGTCCTAGAACTTTCGCGTGCAAAAAAGGAGCCTTAAACCAACTTAAAACTACACTAAACCCATAGACGAATGACAGGGATAAACCAGACACTTACACGGTGGGAGTTTTATCACTAAATTGGCATAGTATACCGGGGTGCCATGCAAAAACCAGCGCCTCTCCAACGTTTTGCTCCGCACTAAATATTTACAGGGGGATTTGAAACAATATAACGCTTGCGCAGTTTGTCTCTAAGCTACAGGGTTGCTTTTCAAATGATTGTATACCCGATGCTCATAGCCATTAATGAAATCGTTCTCCAGTCAAGCTACATCTTATTATATGGTGTTTTGAATAGTTTTTATTAGAGGCCCTCGATACATTTGACAATTGTTTTACACCAGAGGTCGGCAACTCATATTGCCCTCTCTTTCTGGCAAAATCCAGTTTTACATGTAAAAATTTTGTGAAATAGCTAGCTATACCTATCTTTGTCTGTGTTATTTCTCTGGATTTTTTTCGACGTTTTTAATATTTTAGGTTAGACGAGACTTCAAATTCCAATAACAAAAACAAAACACTCAAAACCCACTATACTGGGGGTAAAGGTGTTCTTGTCTAAAACAAATACCGGGGGTAAAGGTGTATTTAGAGAAACCAAATACAGGGGAATGTTTTTTTTCAATAGAATAGTGCTAGTTTTTGGGATGCTGCTACGCATAAAGTATTGAATTTTTTAGGTACTTATACATATATATACCTAACATTTTTAAAACAGGATATCATTTTGGCTCTCTTTTTTTTTGTATATTTGATTAAATTAAATGTTGTGAGCCCTGTTTCCACGTTATTTTCGGCTCACACAAAAGTGTGAAAGAATAATGTTTGTATTGTTTATCGGTGCTACCATAAAGTGACGAATAAATAGAGAAACCTACTATTAAAAAAAGTCTTACTCCATTGGTTTAAAACGGTGAGGGATCGCCGAGTTAGGTTTAGGTAAATTCAGTTTACGGTTTGGTTTTATTATTATTTTATTATATCTAAAATATAAAGGTTTGTACAGTCCTGAACATTTTAACGAACAGAGCAACGAGCCGAACGGCAAACCAAACGCCAGTTTGGACGGAGTCAATTCCACGAACCGTTCGCCGAATTGTTTGCAAACGCGTTTGTCCCGTCCAAACTAGTCCGTTCGGCTCGTTGATGTGTTCGTTTTTTGTCGAAATGTTGAGGTCTATAGGAAGCTTAACCTCCCCAATCGCTGATCGTTTTAAACAAAGGGAGGCAGGCTTATGGTATCTAACCTTCGAAACGGACATAAAACACATGTTTTTACAAAAATGCAGTAAAATAAATAGAAACTATATTACAATATTAGCGCGGCCACCGGTCATAAAATCATAAGAATTCATAAAAATTTGTCTTTGGGGAAGTAAGTACATATTGTGTAAAAACATATTTTTTTAATTCCCGTTCCGAGGGTCAGATGTACCATGAGGGAAACATTATATGGTAGTTGTTTAAAGAAAATATTTTTAAAATTTTCGTGTCCAATTGTGTAAAGAAATGTTTGGTTTTACTTGTATTTTTGGCTCCGAAAATTTTTTGATTTTTAATTCAGAAAAACAAAACAATCTTTTATTTATTTTTTATTGAAATACTTTTTAAGCTAAATATATTTAAGTAGGAAAGGATCAGGCACACCTTAAATGCAATTTTAAAAAATCCATGAATATCATGAAATTTTGGTCTGTTATAGTTGTTTCCTAAATACACTGGCGGGTATCGGCCTCCTAAGTAGTACGAATAAATTGATTTTTTTGTAAAATATAAACATAAATACCAAAAATTGATAAAAATAATTGAATTATATCTTTGATGGCCATACTTTTGATCAGGATATCGAGATCTACAACATACCAAAATCTCAAATTTGTGGATTTTTTGAAATCCTGTTTAAGGTGTACCTGATTTACTTACATAAATATAAAAAATCATACCAACAAGGTACCTTCATAATTAAAGTAGACTCTCGATTATGCGAGCTAATGTGGGCTATAATATATATAATATATTATCCGTATTTATCTATTTTGTTTTCTATATACTTATATTAGCCATCCATACCTTAGATCGATATGGAAGCTATAGGGATCGGGATTGGGATCGCCACAACAAACTTTTTCTTTCATTCAAATGGTTCAAAAATGTTCCATCTACCAAATTTTGTGATGGTGTCTGTCTGTCTATCTGCCTGGGACACGATAACTCAAAAACCAATAAACCGATTTTAACCAAACTTGGTACAATAATATCTCGTTAACCATGGATAAGGCCATTAAATTCGTGAACCGCAGCACCTAGCAAAACAAGGTTTTCAAAGTATGAGTCGAAATTTTTGAGATATTAAAAAAATTGATAAAAATTATGAGCCACAGTGGCTAGTGAAACGCGTTTTTTAGATTAAGAAAGAAAATTGCATTTTTTTATATAATAAAGCTTCTCAACCCCCGGAACGACTAGCTATTATTGATGGCTGTGCGTGCTTGCTGGTGCCATTTTTTTAATACATTTTAATAATAAATACCAATTTGGTAAACTTATCACGTCCTTGTAATGCAACTATAGGTAAATTTAGTGGGAATAAGGACACTGTTGTTCTGGTAAATATACGTTTTAATCCATCGGTAACGTTTCGACAATGGTTTTTGTCTTCATCAGACTAAAAAGGTTACAACTCATTAGTAAGATAATACAAAATACGGCACATTAATACATCACCAATTAAAAATTATTATTCTTTTCCCAATAAATAACATTTAAAAATGACCTTATTGACAATATATTATTTTTTTCCTAAATATTTTTTTCCCTTTTAATGTATATGTAACTGATTTTTTTTATTTATTTATATAAAGAAATAATTATGGTTTATTTTTCTTCCTTTTTTTTTTAATATACATATACAAATTTTTTTATACAAAGGTTCAAAAATTTTTTTGTCGCTGTAGTAACTGATGGGTGACTCAATAAAATACGCACAAAGAGATCAATCAGCTATTCATATAAAAACAACAATAACAAATAAAACCTGTAGCAAGCCATAATACCATGTAGAAAATAACAACAATGTACACATTATAAACCTATGTTAAAATTTAAAAAGGACTGTTAAAATATTTAAAATTCCGTACTCACCCTTCAGACTAGACCGTACATTGGAACAACAAAAAACAAGAATTCAAGCACATCAGGAAAACAAACGGCACAAAATTAAAAACGAAACCCGACATTAATCTGCTAATTATTTATATTTTCTTTTGTTTTGTTTATCAGACAGGTTATATTATTGGCGGCAAATTTAGTCCGCATTGTTGTCACGATTCTGGATTTTCATTGTTCCGAAATATTAAAACAAATTAAAATTCTTTAAGTTTAAAGCAAAAGGCAACCTTGAATAGAGTGGCACTAGTAGTGTACGGTACTGATTTAATTTAGAGTGGGACAAGTGTATATAGTATGATACAATTAAGACAGTGTTGGAACTTATTTTCTAGTTTGGAGTTTTTGTATATTAAATTGCATTGATAACATGCATTGTTGTCAGAACACAAAACTTTTCCTGTTTAAACCTTGGTATATACAATTAATTTTTAAAAAAGCAAAAAATATTTTTTGGTTGAACGCTAATTTTCAACTCATTTACGTATTCATGACTACTTAGAAAAACACTTCGTATTTTGTTGTCGTGGTTTAATTGGGGAAAAGCTTTATTTTTTTCCTTTTATATTATACATATACATACATACACCCACATATACATACATACAATCACATACATACATATACACACATGCACATACATACATACACATATTATATTTATATTTTTGATTAATGATATTATTATTATTATTTTTTTATATTTTTTAATTGCTATTATTATTTTTTTTTATATTTTATATAATTTTGATCATTTTTATAATATTAATATTAATGTATATTAATATATATATTTTTCTATAAATATTTTATATTATTTTTTAAATATAATTTTCTTTTAAGTTTACTTTATTTTGTTTATTGTTAATTTCATTAATCGTCATTTGGGGGTTATTTTAAGCGAATTCTATTGAGTAGGGAGTTATAGACCGTACTCAATTTGTTAACATCGCTACGTAAATTAACTGCTCTATCTTTATTAATGTATATATATATCATTTCCAAAGTGGAGCGTTTGTAATAATTAGTTTCTTTTTCCAAGATCTTTGCTTCCTCAAACTTAAACTCATGCTGTGTTGAAAAATGATAAGTGGCTAATGCTGTCTTATCTTTTTTATTTATATTTTTTTCTTGGCAATCGTATTTATGTTGGTTGAATCGATTTTCAATATATTGTTTTGTTTGACCGATGTATATTTGATCACAGCTACAGGGTATACTATAGATCACACTAGACTGCTTTAGAAATGGAGTTTTATCTTTAAGTTGTGTAAATAAGCTGTTTGTAGTTTTTAAGTTATAAAAAACCAATTCTAGGTCATTTTTTTGAAAGCATTGCTTTAGTTTGTGAGATAAGCCATGGACAAATGGGATCTTAAAATATTTTTTTCTTTCATTATTAATATTTTCAGAGTTCTCTGGTAAGCTTATATGCTTTTTTGTGAATCTTTGAACACACTGATTTATAAATGTTGATGGATAATTGTTTTTCTTTGCGATATTTTTTAATATTTTTTTGTTTTCATCCCAGAATTTTTGATGACTAAGATAGTGCGATCTATATAAAAGGTTGTTTATTGTGCTTATTTTATGCTGAACACTGTGGTATGAATTGTAATTTAAATTTCTGCCAGAGCTAGTCGGTTTACGGTACCAATTGGTAATCAAACTTCCATCACTCTCTCGGATAACCTTAACATCCAAAAATGCTAGATTTTTGTCAGTTTCTTTTTCAATGGTAAATTGAATTTTCGGATGAATGGAGTTAAAAATAGTGAGAATAGTCTCTATTTTGTCTTTTGGTACTGCGGAAATTGTATCATCAACATATACAAAAAGAAATGGAATAAAAAAATCGATCTTTTTGTAAACTTCTCTGATCACATGATCCATGACTATATTAGCTAATACGGGTGAGCTGGGGTTTCCCATTGCACTACCATCTAATTGTTGGTACATTTTGCCTTGGAATGAAAAATAGGTCGTGTCAAAACATAAAGAAATCATTTCAAGTATCTTCTCCACTGACAATTCAGTGTAAGCGCTAATATGTCTTTTATGCTTTTTAATTATATCTAGTACCAATGATTTCGGAATGTTGGTGAATAAGGATACCACATCAAGAGATATAAGTTCATAGTTATCAGGGAGAGTCACATTTTTAATCTTTTCTACAAATTGAAATGAGTTCTTTATATTGAATTCAAAAGTAGTGGTAAGCGGATTCAAAATTTGATGTAACCAAGTAGCTATATTATATGATGGTGAATTTAGGCAACTCACAACCGGTCTCATTTTTAATCCGTTTTTGTGGGTTTTACGTAAGCCATATAGTTTGGGAGGGACAGAAAAAAAGAAAATCCTGATATTATAGTAAGCAGGGCAGATAAGGGTAACAGCACTGTCATTATGAATCGTTCGGATTATGATAATGCAATGACAGAAATGTTAAATGATGACTTGGTCTATAAATTGTTACACAATGACCCCACTACAGAATATCAATCAAAAATTAACTCTTTTATCAATGATCTCAAAGAATGTGACTATATTAGTGAAAATATATCAAAAAAAATTAAAAATCATAATTCTGTCCCTCCTAAACTATATGGCTTACGTAAAACCCACAAAAACGGATTAAAAATGAGACCAGTTGAGAGTTGCCTAAATTCACCATCATATAATATAGCTACTTGGTTACATCAAATTTTGAATCCGCTTACCACTACTTTTGAATTCAATATAAAGAACTCATTTCAATTTGTAGAAAAGATTAAAAATGCAAAGAAAAACAATTATCCATCAACATTTATAAATCAGTGTGTTCAAAGATTCACAAAAAAGCATATAAGCCCAAGAGAGAACTCTGAAAATATTAATAATGAAAGAAAAAAATATTTTAAGATCCCATTTGTCCATGGCTTATCTCACAAACTAAAGCAATGCTTTCAAAAAAATGACCTAGAATTGGTTTTTTATAACTTAAAAACTACAAACAGCTTATTTACACAACTTAAAGATAAAACTCCATTTCTAAAGCAGTCTAGTGCGATCTATAGTATACCCTGTAGCTGTGATCAAATATACATCGGTCAAACAAAACAATATATTGAAAATCGATTCAAACAACATAAATACGATTGCCAAGAAAAAAATAAAAATAAAAAAGATAAGACAGCATTAGCCACTCATCATTTTTCAACACAGCATGAGTTTAAGTTTGAGGAAGCAAAGATCTTGGAAAAAGAAACTAATTATTACAAACGCTCCATTTTGGAAATGATATATATAAACATTAATAAAGATAGAGCAGTTAATTTACGTAGCGATGTTAACAAATTGAGTACGGTCTATAACTCCCTACTCAATAGAATTCGCTTAAAACAACCCCCAAATGACGATTAATGAAATTAACAATAAACAAAATAAAGTAAACTTAAGAGAAAATTATATTTAAAAAATAATATAAAATATTTATAGAAAAATATATATATTAATATACATTAATATTAATATTATAAAAATGATCAAAATTATATAAAATATAAAAAAAAATAATAATAGAAATTAAAAAGTTAAAAAAAAAAAATAATAATAATAACATTAATAAAAAATATAAATATATTATGTGTATGTATGTATGTGCATGTGTGTATATGTATGTATGTATGTGATTGTATGTATGTATATGTGGGTGTATGTATGTATATGTATAATATAAAAGGAAAAAAATAAAGCTTTCCTCCAATTAAACCACGACAACAAAATACGAAGTGTCTTTCTAAGTAGTCATGAATACGTAAATGAGTTGAAAATTAGCGTTCAACCAAAAAATATTTTTTGCTTTTTTAAAAATTAATTGTATATACCAAGGTTTAAACAGGAAAAGTTTTGTGTTCTCACAACAATGCATGTTATCAATGCATTTTAATATACAACAACTCCAAACTAGAAAATAAGTTCCATCATTGTCTTAATTGTATCATACTATATACACTTGTCCCACTCTAAATTAAATCAGTACCGTACACTACTAGTGCCACTCTATTCAAGGTTGCCTTTTGCTTTAAACTTAAAGAATTTTAATTTGTTTTAATATTTCGGAACAATGAAAATCCAGAATAGTGACAACAATGCGGACTAATTTTGCCGCCAATAATATAACCTGTCTGATAAACAAAACAAAAGAAAATATAAATAATTAGCAGATTAATGTCGGGTTTCGTTTTTAATTTTGTGCCGTTTGTTTTCCTGATGTGCTTGAATTCTTGTTTTTTGTTGTTCCAATGTACGGTCTAGTCTGAAGGGTGAGTACGGATTTTTAAATATTTTAACAGTCCTTTTTAAATTTTAACATAGGTTTATAATGTGTACATTGGCTTGGTATTATGGCTTGCTACAGGTTTTATTTGTTATTGTTGTTTTTATATGAATAGCTGATTGATCTCTTTGTGCGTATTTTATTGAGCCACCCATCAGTTACTATAGTAAGAAAAAATTTTTTGAACCTTTGTATAAAAAATTTTATATATGTATATTAAAAAAAAAGGAAGAAAAATAAACCATAATTATTTCTTTATATAAATAAATAAAAAAAATCAGTTACATGTACATTAAAAGGGCAAAAAATATTTAGGAAAAAAATAATATATTGTCAATAAGGTCATTTTTAAATGTTATTTATTGGGAAAAGAATAATAATTTTTAATTGGTGATGTATTAATGTGCCGTATTTTGTATTATCTTACTAATGAGTTGTAACCTTTTTAGTCTGATGAAGACAAAAACCATTGTCGAAACGTTACCGATGGATTAAAACGTATATTTACCAGAACAACAGTGTCTTTATTCCCACTAAATTTACCTATAAATACCAATATTTGATTTATTTTACAAACAAAAAAGAACGTCTAAAAATAATAGTACATTATAAGCCTAGGGACTAAAGTGATACTTTTAATCCCGAGGCGGAAATTTTGTAGCCCGACTGAGGCATTTTAGTCACAAGGTTCATATACTATTTTATGGATTTTAGCATAGAAAAAATAAACAAAAAGGGATATAATAAAACGGTATTTTAAACACTCCGTACTAATTGCATTCAACGATATTCTATAGATGTAAAATATTATAAAATGTTAACCTACAAAAATTACTTTGTTTTAAATCCCTAGGGAATAAAAGTAATTGAATTAGCGACTAACAGTGGATTTTTACTTCTTCGGGATTAAAAGTAAGTTTTTGCTCCACAGAGATTAAAAGGACCACTTTAATCCCTAAAACAAGGGACTTAATTGACCACTTTAGTCCCAAAAGTGTAGAAAATACAAAATTTAATAAGTTCAGTCAGTTTCTGTTACTTTGGCAATTTTATGATTCTCCATAAAATTACCCGAACAATACGGCGTCGCTCGGTTAATATGGTTTCAACCGAGGGGTGGGACACTCCTTAAGTAGGTGTACAAATTTCGTAAAAGTATTTAATAAATACATTTAAATAGCTTTTAAATACTTCTAAATACAATTAAATACTTTTAAATACATTTAAATACCTTTAAATACTTTTAAATACTTTTAAACACTTTTAAATATTTTAAATACTTTTAAATACTTTTAAATACTTTTAAATACTTTTAAATACTTTTAAATACTTTTAAATACATTTAAATAATTTTAAATACTTAAATACATTTAAATACTATTAAATACAATTAAATACTTTTAAATCCCAGATAATTACAGTATTTAACTTAAATACTTAAATAGGTGTACAAATTTTTATGAGTGTCCCACACCTCGGCTTCAACCGATGTATTACGCAACTCGGATAATCCAGCGATCGGATTATCGAGAGTCGGATAATCGAGAGTCTACTGTACATATGATTTATTTAAAACTATTAAGTTAATTGTTTAAATAAATGCAGTTTTGGTACATACTGGCATTTTCCTTATAACTTATGATACTAAAATTACTATTATAAATGGCGAATATAACAATTATTTAGCTTAGGTAGTTTTCCAGTTGAACATTTTTAGATGAAGTAGATATTTCGTTTTTAATCGGATAATGGTCAAAGTAAAATAATATAAAACTAGATATATTTACATTCACATAGCTCTAGTACTAAAAACTACCTACAATTTAGAAAAATAAATTATTAAGTTCTCAAATATTTTTGGAAGCAGGCAACAGAAACATGTTCCTTTAGTGCTGTGGACACGTAGCTTTGGTTTATAAATGATTCTACAAAAAGGGTGCTATGGGGTAAAAATGCATATTCCACTAACATAAACTGCAAACTAACCAGTTATTTATTTAGGTACTTATCAGATCATATCTTTATGGAGAATTATTTACATATATAGCGAATTTTGAAAATAGTTAGTGCGTCACTCGTGGTCCACTGACACTGTTTGGGTGCTGTCAACAAATAGCCCCAGTTCAGTTTCAAAAGAATATGAAAGTGCGCTAGTGCCAAGGACTGTATCTCTGAGTACAGTCCTTGCGCTAGTGCAACACGAGCTCGGATAGCCCGTGGCGAAAAATATGCACTAAGTGTAACACTGGGCTTGTCCAGTTGCTCAAAGGAATACAAAATATTGCACTAGTTTTCTCAAAAGAATACGAAAACTGCACTAGTGGTGCACCAGTGCTGCCTCCTTTTCCCAAAATAATTTGCTGTTAGAACTTTATAGTCAATAAGAGATACACTACGACTTAACTAGTTACCTACATAAATTTTAAGAAAATAAAATTACTGGCTAAGCTGAGATGATATTTTAAAAACCCACCCAAAAAATGATATTTAACGGTCTACTTTTGGTAGAATCATCGTTATAAAAAATACTTATACTATATATACATACATTAATTTATTGTATTCTCCTTGGGCTAAATCGTAAACTGCGTCTATAGTCCATGCCTTTCTGGGGGAAAGCTTGTCATAAAATTCTGGAGAATTTTTAAGTAGAGGTCAGTAAAAAATATGCAGGAGTGGAGACCAAATGTTAAACATAACTTATCTATAACTGTACATTAATTTAAAAAAAACACCACAACTTTTTTATCTAGATTAGATAAAGAAATACCCCATAACAATTCCAGAGTTCCTTGTGAATAAATAGCGGAAAATATGAAAAATCAAAACTTCGATATGAACTATAAATCCGAATTCGCTTTCCAAAAAAAATAATAAATAGCGCACAGAAAAGAAGAAAAGTCCTACCTTATTTTACGTGGCCACGTTAATCCTCCTTTCAGCTTGTTTGAAGGCTACTTCGTTCACCCTCAACACCTCCAGTTCGTCACTTAAAGTTAATTAACAGTTTAATTAAAAATCACTAATGCAATATAAAATAAAAGCTATTTTGTATTTTTGGTATACACTTGCGCGAGATTCAATTTTCATCTGTCTTTTTTATAACACTGGTGTTCGTTCACGGCGCGTTTATCAGTTTTGTTAATCGCGCAAAAAACGGACCTTTTTTCAAACCTGTACGCTTTAAATAAAATTAATATCTCCGAAATATTTGAAATATTGGAGCAAAATTTGTCATCACGTACTATTCTAAATTATTAAATAAAAAAAACTAAATTATTAAAATACTGATTCCCAAACATTCTCCCCCTCAAAAACAAGTGTTTTTAAACTTAGTCTTACAGAAAACTAAGAAGAGAGAACGAAAAGGAAAAAAAAAATAAAATAAATAAAATTCTAAAATAACAGCACAAACATGTTGAGATTAAACAACACCCAAAAAAAAAAACAATTATTTTACCGGCAAAGGGCAAACCTTAACAACAGGACGTTGAAGAATCCCATTGTTAGTTTTAATCGAGACCACTCGAGTTACACCATCCTTGCCGGGATGTAACTCAACAATGCGTCCTAACGACCATTGAAGAGGAGGGCGTTGCTCATCTCGGATAAGTGCTAAATCTCCTACAGATATAGGTTTCGAAGGATTTGTCCACTTCTGTCTTTCTTGTAAAGTGACATATTCGAAAGACCAACGTTTCCAGAATTCACTTTGAAGTCTCTGAATATACTGCCACCGGCTAAGACGATTTAAAGACAGATGATCCAAAGGTGGATCGGGAATCGAACTATTTAAAGGTTCTAAAACTAGAAAATGACCAGGAGTCAAGGGTTGAAGGTCATTAGGATCTGAACTGATACTGCAAATGGGTCGTGAGTTTAGAACTGCCTCAATTTGCGTAAGAAGTGTTGTGAACTCCTCAAATGTTAGGTTCTGAGAGCCACCAGTACGATATAAATTACTTTTAAAAGATTTGACTCCCGCCTCAGCAAGGCCGTTAAAATGAGGAGACCCAGGTGCATTAAAAAACCAATTAATAGATAGGACTTCGGCGCAAGCCTTGGCCAAGGTCACAAGCTCATTGTAGGCACCTTTAAAGTTACTCCCCTGGTCTGAGGTAATCGAAGTACATGTACCGCGACGAGCGACAAAGCGTCTGAACGCGGCTAAGAACGATTCTGAAGTTAAGTCAGAGGTGGCTTCAAAATGGATCGCTCTAGTGGCGGTGCACACAAAAATGCATGCATAACCTTTAAATATTTTGGCACCTCTATGCCGATGCATTCACATAGAAAAGGGACCTGCAAAGTCTATGCATACGGAAGAAAATGCCCTCAATTGTGACACTCTTACTGATGGCAAGTCAGCCATATATGGGTTAACAAACTTAGGTTTGCATCTAAAACATCTAATAGATTTTGAAAGGCACTGATAAATAGCACTACGAGGCGCTAGAACCCAAAACTGTTGTAGCAGTAGATAATATGTTGTTTTAAAACCTGGATGCAAATTTGTTTGATGAATATGCTCAATAATAAGCTGAGTAAGTCTGTGCGACTTTGGGAGTAATAATGGATGTTTAACATCAAAAAGGAGTTGTGAGTTACGAAGTCTTCCTCCAACTCTGAGTAGCCCAAAGGAATCGACAAAGGGCGATAGCTTTCGAAAAGGTTTAGGTAGCAAAGCATTTTGAGAAATGTTAGAATAAATATCGGAAAATGCGTCATTTTGAACGCCCTTTATTAAGGAGTGAAAAGAGGCATCAATTTCCGCTGAATCTAGATTACCTGAACGTTTAGACTTAGATTTAAGATTATGTAGAAATCTAATCACATATGCAAATATTCGTTTAATTTTAGGCAAAGACGAAAATTTGTCTAATAAAACAGATATAAAGGACTTTTCTTCCAATGACGTAGTCAACACTATTTGCCTTTCTTCAGACGAAATCACAGGACAAAGTTTAATACTTGGTTGCTTGGGCCAACTATCCTGGAGTCTCACGAGAAATTCAGGCCCCTTCCACCATATAGGTGTGGTTAGAAGTTGCGCTGGTGTTAAACCCCGACTGGCACAATCGGCAGGATTTTGCATCGAGGGAACATAATGCCAAGTATTAACAGATACAATTTCCTGTATGTGACTAACCCGATTGGCCACAAAGGTCTTCCATTTGTGAGGTGAGGAGGATATCCAGGCTAACGCAACCATGGAGTCCGTCCACGTGTATATAGCATCAAAATTTAAAAAATCCGCATAACTTTGTTTAACAGCGGAAATAAGATCAGCAAGAAGAACGGCTGCCAAAAGTTCAAGTCTAGCGATGGATTGTGTCTTTAAAGGTGACACTCGACATTTTGCACATACGAGAAAAATGTTTGTATTTCCAGAAGTATCTAAAATCCGAAAATAAATGACAGCTGCGTAGCCAATTTGAGAAGCGTCACAAAATCCGTGAAGTTCCAGTCGACTCATCGAATTAGAATTTACAAAACGAGAAATTTTTACCCTAGCTAATTCAGGAATTTAATCTTTGAACTTTGACCAGATATTGCATATATCTGGGGATGGGGAGTCATCCCACGAAATATTGGATGCCCAGAGACGTTGTAGAATATATTTAGTAAATAATACGCATGGGGAAATAAAACCCAACGGGTCAAAAATACGACTTATCTCGGACAAAATAGTACGTTTGGTGCACGCACGATCCAAAGGAAGGCAAGAATAGGAAAAAACGTCTAAACGAGGATCCCATCGTAAGCCAATATTTTTATAAAGGAAGGTTCACCTTTATCAAAAGCGCATGAATCTTGAATATCTGTTAACGGAATATGTTCTAAAAGTTTAGGGTGATTGCTTGCCCATTTACTTAATTCAAAGCCTCCTGTTTTCATGATTTGAATCAGATCAGATTGAAGGGACAGAGCAGATTCCAAGGTAAAACTTCCAATCAAAGCGTCGTCAATGTATATTTGTTTGTGAATTACCTCTGCTGCCTCAGGAAAAGAAGAACTTTCCTGAGACGCGAGCTCTCGCAAAGTGCGAAGGGCTAAGTAAGGAGACGAGGAAGTTCCATAAACTACAGTTTTTTAAAAATATTTTTGAAGTGGCTGATCAGAGGAGCAGCGCCATATTATTCTTTGATAGTTCCAAAATTGGGACTGTACATTAATTTCCCTATACATTTGTTTTATGTCACAAACAAAAACATAAGGAAATGATCGGAACATCAAAAGCAAAGAAAATATGTTTTGTTGCAGCTTAGGCCCCACAAGCAACGTATCATTTAGCGACTTGCCTTGAACATCACGTGCCCCAGCATCAAAAACTACCCTTATTTTTGAGGACACTTGGGAATCAATAATTTGTTCCTTAAAAACAGCATGATGCGAGATATAATAAGCCGTAGGTGATTTTTGTTCACTCGGAGGGATTGGAGTCATATGACCCTGATCCAAGTAATCCTGCATAAACTCGCAGTACTTTTTATGCATTTCAGGATTTTTAGCAAAACGTTTCTCTAACATATTAAATCGACGAAAAGCTTGAGAGTAGGTATCTGAAAATGTAGGATTAGAGTGCCGAAATGGCAACGGTACGGAAAATCGACCTGAAGAATCTCTACATGTATATTTTTTAAAAATTTCCTCACATTTTTTGTCTTCTGGGGACAGGGACGGGGGCTTGTCAATTTGCTCTACCTCCCAGAACCTTTGTAACAATATATCAATGTTAGTTTCTAAGGCTGCATGACAACTGACTAGCGGTAAAGTCGTGGGGCATGCAGTGCTTACCCTGCCTTGAAGAATGTAACCAAAAATGGTTTCCAAAGCTATCGGTTGGTCAGCGTTACCAGCTATGCGACCTGATTTTAAAAACAATGGAAACAATTCAGCACCAATAAGCATGTCAACAGGACCGGGCCTATGAAAATTGGAGTCAGCGAGTTTAAGATTTTTAACATGCGTTAAATTATTAGGATTTATCGAAATTTTGAGCTGGTCAGAACATACCTGGGGAATAATGATTGCCTCAAAAGAAAATGTGGGATTATTATGATCACATGGCTTAATAAAACACTGAGTTATGCCGTTGGTAGCTGCAGTAGACATACCATTAAGTCCTTCAACGGGAATAGAACATGACTTTTGACATAAACCCAGGCGCCGAACACATCGTTCGGATATAAAACTAGCCATGGATGCAGTATCTAGCAAGGCTCTTATCTTCTGAAAATGACCTCTACCATCTTTAATATCCACTTCGCATGTTGACAGTAAAATGGTTGATTGATGAAAAGATAAGGTGTTAGTAAGGCATTGAGGGTTTTGTATAATTTGGTTAGAGGCAGATGAAGTCTGAGAAATGTCTGCCACAGGCGAAGAAGTAAAACTACTTTGTTGCACGTTAGAGGCGGCTGGGGCTCTATTAAAATGCAAAGCAGTGTGGTGGGGAACTTGCAAACACGACACTTGTGTGAAGAAGAACAATTTTTTAAGGAGTGGGGGGAAATTAAGCAGTTGACGCAAAGATTATGTTGCTTGGCTAAAGAAAAACGGTCTTGGGGACTTTTGGATAAAAATGTCTTACATTTGAAGACCGCGTGTGGTTGAGAACATAAAACACACTTTATGTTGCTAGAAGTGCTTGATAGTTCAGTAGTATTTGTAATGAAACTAGAAGTTACCCTTTTATTACCCTGTAAAAAATTAGGTTTAGATTTTGGCTTCTCATGAGAGTTATCAAACCCAGAGGTATACTGTATAGATTCTAGGGCTATGCACTGACGTTCTAAAAAGGTGGTCAACTGCCGATATGTAGGTAACTCCTGATTTAAACTGTTATCGAATTCAAAATCCGTTCTTGTTTTTGAGTCAAGTTTATTTAATAGCATATTAAATAATAAAAAGTCCCAATGGTCGACAGGTAACTGAAAAACCCTTAAAGCAGCGATATTTTCAAAAAATATATTTAAAAGTTGTCTAAGGTCCTTTGAATTAGCTTTTAAAATTAAAGGCGCATTAGAAATTTCGTTATAATACTGTGCTGCCAAAATTCTTTTATTCTGGTAACGTTTTTCTAAAGTTTCATAAGCAATTTGATAATTGCAATCGGTTAAGGGAATGCCTTTTATTAATGCCAATGGCTCCTTTTCTAAAGAAGTTAAAAGATATTGGAATTTTTCAACATCGCTTAAATCGCTGTTATGTATTAAGCTATTAAATAAACTATAAAAACTTGGCCAATCTTTATAAAAACCACTAAATGTTGGTAGGTTTATTTTGGGAATTTTTGCCATAACTCTAGAAGAAGTACCCTGAGTAGAACCCGTTGAAGCGTTCAATTGCGAAACTGAGAGTAAAAAATCATGCTTAATGGCTTTTACACCATAATAAGCTCGGTCAGCCGTAATCCTCATGGCGTCATAAGAAGCGAACTGCTCATCAGTTATTAAAGAAATCACGGTATTATGGCCTGTTTGAAATTCCTGATATATGCCATCAATCTCCTCAGCCCTAGCTAAAAACGAAGAACGCAAGGACTCATCCTCAATGGCTTTTGTCCCGATTTCATGAGCCTCATTAAGGCGATTGTAAGCCACAGTGCGTTTTAAATTTGCCTTGTTTAGTTTATCTGACATTGTAATCACGTTAAATAATTAAATATTTAATATTAAAGAAAAGGAAAAAACGCAACAACAAAATTGTCTTATTAAATATTTACTATTCGTTTTTATAATAATATAATTTGATTTGTAAATCAATAATGTGGAACCTCTGATGACCACAAATTGCCAGTAAAATATAAATGCAAGCAGGGTAATATTTGAAGTGCAAGTTTGCGACTTATATTTGTCAACGCAGACAGACAAACAAAAAATTGATGTCAGATAAGGTCACAAATAGCCCTTAAAATATTACGCAGTACTTGTGGGTATAGGAGAAAAAATCAGCTGTTGTGAAAAAATGCTTATTTTAAGTAAAATGCGAAGAAAAATAAATAAGTTGTGAAAAAACGCGTATTTTAAAATAAAATACGACAGAAAGAAAAAATAAATCAGCTGTGCATGAAAATATTTCTCGCGAAGTATAAATAGGTAAGATTTGGTTTTTATTACAAAAAATGGTGCAAAAAGCCGCTTAGTAACCGAGTGTTGATACAGCAAAAAATGCAACACTCCTAAAATTTAAACGACGTGATGTAGGTAGGTACCTTAAAATGGTGACAAACTTCGGTCCAATTTTTTAAGAAAAGCCTTCATCCGGGTGATAAAGGACCAATGAATAAATAGCGGAAAATATGAAAAATCAAAACTTCGATATGAACTATAAATCCGAATTCGCTTTCCAAAAAAAAATAATAAATAGCGCACAGAAAAGAAGAAAAGTCCTACCTTATTTTACGTGGCCACGTTAATCCTCCTTTCAGCTTGTTTGAAGGCTACTTCGTTCACCCTCAACACCTCCAGTTCGTCACTTAAAGTTAATTAACAGTTTAATTAAAAATCACTAATGCAATATAAAATAAAAGCTATTTTGTATTTTTGGCATACACTTGCGCGAGATTCAATTTTCATCTGTCTTTTTTATAACACTGGTGTTCGTTCACGGCGCGTTTATCAGTTTTGTTAATCGCGCAAAAAACGGACCTTTTTTCAAACCTGTACGCTTTAAATAAAATTAATATCACCGAAATATTTGAAATATTGGAGCAAAATTTGTCATCACGTACTATTCTAAATTATTAAATAAAAAAAACTAAATTATTTAAATACTGATTCCCAAACACCTTGAAGAAAGCTTATTACCTTTAAAATTACTAAACCGATTTTTGTCATACGTTAGGCTTTAATACACACACATACATACACATATTTATACGATTCTAGGGTTAAAAACTAGATCTTAAAAACAAAAACACCCATATATATATACACATAATTATACGATTCTAGGGTTAAAAACTCGATCCTAAAAACAAAACAAATTAAATTAGTTTCCAAAAGCTACACTTATTTTTGCGCTTTTGCTGCTATTTGCAAACTCATTTTGAAGTGCTCTATCCCTCCTAATCATTTTTTTAGCTTTCGCTAAATAAATCCCGCTTCTATTTCTACAAAATGAGTTGACAATTTTCGTTTTAAGATCATGGCAACGAGGAAAGCAAATTTCTTTAACTTCGTGATCTTTAAAAACTAAAAATTTAAGTAAAACCAAAAAGTTAAAAATTTTTAAAGGAATTTGTTTTGAAATATTTAAAAATATTTGTTCGATTCTGACAAAAAGTTTAAATACCAAAGGTGAAGGAAAATTCAGAGAATTTGTTTTATATTGTTTTAATGTAACTAGTTTTGAAAAGGGTTTCTGAACATTGTTGCTCAAAATAAAGTCATGGCATCCTTTACATTTATTGCTTTTTTTAATATGTTTTAAAATATAACCCGCTGAATTGTACAGTAAATTTTGTTGAATATTGTCCAATGAAGGAACATTCTTATTCCAATTTTGCGGTAAGGCCGCCAAAGAGGTTCGATTTCTACTCCTTTTTTCGGCAAAAATTTCTTTGACATAACAGAATCTAAACTTAAAAAATTTGGATCGTTTTGATTGGCATAGCTTCCGTTGGCGGGAACCACGTCCAAGTATTGACAAATGCATAAATTTTTTAAGATTTGCCGACACTGTTCTGCTGTGGGCATTCTTTGTCTTATTCTCATTTGCACAAAAACATTCTCCAACACATCCTGCATAAACGGCGATGTTTTAAGGTATGTATATCCTTTTTCATTTAACAGATATTCTTGAAGGTCTAAAATTGTTTGTGTGGAAAGAATTACTCCAGTTTGCACTGGTTTCCAAATACCCTTTTCCCCAATTTTCATAGTTTTAAAAAGTAGTAATATTTCCCTTAAAAAATCAATAGTTTGGTTATAATTTATCATATTTAGTTTACTTAAGGCCAACTTCTCGTCCCTTGAACTCATTATTGTGAACCATTTTGAGACCGTTTCCACAAACCAAGCAGTTGTTTTAGAAGTTTCATCAATTATGTTACACTCACCTAAAAAACTAAGTGCAGAGCTTACATTATGATTTAAAATATAGAATGCTCTTGGTACTTTAATTTTATTAAACTGAGATAAATTTGAAAAATCCGTGTCAAGCTTTGGGCAAAATTTTAGGTCCATATTTTCCTGAAATTCCGCCAAGGAGGTAATGTGCTTAACATCAATAATATCGCTCGGTAAATTATATTTTTTGACAAAATAATCTGAAATACAGATAGTTTTATTATTCACTAGCATAGTCCTAATGTTTTTTAAAAGGTGAGAAATATCCGCTATAAAAAATACTTTTTTTTCTGAGTTATCGGGATCGGTTATAAAATTTTAAAAAACTGTTTTTTTTGCCTTTATTCCAAAATGTTTCCACACCGCAACGTTATCGGGCCCCGTGTCTGACGTAATACCTAAAACATTAAGACCGATTTGGTTTGATTTATTAAGAATTTCCAAAATCATTTTGGCCACAGATGGTCCTTCACAAGAGTTTCCAATAAAATGGTAAGCGACAATTTGTTTCCAAGAAGTATTAACACCCCGAAGCAAAAAAACTAACACATGGTTTGCCAAGACCGCTTGTTCAGACAGAGAATCATAGCCCAAAATTTTTGAAGATTTTTATTTATTTAGTCGGTTTAGAACGTTCTTCTACGCTGTCCGACGCCTATTCTCCACCTCCTTCGATCCTGACAATCATCTTCTGTCAGATTTTTTTGACTCATTGATCTTTGGATTGACTGTTGCCATTCTAGTTTAGGACGCCCTCTTTTTCTGCGTCCTATTGGTTGCCATTCTAGGACCTGCTTTGGTAATCTTTCGTCGTTCATCCGTTGTACATGGCCGTACCATATCAGTTGTCTTTTAGTGATGTCATCCGTTATGCTCCCTTCGATTCCCATTCTTTCTTTTATGATCTCATTTCTTATGTGATCTGTTCTAGATATTCTCATTGATCTTCTTATTGCATCCATTTCGACACTTTCCATTTTTGTTTTGTATTTTTCTGTTACGCGACAAGTCTCTATTCCATACAACAGCGTGCTGTTCACCATTGTTTCCTATATGTTAAATTTTACATTCTTTTTTATCTCTCTGCTCCATAAAATACTGTTAAGACATCCAAAAACCTTTTTTGCTTTTACTATTCTTTTTTCCAGTTCTTTACAGTCTGTTCCTGTCTTATCCAATGTGACACCCAAGTATACATACTCATTGCATTGAGATATTACTTGTCCATTGTCTAGTTCTAACTCACTGGATTCGTTTCCAATACATAAGTACTGTGTCTTGTCCACATTCACTGTTAATCCCCACTTTTGGTATTCTTTCATTAACTTTCTCATCATATACTCCATGTCCTCTTTATCATTAGCTACAATTACTTGGTCGTCAGCAAACTGTAGTGTGTTTATGGTAAATCGGTCGTTAAGTTGTATTCCCATGCCGTGCACTTTCCGTTTCCAGTTTTTTAGAGCTACTGCGATATATATTTTAAAAAGAGTTGGAGAAATACAACATCCCTGTCTTAAGCCTTTTGTTACCAGGAATTCTTTTGAAAGTCGATTTCCAATTTTAATTTTAGATTTTGACCCTTTGTATAGTTCTTTTATCGCTTTTATGTATGTATGATTGATATTAGTCTGCTCTAGCACTGTCCATAGTTTTTCTACTGGAACGGTATCATATGCTTTTTGTAGGTCCACAAAGGTAACATGAGTCTCTATATTTCTGGCGCTCCTTTTCTCAATACTTGTTTAAGACAAAAAACATTATCACTACAAGATCTGCCTGCACGAAACCCACTTTGCTCTTCTTCTTCTTGTTCATGAAAATCCTTCTCTATTAGATCTCTAAGAATCCTACCGTACAATCTACTGAGAGTACTAGTTACTGAAATTCCCCTTGTAATTGTTGCAATCCAGCTTGTTTCCTTTCTTATGTATTGAGGATATGAATGCAATTTTCTAATCATCAGGTACTGGATGTCCGTTTATGCATTGATTGATAATATATGTGAGATTTTCGATTAGTTTCTCTGATCCATATTTGAGCATTTCAGCATATATTCCTCCAGGTCCGCTAGCTTTTCCGAATTTAAGCTTTTTAATATAATTTTTTATCATTTCTTTTTCGATGATTACTTCCTCTCCGTGTACTTCTATGTCTCTCCTCGGAGAGGCTGCCAGATATTCGGCTCTCATTTCCTGCAGCAGTCCCTTGTAGTGTTCTGTCCATTGTTCTGGTTTGATGATCTAGATGTTTACTTTTTCTTTTATTGGATTTTTTACTGTAGAAATGAATTTCCATACATCAGAACTCTGCCTACCTCCTACGTGTGTATTGATATCGTGGCATTTGCGCTCGAACAGTTCATTTTTTTCTGTGCGTATCAAATTTCTCAGCTATCTTTTGGTTTCCCTGTAGATTTCTAGGTCTCTTTGTTCTTTAGTACTGAGCCATTTCAAGTATGTGCGTTTTTTCTCTTTGACCATTTCCTGTATTTTTTCCGTCCACCACATCTTCCTGCTATTTCTATTATCTTGGTATCCAACAGCTTCGATGCTTGCTTCCTTCAAGCTTTTTATTATGTTTGTATATATCTCTTCAAATGAGTGTTCTGTGTTTATTAATTTTTTATCTAATCGGTTCTGATACAATCTTTGAGTACTTTCTAAAGTTGTATTTTTGATTGTCTTCGATGCATTCTAGGTTTTCCTTTTCTTCAATACGTTCGTCCTTATGTGTTTTTCTGAAAGGGAATAATATTTTTGCTTTTACCAGATGGTGGTCAGATCCACAGGTAATACCACGAAGTGCTCGCACATCATACCACTTTAATTGCGAGTGTTGTCCACCTATAGCATAGTCAATGATTGATTTAAGATTTCTTGTTGGCTGAATCCAGGTATATCGATGAATATCCTTATGCCTAAAAAAACCATTAATTTTTTTAGGTTGTGGGTTTCACACAATTGCATCAGTCTCAAGCCATTTTTGAAGATCCTTGACATAAATCCTTGCTGGGGGTAATGGCACAGGCATCAAATTGCAAAGAACAATCTCTTTCAATTTCACATAGACTTTGAATTTTGATTTTAAGGAAATAAAAAATTTTATCTAAAATGCCAGGTTGAAAAGGCAAATGCTCAATTTTGTATGAAAGGGTGCGGATTTTCGGAAACGGAAGATTTAGCTTAAGGAGATATCTATACCCAGCGGTGCCACAAACAAATTTGAGTTTAAAGACATCTTCAAATGTTTTGTTAGACCACCTGAAACCCTTTATTTTTTTAGATCCAATTATTACTTCGATCTGATCTTTATTAAATATGCCCGTCACCTTCTTAAGCACAGACTGTTCCTTCTTCAGCTGATGTTTTAATTCTTTAATTTGCAAAATTTGCTTTTCATTTTGTTGACTCTGGTCTTCCATTTTTTTCTTTGCAGCAACTAAATCTTCTTCTAATACTTGTACAGAGCAGATTACTGGGTTTTCACGGTAATGTGCCAAATTTTAAAGTGTTGGAGCAGCCATTTGTTTTAAAGTAAGTGAAGCTTCAAAAGAGGATTCTTCAAAATAAACCTAAAAATGTTCCACTGTATTAGAAAAAATAAACATACGAAAAACTGACCAGCTTTGCAAGGCTAGAATTTTAAGACAAGGTAAATATAGTTAAAACTTCATCTTGTTGTTTTCGAACTACATAGGCTTTTTTAAACGTTTTCCATTTGAGAGGGGGTTTAAAACTTCTTTATTTTTAAATATTTTTTGGCGTAAGTTTTTATTAAACAAAATTCTACTGTCAAGCCAGATTTCTTCCGTCGCGTCATACAGATAGAACACAAGTTTTTAATTGGTTTAAAATCTTCTATTAAACCTAATATTTCATTTTTTATATATTTTTTTTTGTTATTGGTTTTGATAACTATTTTCTTATTAAATTTTTAATATCTGAGAATTACATAACTCAAATAAGTTATTTCGTGAGAAAAATACCAACTTTGTGTAAAGTCTCAAAACCTAAAAATATTTTTAAAAAAATCTGGTTTAACAGTTAAAGATAGTTTTTATTTTATTATCCGTTTGAATAAAAAAAAATTGTAATTTGCATAATTTTTTTACATACATTACACTTTAAATGGAATACTGCCTCTAGCGGCTTAATATTAGAATTTTGGAAAAAAAACACAAATAACACGTTAACTGAGTTTTTTTATGAGCTTTGTTAATGATGCAAACAATTTTTGGCCCGAAAAGCGGTCTACCCACATCCAATTTTTTTTTTCAGATGAAATAACCCCACCTGTGGTACCTACTGAAACCGAAAGCTTATAAAAATGAAAAACAACGGAATAATTTATTTAACATACGTCAATTAAAATGTCAAAAAATTATTTTTAAATTTTTCCCATGATTCATTCAAAAGCTTATAAAAAGAGAAAAACAATAGCATATATTCTTTTGACATATGTCAACTAAAATTTCAAAAAATATATTTTTTAATTTTTTGTTATTGAATTTTAAAAAAAAAAACAAAAACATGTTTTTCAGTCAATTTTTGACAATTTCGTTGTTTTTCTCCTTTTATAAGCTTTCAAATAAGGTACTACAAGTAAAAATTATTTTTTTCTTTTAAACATTTTAGATGTATGTCAAAAAAAATTCTTCCGTTGTTTTTCATTTTTTATAAACTTTCGAACAAGGTACCACAGGTAGAGTAATTTCATCTGAAAACAAAAATTTGTTGCGTCAGGAACAAAGCCCGTAAAAAAACTCAGTTGACGTGTTTTTTTTTTCTAAAAAACCTAACATTAAACCGCTAGAGGCAGTATTCCATTTAAAGTCGCCACAATGTATAGGTAATATTTTGAATAATATTATCTTTAATTTGTTAGATTAAAATGTCAAAAAATACTATATTTTACTTCTATAAGGAACACTTTATAGAAAGTGATGTATTCCGCAACATGAAATTTTCAGAAATGAGCATTTCAAGTTACGGTTTTTGTGACTATAAAAAATCAGAAACAAAACTTAGCCAAAGAAAGGAAAAATAAAAGGATTGTGTAAGTTTTGTGAAAATACCTCCAATAATAGGTAAAAAAATTACTGTCTTCCTTTTATTAATTTATTCGAAAAAAAAAACATATTTTAGTCTATATCGATTGCCAGACCCACTACAAAACATTACGGACGGAAAACTATCAATGACTCCATAAATAAAAAAGTTAGTTACGTGCAGGGTGTTTCAAAATTTAATAACATAATTTTAATGTTAAATTTCAAGACAAAAAGTTCATACACCATAACATAGGTCCACAAACGCTTAGTCACGGAGCTACAGAGCATTTAAATTTTCCCTGACCCTGAATTTTTTTTTGATGCGCCTAAAATAAAAAAACGCTTTTGTTTGGTTTTGAAACTTTTTGATTCCTGTTTTTTTTTTATCTGATACCTGGAGAAAAAATATAAAAACTGTTTTTTATTTTTTTGCTCAGTCACGGTAGCAGGTACGAAAAAGCTACAGGAAATCAAAAGGTTTTCAGACAAAATGGAGAATTTATTTTGAATTTTTGAGATTTACCAGTAGCGCACGACAAAAAAGTTGATGAAAGGGAATGAAAAAGGGCATGACCCCTCAAAAAGTATCACTCTGTAGATTTTAGCCTTTAGCTAAATATACTTGCCTAATGTGAGCTAAATATCTTAAAAAAATGCACGAGCTATAAACAAAAAACCAAAAAAAAATTAAACTGTAACACCCTGTATCTCTAAAACTAAGGGTTCGCGGACTATGTTTATATAACCTTTTTGTCTTGAAATCACTTAAGGAATTTAATACTAAAATTATGTTATTGAATTTTGAAATACCCTGTATAGCTCATAAAGCAAGTCGCAAGTCATTTTTTTGAAGCGAAAAAATCTCCGCCCCTGTCGTTTTTTATCCCCACTACAAAAAAGGAAAATGTTTTATGGCGATTACTCTAATACTTTACAAAATTTACTGTTGATAGCCTCAAAAGTACCTATATGTATAATTATACATAACAGTTATCTATTTTAGATATTATAAGTATTTGTTCCGATTGATATTTTATCCTAATCTACTCTCTTCTCTTTTATTTTGCATAAACTTACCTCACAAATTAAGGAATTTTCCGAAACTCTCATGTTTGGATATTGCAGGTTTCTCTTCCATATATCTAATTTATCTTTTTCTTTAGGAAACGGGAATAAACAAAATCCGCTTTCTTTTTTTCTTCTGCAGTTGTTCACTGTGCCATATTCGCGACCTTAAATTATTTAAAAAGAAATTTACGAAAAAGTTGCGAATTCCAACTGACATTGATGCGGAAGTGACAACTTTAAAATTTGACAATAATTTATTGATGTATAATGCCAACCTGCAGATACCAATTATTTTTTATCTAAAACAACATTTCCTAATTACTGTCAAAGAGAGTTGCCCACCTCTGGTGTAAAACAATTGTCAAATGTATCAAGGGCCTCTAGTTTTTATCAAATTACATTTTAACACCAAAAAACCCATTCTACTCGTCAATTAAATAGATTTAAATATGAACGCTGGGTGCTGATAAGAATTAATTTGTGTCAATGCTTATATATATTTATCGGTTTCACAACGTTCTACGTCTTCCGATACCCAATCTCCACTCGTTTCTGTTTGCCCATAATTCATCATCTAGGCCTCTTATTCTTATTTCACTATCTACTCCTTCTCTCCAGCTTCTCCTCGGCCTTCCTCGTTTTCTTCGGCCAGTTGGTTTCCATTGTAATATTTGTTTAGGTAGTCTTCCATCATCTATTCTTTGTACATGTCCGTACCACACCAGTTATTTTGTTCTTATATCATCCACTAGAGTACATTCCCCACTGTCATAATTTCTCTTATTCTTTGATTGGTAACTCTTTCTCTTTTTGATTTCCCTGCTGCTCTTCTCCAATAGTCCATCTCCGTAGCGGAAAGCATTTTTTCTGTTCTATCTTTGATTGGCCATACTTCTGAGCCGTATGTAATAATACTTTTAACAATGGTGTTATATATAAGCTTTTTGTTATGTTTTGATATACTCTGGTCCCAAATTATTCCATTTAATAAAGTTATTGCTTTTCTTCCTTGTATGTTTCTATCTTTTATAGCTTTGTCTAGTGTTCCGTCAGCTGTAATTTTTAGACCCAAGTATTTATACTCATCACAGGACTGAATTCGCTGCCCAGTATTTAAGATTAGATCCTGTTTCGTTCCACCAATACACATATACTCTGTCTTATTGATATTAACCTCTAGTCCCCACTTATTGTACTCTTCTATTAGTTTTCGTGTCATATATTCGAGGTCGTCATAATCCTGAGCCACCACTATCTGATCATCGGCGAAACATAAAGTATACAAGGTGGTTTCATCCAACGGAATTCCCATGTTTTGGCATTTTTTCTTCCAAATATATCTCGAAGAGCGTAGGCAAGATACAGCAACCTTGTTTAAGACCTTTATTTACTTGAAAGCCTTTGGTTAGTTTTGCTTTTATTTTAACTTTTGCCTTACTATTGCGGTATAACTCTTTGATGGCCTTAATTAGTTGTACGCTTATGTTTGTCTTTTCCAACGCTTTCCAAAGTAGATTTAGTGGTATACTATCATATGCCTTCTGCAAATCTACGTAAAGCAGATGGAGCTCTTGTCCGTATGCCATTTTCTTTTTAATAACTTGGGTTATACAAAAGAGATGATCTGAAGTCGATCTACCCGCCCTGAAACCAGCTTGTTCTTCTGCCTCCATATCTTTATATTCGCTCTCCACTTTATTTCTTATTATTTTGCCATATATTCTGCTTAGCGTACTAGTTACAGATATACCTCTATAATTGTCACATATATCTTTCCTTCCTTTTTTGTGTATTGTGGATATATATGACGTTTTCCACTCAGTTGGTACTACAGCTCCATTTAAATATCTTCGGAAAAGATTCCGTAATCTCCAAAAGAATTCTTCAGTGCCATATTTAATAAGTTCAGCTGGGATATATCCGGGTCCGGCAGATGCATAATTTGCTTAAAAACACTCTATAAACACCAAGTAGTAAGCTTAATCAAATAATGTTTTTATTAATAACTACTAGCAATAAAAATAGGAACGTTTTATTTTTTATTAAATCTAAGGTTTAGAAGTTTGTTTCCCATTGATTTAGGTACATAAATTTCCTTGAGAGGCTAATTTGACTTTGACAAATATTATGCAGTAAATTCCTTTTTATTAGTGCATAGAAAATATTTATATTATCTACATTTACTTAAATTAATAATGTATGTTTTTATGAGTACTGAATTAAACTGAGCCGTCAGGCTCGGCTATGTAACGCTCATTTGGGTGAAGTCGGCTCGAGTCGGCTAACTGTGAGAGGAACATTCAGCGAGCGATATGATGATGCAGATGAAGGACAGTATTATTAATTTCGCCTTGTTGATGTTTACACTTCTGCCGTGTGGTCTTAAGCACAGACAATAATTTTTTTTAAAAGCGTAAATTTTTTTAATTGTTTTTTTTATGAAAAATAAAAACTAATAAATTTGGTAAATTGTGACGAGCTTAGAATTAGCTAGGTGGTGCAAACATATATGTTATATGAAAATATCCTGCCTACACTTAAAAGAAACCAGTAACCTTCTATGAAACCCAAGAACCTTCCAGATAATAAGCTTATTCTGCTGACTTGCGTTTCCCATGAAATAAACAACACGTGCATTCAAGCCAAATCAGCATTTTATTTCTCAGAACCTTTCAAGATAAGAAGACCATTCTGCTGACTTGTGTCTCTCACGAAATAAACAACACGTGCATTGCTGCCGAATTGCACTTTAGTTCTAAGAAGTTTAAATCTAGAATATTAAGGAATTATTCCATTGCTTAATCAGCACTTTTTCTTTATATAAACTAAAATCATTGTAATGTTAGTTATTCTCTTTAGAATCGTTCTTAAGTACACGTTCAATTATAACGTTTAAGTCCTATATTGTATTTAATTAAAATAAAGGTTTTTTAAATAGTAAAAAGTAAATTTTAAAGTATAACATATATTTAAATAAAACATTATATAAATTTACACTCTTAACCTATATTAACTAGGTATTAATGGGTGTTTAAAAAAATGTAAATTACGCTTTTTAAATTAAAGTAAAGCTGCATGGAATGGAACAATTATACAGGGTTCGGCATAATGTTCTCCCACTGTGCCCGAATCACCGAAGAGAGGGGAAGCTTAGCGTAGTCGGTTGGTAGCTCGCTACTGCATTTACTAAAAGTAGATAACAAATCTACGACGCAAAAAACTTTTTATACTTCGCACTTGGTAGACATGCTTTAATTCCAGATAATTTGGGGATACACGTCAGCTGTTTGCCACACCAAGATCATGGTTTTTTGAAGTGGAGTTTTTTCGCTGTTTTAATACCTTTTTAATAGGGTTTTGCATGCCGAATGGTGGAGTGAAGTGTCGGCTTTTGTTGGAGGTGAGGCTGAGGCTTAAGAACAGCCCGGTTGCGCGGAAAAACGGGAAAACTAGGGCACTAAACATAACTTTTTACAAGGTTTTTTCATTTTTTTACAAATTTTTCGCAAACTTTTACAAAGTGAGGTTGGACGTGCCATGACTTCGTGTTTGTTTGGCCTTTTAGCCATCTGGGCCGCCGCCTTAAATTAAATAGAGGCGTAATTAGGGTGACCAATTGTGCGAATTACAACTGCACGGCACACATTGAGTCACACTATACTGCATAGTAAAAATGGAGTTTAGCTTTTATTGCTGCAGAGCAAAACCTCCCAATAAAGACAACAAACATGGTTTCTGCATTATTTGCTTAAATATTTTTCATAAGAGTTGTGTGGAACGAAAAACTGGCTTTCAGGTCATAAACAATCATAAGATTTTTTGTTCAAAAGTCTGTAGCGAAATGTACTCTCAACTAGAGTTGGGTTATAATGAAGATGGCACTACGATTTTGTCCAAGTTGCATGAAACACTAAAGCAGTTGGCAGAGCGGGAAAAAAAGCACCAGAGATTTAAATCCAGAGCCAGACCCTTCTAACAGATTTAGGTCTCGCGCAAACTAAAATAAATAACTTAGAAAGTCAACTGGAAGGACTGCAAGACTCGCAAAAAACAACGACAAAATTGATCCGTATATTCAAGAAATAAAAACGCTAAAAGAAGACACAGAAAATGGAAAAAATGTCATCAGCACCCAAAATGAGACAATTGGGAAGCTAGAGTAAAACGAAAATGAAAAAACTCTTCAAAATGAAATCGTCAATTTAAAAGGTGAAATAATAATACCATAGAAGACCAGAAAAAAAACTAGCGATTATCAAATTAAGGAGAGTATTTCGGCTCTTGGCAACCAAGACGTGATCGAAGATATGGTTAGGAGGATCTCAAAGGAGACCATGGAGAATATTGGAGCGAACATGTGTATCAAACTCGAATCTATGGCTGAGAACATTATTGGTTCAAACAAAAAGCTTGTTAATGTAATATTCCAGGGACCGAAAAATGGTCAAAATAGTGACCAAAAACAAACGACTTTTCATCCACCAATAAACCAGCAGCAGGTTTCATACTCCCAGATCTGGGCGTTCTGATGTGTCTGAAGCTGCACGAAGGCCAAGAAATTCTCTACAACTAAATATGGATTTTCATAACAATACTTTATCGTCTTTAAGTAAAGGAAACGCCCACGCAGGCACAGATTTAAGAGGTGTTCCTGCGTCTCGAAAAAAATGGCTATATGTTAGTAGAGTGGCTATATTTATGAATATTCAAGATGGTTAGAAAGAAATTTCCACAGAAACTGTAAAAAATTACGTGAAATCCAATGTTAATGCTAAATCTGAGGAAGAAATTGCGGTTTTCTAACTTACGTCTAAAGGAAATACAAAATCGTTTGAAGTGGGTATTGAAGATAAATATTTTGACAAAATAAATAGTCCAAACTTTTGGCCAGATGGCGTAGTATTTCGACTCTTTGAATTTAGACCCAGCGAAAGAAATTTTTCCAGAGGTTTCAATCCTCCAACATTTCAATAGTTTTACAAGATCATGATTCACATGATGAAAATTTAGAAGCAGCAACAACATTTAGAAGAAGGTGTATGAACGGTCTTGAGAGATCCTTTGCTATCCACCAAAACATGGAAAATTTGGAATCTAAAATAATTCGTTTAGAGTTACTATTATCAAAGTGTAGTCCAGAGTTGTTATGTATTTCGGAGCATTGGTGTATAAACTGTCTTAAAATTGATAATTACAAACTTGTCACAGCGTTTTGCAGAACAGTTCACATACATGGTGGTGTTGCTATTTTTATCAAGGAAGGCTCTTCTTTTGAGTACAAAAAGATTTGTACTAATAAGTTTAATTCTGAGAGATATTTTGAAGCTGTTACTATAGAACTTAGGATAAATGCAAAAAAAGTTGCTCTTGCGGTAGTGTACAGATCAGCTTCCCTGACCTGTATCTCTGATTTTCATACTTTTATTAAGTTGTTTAATGAATTTATATATTTTTTGCAAAAAAAGTATCAAACTCTAATAATATGTGGTGATTTTAATGTCGACAATTTAGTAGTATCGCAATTTCGAAAGTTTTTTGATCTGTTGGAGAGTTTTTCTCTATCTTCGGTGTTGCCTGATAAACCCACTAGGATTCGACGAACTGATAAAACGTCACAATTAGATTATGTTCTTACAAATAACCCATCTTTCGTATCGGGAGTGAGTTATCAGCCAAATCTGTCTGATCACTTAACTCAAATCTTTTACGTATCAGATAATATCCAGACAAATACACATGTGCAAAATGCTGCCATTACAAAAAATTCCTTAAATGAAAATAACTTCAAATTTAAAATATCATCTTTCACGTTGTGATATGTCAACTCTGTATTCTATAACAGAAGCGAACAGTGCTTGGAACTTTTTTCAAGATTTTCAAGTCTATTATACTATCTGGACCTTACATGTCCACTGCAAAAAATATAAATCAAAAAAGTGGATACTTCGAGACAGTGAGAGACTCAAAGATCTGTTCTGGTTGACTAGACAGATAAACACTCCTGAATCGCTTCAACAGTACAGAGAAGCTAAAAAACTATTTCAAACAAAAGTACAATTAACAAAAAAATATTTTTTTCAAGAAAAGATTTACTCTTCATCAAACACATCTAAAGCTATTTGGCAGGTAGTGAATAATAACTTAAATCTTGTGACAAAAAATAACAGTCTTTTCCTGCTTTCTGTAAAAAATGGCTTGGATAGTAACAATATGATATCTGATTCACTGCAGTTAGCAAACGCCTTTTGTTAGTACTTTGCAAATGGAATCGAAGAACTCTTTTCACAAACTTCAAATATATGTAAACAATGCCCAATATTATTCTACCTTCATTTTTAGTTCACGAGATAACAATCACTGACATTTTTGATGACACTGAATCTCTAAAAAATAAGAAGGCTTGTTGTAGTCATAAAGATTTGCCAATTTTTGTTTTACAGTACATATGGGACTACATAAAATATCTTCTGCATTTTCTATATAATCTGTTTGTGAGCACTAAGTCTTTCACAGAACAACTAAAGTGTGGACAAGTTGTGCCACTTTTAAAAAAAAGGAAACACAGTCTTCCTTCATTTTTAAAAATTTTCGAAAAATTATTAGTGCAGAGAATGAAAACATTTCTGCATAAAAATAATATACTTTCAAGTGACAAGCATGGTTTTCGTAGTAATTTCTCTACAAACACAGCAGCTTTCAATTTTACACAGGCAATATATAACTCTTTAGACACAAATAATTATGCTATGGCTCTCTATTTTGATCTTACGAGAGCGTTTGATTGTGTAGATAAAGAGTTTCTTCTGCGAAAATTGGACGCCATGGGTTTTCGAGGAACACTCAATGGCACTATAGAGTCTTTTATGATAGAGAGCAAGATTAAGGTTAAGTCTGGAAATGTACTATCAGAATGTTATGAACAAAATTATGGTGTGCCTCAAGGAAGTGTATTATCACCGTTGCTTTTCATTCTTTTTATCAATGACCTTATTACTTTTTTGGAACCTTTTTTGATGCCAGGTCATAAAATAGTTGTCTATGCAGATGATACAACAATTATAATTTCACGTTTACACTTGCAATCATAGACCACTCAAATTTTATTCTCCAAAAATTTACGGAATGGTGCCATTTGAATAAATTGATAGTCAATGACCCAAAAACGCAATACATGGTTTTCTACAAAAGAAGAGTGATGACTTTGTTCTGTTAATGAATGGGTCTATCATTGAAAGACTAGATCTACGAAAATTTTTAGGTCTTTTTATAGACACTCAGCTAACCTGGATGGGCCACATTGAGCATGTGGCACAGAAATTAAATTCTGCGTACTTTGCCATTGTAAATCGAAAAAATATCTTTTCTATCAAGCAACTTATGAGTGTCTATTATGCGTTAGTTTACATTCATCTTAAGTATATGCTTTTGTATTGGGGACAATCCTGTGATATGGATCGCATTTTTATACTACAAAAAAGAATTCTGCGTAAAATCTACTCACTCGAGTTCTCAAGTCCAGTTGACTCCTGCAAGCCTATCTTTAAAAATAACAAAATTCTAACAGTCTACGGGCTCCTAATACTAGAGGCAGGATTTTTTGTGAAACGCTATCAAGACAGGTTTCCATCAGTACTAACTTTGCACGCATATCCAACACGGCAGAAATCTTTAAAAAAAGCCCAAAATGTTTTTACAGTTATATTTTTAATAAAATTCCTGTCGACATCAAAAGCATCACTTCTACTAGATTGTTTAAAAAAACATTACAGGCATACCTAGTTGAAAAATGTGTTTACTCGATTAACGAGTTCTTAAGTTAGTTTTTAGATTGTATTTTTGTTATTTATATTTTTTGTTAATGCTAAAACTACTTGACATTGTATATACTTTTTCATAAAGTCTTGTACAATAAATAAATAAATATCTGAACACTATCCCCGAATCATTGACGAATTAAAAGCAGCAATAGGCCAAAAAATTACAGGAATATGGCTTTAAAGTTACTGCATGAGTGAAACTTTCAGAAATCGGCTTCGAATGTATATCGAAAAAATGGCCGCCACATGGACTCAATTTTCAAAACATAATAAAAACAAATGGTATAGAATACGGTCTCATTAAAAAAAAAATGGAATCTAAATAGCATTTACAATAGCGTTTTAATGTCATTATGCCGGATCCTGTATATAAATATGGTGAAATAATCTATGTTTTTCTAAATATTAAAATTTAAAACTAAACATTTAAAACTCTGTCCTGGTTCAAGTGTCCATCACATACCATAATATTTAATGTAAATTTCGTCATTCGTCAAAGTTAGTCAGTTTTTTGGCCGAAGTATTTTTAGCCACTCATCAAATAGCTTTGGGTTGCGTTGGGTTCCATTTGGGAAAGCGATAGCGCTTGATAAGTCTTCGCAGCCACGAACATAACATTGTTTTCTTTAAAATTTCTTAAGCGGCGAATCGCCCTCTTCAAAACGTTTAAAATACCGATTGGCCATAATTTAGTAAAAAACACCATTAAAAATAAGGTAAGAAGTCAAAAAATAACGAACAATTACATCCACAAACGAAAAATCACCGTCATATTTTTATTTATTTTGCCAATGTCAGTCATAGTCAAAAACAAATTGGGCTCAACTTTCGTTTAAGGGAAAACTGTTTTTAAATTACTTTTTTTGGAAACTCCTAACCAAAGCCTTCTGATGTCGAAAACCACAATGAAACTTTGCGGAAATGCACCGTTTTTGAGAAAACTCGGAAAAACTGAAAAAATGTGGGAAACTTGCTACATAAAAAATTTTTGTTGGACTATGCTTAGACAGATCCCCTAATATCAAAAATAATAACGATATTTTGCGGAAATGCACAGTTTTCGAGAAAACCAGGAAAAACCGAAAAACAAAAAGACTTCAAATATGGAAAATCTCATTATTAAATTTTTTTATTGCATTCTTCTAACAATAGATCCCATATTTCAATAATAATAACAAAATCTTGCGGAAATGCACCCTTTTCGAAAAAAGTCGAAAAACCCAAAAAACTAAAAAAAAACCAAAAAAATGAGAAATGCGTTAAAAAAATTTTTTTTTATGGAATCTCCTAACAAAAGGTTCATTAATAATAACGAAACATTGCGGAAATGGATGGTTTTCGAGAAAACTTTAAAAAACGAAAAAAAGATCTGCTACATAAAAAATTTGGCTCTGGAACGAAATAGCGATGTAATGAAAGGGCAACTATCAAAATAGCGATGTAACAAAATATCGATTGTAACAAAATAGCGACGTAACAAAATAGCGACTATTAAAATAGCGATGTAACAAAATAGCGACTATTAAAATAGATATTTTTGGTTCGGTTTTGGTATATAGTTTGACTAAGGGTTTTCTTTCTAACAAACTAGAGGGTGTAAGTCCGAACCGAACCGAACCAGTTCGATTCAATTTGGTTCGGTTGGGTTCGGTTCGGTTCGGATTCACACCCTCTAGGATCCCGGAAAAGATGTCAGGGAGGTTTTAGGTGATATAGTCAAAATACCGCAAGATATAATAGCGCATTTCGGTTTGCATTGGTTTGATTCGATTCGGTTTGGTTTGATTCGGTATTTCGATACATCGCTATTTTGAATGTCGCTATTTTGGTTGTCGCTACTTTGATACATCGCTATTTTGATATGTCGCTGTTTTGTTACAAACGCTATTTTCATACATCGCTATTTTGATAGTCGCTCTTTCATTACATCGCTATTTTGATAGTCGCTATTTCATTACTCGCTATTTCATGCGTCGCTATTTCGAACATCGCTATTTCATTCCGAAGCCAAAAATTTTTGTTGGACTATGCTTAGGAAGACCCTCTTAAATGGTGCATTTCCGCAAAGTTTAATTATCATTTCTGATATTAGGGGGTCCTTCTTACCATAGTGTAACAAAAAAATTTTATGTAGCAGATTTCCCATATATTTTTGGCTTTTCCGAATGTTCTCGAAAACGGTGCATTTCCGCAAGGTTTTGTTATTATTAGTGCAATAAGGGACCTTTTGCTAGGAAAATCAAATCAAATTTTTTAAAAAATTACACCCATATTTTCGTTTTAGCTCACACATATACTATACTATAGTAGTGTGAGCTATGGTGATCCTAATTTTTTCGAGAAAAAAAAAGTTGCTCTGATTTCAAAATTTTTTATATATCTTTGCGTTTCAGATGATTTTGAAACTTTTTTGTCGCGCCGTCTGTCTGTCTGTCTGTCTGTCTGTCTGTCTGTCTGTCTGGAACGACCAACGCGTATAACCCAAAAACCGCTTGGCCGATTCTAATGAAGTTGGTACCTAGACTGGGTCTTGGGTCGAGATGGTCCCTTTTAAAAATGAACAAAATCCACCGAACACAAGTCAAATAAAAGGGTGGGGGAAGATTTCAAAAATTAGAGTTTATGTGAAAATATGGCGTGTGTGATATCAAACGAAAGGTAATTGAGTATGGAGTTAAACAAAATACATTTTAGTTTTTTTTTCTTCAAAAAGGGTGGGGGTAGATTTCAAAAATTAGAGTTTATGTAAAAATATGGCGTGTGTGATATCAAACGAAAGGTAATTGAGTCCGGAGTTAAACAAAATACATTTTAGTTTTTGTTTTTTTAAAGGTGGGGGTAGAAACAAAAGGTAATTTAGTCTTGAGGTGATTAAGATATATTTCAGTTTTTAGTTTTATTAGCTCGCACGTACACTATAACTATAGTACCTAGTGTGAGCTTAGGGGCCCATATATTGGCAGAGTATTTTTTTGTTTTCCGGTTTTCTCGGGTTTTCTGGAAAACGGTGCATTTCCGCAAGGGTTCGTTGTTGTTTTTGATATTAGGAGGTCTTCCTAAGTAATAGTCCAACAAAAAATGTATATATAGCAGATTTCCCATATTTTTTTAGTTTTTCCAAGTTTTCTCGAAAACGGTGCATTTCCGCAAAGTTTCGATATGAGAAGGTCATCCTAAGCATAGTCCCACAAAAAATTTTTATGTAGCAGGGTTCCCATATTTCGTCGGTTTTCTCGAGTTTTCTCGAAAATGGTGCATTTCCGCAAAGTTTCATTGTGGTTTTCGACATCAAAAGGCTTCGGTAAGGAGTTTCCAAATTTTTTTTTGTTAAACAGGTTTTGCTTAACGAAATTTTACCCACAAATTGTCAAGATATATCGAGAGTAGCGGTTAATGTCCATTGCGCCACCAAAGAAGTCTGTACATAATATTTTTATACCAGGGGTGACGGTCTGTAATCAGCGGCTCTCGAACTTTGTATTCCGAACTAACGTATATAGGGGATATGTATAACAGTATTATGAAAAGACAGGGGTGCTTTCCTTACTATAAATAAATTCTAACTATAAAATTAAATAATAAAATAAACTAAAATGTTTAACAATATATTAAATTTTTTTTAAATATCTTACATATATACTACTTTACTACACTTTTGTGACATTTCTAACCTCTTTAATAACAAAAAAAAAAACTAAAACATAGCATGTCTGAATTGTTTTTATCTGTGCGTGTTTTTTGTCAATCTACAGTCAGCATTTTTTATCCAGGGACAATGACAGTTTTACCATTAATTTTATACCAACATGACATTTTTACTTTGTAATATATTTCGGGTTAGGAAATATGTTTATTTCATGACAAAGTGATAAAAGGGTAACTGCGTATGGCTATACGGACTTACCATATACGCCAAAAATTCCTTTGACATTTACCATATATACTCAAATAAGTATACATAAAGCTTACAGAAAAAGAAAAACAACAATAATTTTTTTACACACGCCAATTAGAATGTCAAAAAATATTTTATTTCAGTTTTTGCTTTCGGTTTTTTTTTCTTGGAATACTTAGCTAGCAAATATTTATTTAAAAAAAACAAAATATTAACCCGCTAGAAATAGCTCTCGAATAAATTACCCACCCCACTCTGTATAATAAAATCGACTTTGGTGACACTGACACACATCATAATAATTAATATGTCAAACTGCCATAGTCTATAGGCTTATTTTCAGGGAGATCTGGAAATTTGTGCTGATTTTAATATACTTTCTCGGCTAGATAAAGGCAGAAAGAAGATAATAATGTATTATTTATATATGCATTAAATGTTGGTCTTTTCAGGTATTATCTGCTCCCAATCTGGAACAGTGTGGTCCGATTTAGAACACGTTGTCGAGACAATCAATAATGCCAAAAAACATTTTCCAACAGTCAAATATGCCATGTCCAGTGTGCCCACCTATCCCAATGGACAAATTGGATATCTGGTCGCCTCGCTGGCAGAAAACTATGATTTGGAAACACCAAAACTTAATTTTGGACAAAAAGAAGTTGATCAATATGAACTGAGATATTACAACGCCGAAGTTCACAAAGCGTCTTTTGTTTTACCAAATTTTGTTTCTAAAGTTTTTAAGAATATTTGAAAAATATAGTATGACTTCCAAATTTATGTTTTTTATTATTCTAGAATTCCACAGATAAGAGAACCAGTAAAAACAAAAATTCTTTTTTGTGCTCATTTTAATAACCACAGTTTACTTATATGCTTTTGGAGAAGAAAAATTAGAATACTTTTATAGAGGTCATGGGATTTCCAAAATGTGAAAAATCTGTAGAAACCTCTGGAAATCTAGTATGAGAAAAAAATTAGTACATTTTAAAAACTACGTTGAACTTAAATGTATTTTTTCCGAAAAATCGGAAAAATGTGGAGAAAATGAAGAAAATAAATCCGCAAATCTGGTTTGGAAAACGTACCAGTACATTCAAAATTTACGGTAAACTTCGAGGGGTCTTTAGCTCACATCAGTCGTCTACAAATGTACAATAGGACCCGACAAGACCCGAAAAGGACTTAATAGGACACGACAGCGTCCAAAAGGACTGGACACAACACTTGCCAGGAACCAACAGGACACAACGGGACCCAGTAGCACGCAGCAGGACATGAGAGGACCCAATAGAAGTTTTTTTGAGGGAAATTGAAAAGAAAAATGTATGAGGAACATTTTTTGTAATTTTTTTTGATGCAACTAAAAAATGCTTTTTTGCCTAAAAAGGAATCAGCTCAAAACATAACTAAACCCAGCCTGCGCATCAATGGCTACTGGAGGTATTGTTTTCGATGATTTTTTTAAAAAAGATGATGCCGAAAATGTGTTAGTTGGGTGCAGTCGGTCGGCTACCCAAAAAAACGTGCCACTTGACGATTAAAGCAATAAATTTTTTAGAGTTGCTCCCTTGCAGATACACTGTGAAGAGGGGTTGAAGGTAGATTTTCGAAAAAAGTGTCTCCAGCAAGATATGGATGGATAGGATTAAATTAAAAGTTCTTGCACTTGACTTTTTTCTTTTGTGCATGATTTTAGGGGGATTCTTGAATATTTTAAACCAAAAATAAAAATAATCGGTGGAGGGCTTTTTTTTTTTAAGTCACTTTTAGCATATTTGTACTAGAAATATAGGGTTTTAGAAAAAAATTAAATAAATACTTACATTAAACACCCTTTTTGAAAAACATTTTAAATCAATTAAGCATTTTTTGAAATAGCATGTAAACATTGCATAGTAGCTGTCGCCATGACAACCAATAAACAATTTCTGTCACTTTTTTTCAGTAAAATCGTTAAAATTATTGTTAAGCTATTTTGGTTAAACAAAATGCCAAACAAAGCTCTCACACATGAAGCAAATCGTAACAAAGTATGCTTTCTATGTTTTCGAAAACAAAAGAAAATGTATTTTTTTGAAAAGTCATTTAAAACGGATATGGAAAATCTAGTTGGTTACATTAATAATAGTCGTTTACCGGCAGCACTTATGCTCTTCATGTAGAATAAATGTATTTAGAGCGAAAGTCGGTGAAAAAAATCTGGAACCTCCAAATTTATCCATCTTTCAACAACAAAAATTTCCAACAAGGTCAAGAATAAAATGCGATTGCATGGTTTGTGGGATAGCACGCAGTCAATCCGATAAATTTTCTAGCAAAGAAACTAAAGACTTTGGTAAGTCAAAAAATGGTAAAAGTACTGTTAAAATAGTATATTATACACCAAGGGCTAAAAGTAGCACTATTATATAATGCGAAAAGTTTGTAAGACGAACGTAGCAAGGGCTACAATTCTTTTTCAGATAGAAAGGCACTTTTACTATGAGATTTCACGCGACTCAAAATTCGTATGCTGAGAACCGTTGCAAGTATTGCTTTAATATTATTGGAAAAGGAAAGCCCCACAAATGTAATGCTATCTCTTGCGCTACAATTCTGTCTAATTGCATTTTAGAAAACTCACCAAAAATACAAGCTCAAATTATTTAATCGGTCTTAAAACAAACATTAAAGGATAACGAAGATTCTCGTGTATCGGAGTTGCCACTGCCACAGTCACAGTTCTCTGTTACAGTTCTCTCTCTTCATGTTAAAATAGAGGAAAAGGACACGGATATTTCGCTAAAACGGCATATGTTTTCTGCAGATGATTTATCCAAGATGCAAACTAATTTAAATCTCAGCAATCGTGCTGTCAATAAAATTGCTTCTTCATTGCGCGTGACTTCAAAAAATAGAAACATTATAGAGGCTGCACTAAAAACCAAACTTGCAATCAAAGCTCATTCCCTCGATAATTACTTTGGTTATAAAGAGTTTCCATTTGTACATTTTAAAGCTCAAGAAGTATGCAATGGGGCTAAATTTGTTGTTATTGCATAGACTTACCTGCTTTTGTTAATCATGTTAAAGAAGAACGACAAGTTCAAGAAGTTCATTTAAAATCCAGTCATTATCTAACGCTACATATGGTGATATTAAGAAGCGTTCCACGTATAACGAAAAAGATTCTGAAAAAAGATTTAAGGTCTCTGGAGTCAAAAAACTATTTTTCTTAGCAGTCGCTCCAAATTATCAAGAAAACTATGCAAATGTAGCACAACTTGGTCTGAGTTAAATGTTAACTCGTTTGAAGGTAGAATTCCAACTGACTTAAAATTGACATTTACCATATACTCAAATAAGTATACATAAAGCTTACAGAAAAAGAAAAACAACAATAATTTTTTTACACACGCCAATTAGAATGTCAAAAAATATTTTATTTCAGTTTTTGCTTTTGGTTTTTTTTCTTGGAATACTTAGCTAGCAAATATTTATTTAAAAAAAAACAAAATATTAACCCACTAGAAATAGCTCTCGAATAAATTACCCACCCCACCCTGTATAATAAAATCGACTTTGGTGACACTGACACACATCATAATAATTAATATGTCAAACTGCCATAGTCTATAGGCTTATTTTCAGGGAGATCTGGAAATTTGTGCTGATTTTAATATACTTTCTCGGCTAGATATAGGCAGAAAGAAGATAATAATGTATTATTTATATATGCATTAAATGTTGGTCTTTTCAGGTATTATCTGCTCCCAATCTGGAACAGTGTGGTCCGATTTAGAACACGTTGTCGAGACAATCAATAATGCCAAAAAACATTTTCCAACAGTCAAATATGCCATGTCCAGTGTGCCCACCTATCCCAATGGACAAATTGGATATCTGGTCGCCTCGCTGGCAGAAAACTATGATTTGGAAACACCAAAACTTAATTTTGGACAAAAAGAAGTCGATCAATATGAACTGAGATATTACAACGCCGAAGTTCACAAAGCGTCTTTTGTTTTACCAAATTTTGTTTCTAAAGTTTTTAAGAATATTTGAAAAATATAGTATGACTTCCAAATTTATGTTTTTTATTATTCTAGAATTCCACAGATAAGAGAACCAGTAAAAACAAAAATTCTTTTTTGTGCTCATTTTGATAACCACAGTTTACTTATATGCTTTTGGAGAAGAAAAATTAGAATACTTTTATAGAGGTCATGGGATTTCCAAAATGTGAAAAATCTGTAGAAACCTCTGGAAATCTAGTATGAGAAAAAAATTAGTACATTTTAAAAACTACGTTGAACTTAAATGTATTTTTTCCGAAAAATCGGAAAAATGTGGAGAAAATGAAGAAAATAAATCCGCAAATCTGGTTTGGAAAACGTACCAGTACATTCAAAATTTACGGTAAACTTCGAGGGGTCTTTAGCTCACATCAGTCGTCTACAAATGTACAATAGGACCCGACAAGACCCGAAAAGGACTTAATAGGACACGACAGCGTCCAAAAGGACTGGACACAACACTTGCCAGGAACCAACAGGACACAACGGGACCCAGTAGCACGCAGCAGGACATGAGAGGACCCAATAGAAGTTTTTTTGAGGGAAATTGAAAAGAAAAATGTATGAGGAACATTTTTTGTTATTTTTTTTTGATGCAACTAAAAAATGCTTTTTTGCCTAAAAAGGAATTAGCTCAAAACATAACTAAACCCAGCCTGCGCATCAATGGCTACTGAAGGTATTGTTTTCGATGATTTTTTTAAAAAAGATGATGCCAAAAATGTGTTAGTTGGGTGCAGTCGGTCGGCTACCCAAAAAAACGTGCCACTTGATGATTAAAGCAATAAATTTTTTAGAGTTGCTCCCTTGCAGATACATTGTGAAGAGGGGTTGAAGGTAGATTTTCGAAAAAAGTGTCTCCTGCAAGATATGGATGGATAGGATTAAATGAAAAGTTCTTGCGCTCGACTTTTTTCTTTTGTGCATGATTTTAGGGGGATTCTTGAATATTTTAAACCAAAAATAAAAATAATCGGTGGAGGGCTTTTTTTATAAAGTCACTTTTAGCATATTTGTACTAGAACTATAGGGTTTTAGAAAAAAATTAAATAAATACTTACATTAAACACCCTTTTTGAAAAACATTTTAAATCAATTAAGCATTTTTTGAAATAGCATGTAAACATTGCATAGTAGCTGTCGCCATGACAACCAATAAACAATTACTGTCACTTTTTTTCAGTAAAATCGTTAAAATTATTGTTAAGCTATTTTGGTTAAACAAAATGCCAAACAAAGCTCTCACACATGAAGCAAATCGTAACAAAGTATGCTTTCTATGTTTCCGAAAACAAAAGAAAATGTATTTTTTTGAAAAGTCATTTAAAACGGATATGGAAAATCTAGTTGGTTACATTGATAATAGTCGTTTACCGGCAGCACTTATGCTCTTCATATAGAATCAATGTATTTAGAGCGAAAGTCGGTGAAAAAAATCTGGAACCTCCAAATTTATCCATCTTTCAAAAACAAAAATTTCTAACAAGGTCAAGAATAAAATGCGATTGCATGGTTTGTGGGATAGCACGCAGTCAATCCGTTAAATTTTCTAGCAAAGAAACTTTGGTAAGTCAAAAAATGGAAAAGTACTGTTAAAATAGTATATTATACACCAAGGGCTAAAAGTAGCACTATTATATAATGCGAAAAGTTTGTAAGACGAACGTAGCAAGGGCTACAATTCTTTTTCGGATAGAAAGGCACTTTTACTATGAGATTTATACGCAAGTTTGTTTTTTTTTTTTCAGAACACGCGACTCAAAATTCGTATGCTGAGAACCGTTGCAAGTATTGCTTTAATATTATTGGAAAAGGAAAGCCCCACAAATGTAATGCTATCTCTTGCGCTACAATTCTGTCTAATTGCATTTTAGAAAACTCACCAAAAATACAAGCTCAAATTATTTAATCGGTCTTAAAACAAACATTAAAGGATAACGAAGATTCTCGTGTATCGGATTTGCCACTGTCACAGTCACAGTTCTCTCTCTTCATGTCAAAATAGAGAAAAAGGACACTGATATTTCGCTAAAACGGCATATGTTTTCTGCAGATGATTTATCCAAGGTGCAAACTAATTTAAATCTCAGGAATCGTGCTGTCAATAAAATTGCTTCTTCATTGCGCGTCACTTCAAAAAATAGAAACATTATAGAGGCTGCACTAAAAACCAAACTTGCAATCAAAGCTCATTCCCTCGATAATTACTTTGGTTATAAAGAGTTTCCATTTGTACATTTTAAAGCTCAAGAAGTATCCAATGGGGCTAAATTTGTTGTTATTGCATAGACTTACCTGCTTTTGTTAATCATGTTAAAGAAGAACGACAAGTTCAAGAAGTTCATTTAAAATCCAGTCATTATCTAACGCTACATGTGGTGATATTATTATCAAGAAAACTATGCAAATGTAGCACAACTTTGGTCTGAGTTAAATGTTAACTCGTTTGAAGGTAGAATTCCAACTGACTTAAAATTGGCAAACATTTTGGCCGGTATTATGACGCACAGTTGCCTGTATCCATGTACTTGGTGTTATGCAAATAGAGGCGAGCTTCATATCTGTGGCCCTCTCAGAAGTACCGAAAATGCGATAAAACATTATACAAATTGGCTAGCGATAGGAGCTATAAAAGACGGAGCAAAAGATTTTTATAACTGCGTCCATCCTCCACTTTTTAAATATGATGAAGACAAATTATTTCTTCACATTAATAAGCCCCCTGAATTACATCTTTTGCTTGGTGTTGTAAATACAGTTTTTTCCCATATGTCTTGTTACGCTCAGTGCGAAACTACAAAAGGAGCTTCAGGCTTTAAGGGAAACTGCTGTAAGAAACTCTTGGAGCACGTAGATTTTCTACGCAGTTTTCAAAATTTGGAGTTGATGAAATATGTTTAATATTTTGAAGATTTTAAAAAATTTGTCAATTCTTGTTTTGGAAGCAATCTTAACCAGGGTTACACAACATGTATTAAATCATTTAAAATAAGTTTTATGGACTTGGAAGTCAGCATTACCCCCAAAATTCACGCCGTATTTTTTCACATAGAACAGTTTTGTGAAGAAAAACGTGTGGGGCGGTTCGATTCGGTTCGGTTCGTTTCGGTTCGGTTCGGTTCGGTTCGGTTCGGTTCGGTTCGGGTCGGGTCGGGTCGGGTCGGGTCGGGTCGGGTCGGGTCGGGTCGGGTCGGGTCGGGTCGGTTCGGTTCGGTTCGGTTCGGTTCGGTTCGGTTCGGTTCGGTTCGGTTCGGTTCGGTTCGGTTCGGTTCGGTTCGGTTCGGTTCGGTTCGGTTCGGTTCGGTTCGGTTCGGTTCGGTTCGGTTCGGTTCGGTTCGGTTCGGTTCGGTTCGGTTCGGTTCGGTTCGGTTCGGTTCGGTTCGGTTCGGTTCGGTTCGGTTCGGTTCGGTTCGGTTCGGTTCGGTTCGGTTCGGTTCGGTTCGGTTCGGTTCGGTTCGGTTCGGTTCGGTTCGGTTCGGTTCGGTTCGGTTCGGTTCGGTTCGGTTCGGTTCGGTTCGGTTCGGTTCGGTTCGGTTCGGTTCGGTTCGGTTCGGTTCGGTTCGGTTCGGTTCGGTTCGGTTCGGTTCGGTTCGGTTCGGTTCGGTTCGGTTCGGTTCGGTTCGGTTCGGTTCGGTTCGGTTCGGTTCGGTTCGGTTCGGTTCGGTTCGGTTCGGTTCGGTTCGGTTCGGTTCGGTTCGGTTCGGTTCGGTTCGGTTCGGTTCGGTTCGGTTCGGTTCGGTTCGGTTCGGTTCGGTTCGGTTCGGTTCGGTTCGGTTCGGTTCGGTTCGGTTCGGTTCGGTTCGGTTCGGTTCGGTTCGGTTCGGTTCGGTTCGGTTCGGTTCGGTTCGGTTCGGTTCGGTTCGGTTCGGTTCGGTTCGGTTCGGTTCGGTTCGGTTCGGTTCGGTTCGGTTCGGTTCGGTTCGGTTCGGTTCGGTTCGGTTCGGTTCGGTTCGGTTCGGTTCGTTTCGGTTCGGTTCGGTTCGGTTCGGTTCGGTTCGGTTCGGTTCGGTTCGGTTCGGTTCGGTTCGGTTCGGTTCGGTTCGGTTCGGTTCGGTTCGGTTCGGTTCGGTTCGGTTCGGTTCGGTTCGGTTCGGTTCGGTTCGGTTCGGTTCGGTTCGGTTCGGTTCGGTTCGGTTCGGTTCGGTTCGGTTCGGTTCGGTTCGGTTCGGTTCGGTTCGGTTCGGTTCGGTTCGGTTCGGTTCGGTTCGGTTCGGTTCGGTTCGGTTCGGTTCGGTTCGGTTCGGTTCGGTTCGGTTCGGTTCGGTTCGGTTCGGTTCGGTTCGGTTCGGTTCGGTTCGGTTCGGTTCGGTTCGGTTCGGTTCGGTTCGGTTCGGTTCGGTTCGGTTCGGTTCGGTTCGGTTCGGTTCGGTTCGGTTCGGTTCGGTTCGGTTCGGTTCGGTTCGGTTCGGTTCGGTTCGGTTCGGTTCGGTTCGGTTCGGTTCGGTTCGGTTCGGTTCGGTTCGGTTCGGTTCGGTTCGGTTCGGTTCGGTTCGGTTCAGCGAGCAGGCTATGGAATATGTTCATTTTTATTTTAAGTCTTGCTGGGAAATGAACAAAGTGGCCCAAACTCATCCAGATTACGCAAAAAAGCTTTTGCGCGCGGTATGCCACTACAACAGTTCCCATATTTAATATATGAACTTTAGTGAAATAAATTTAATTATGTTTACTTAGATAATTAAATAATACTTAAAAAATTATTTTAAAATCTAAATTTGAAGGTATTTTTTTAAATATGATTATTTTAAGAACTTTAAAATACGTAATAAAAAACACTAAAAGTGACATTACAAAAAAAACCCTCCACCGATAATTTTTTTTTTAGTTTAAAATATTCAGGGAACCACCTAAAACCATAAACAAAAGAAAAAAGTCGAGTGCAAGAGCTTTTCATTTAATCCTATTTAAGGCGCACCGTGATGGGCAAGATTAGTCTCGATTTATATGTTTTTCAGAGTGACAAAATATATTTTAAGCTAATTGGATAATTCCCTGGGGTGAAAACTCTTATTTTTATTGATTTTTTGGAAAAATCTACACAATTTTAAGTTACACGTTAAGTTAGTTATCTCTATTCTATTTAACTTAGTAACTGTAGGTCTCGGCGGATTTTATATCCATAGCGACATTCTACCAGGTCCTGGGGGATTAGAGGAGGAGAAAAATTTACGGAATATTTCACCGAAAAAAAATATTGATATTGGTATGGTTTTATATCTTTTTGAGAGTGAAATAAAAAAAATACATTTAAGACTATTTGTTTAATGTGGTATTAGGGGGGTAAATACCCCTTTTTCAAGGTGTTTTTTTGTGAAGAAATATATACGGGTTTAATAGAAAATCGATGAATTTTCTCTTAAATGATTTTTTGTTGGATGCTGTAGATTGTGTTGATCAATAGTAAAACTCCCAGCAGGCCCTCCATAAGGGAGTGGAGAAAATATATTTGGTTCACAAGGGCAGTTATATACTACTTATTTTATTGAAATAGCTTCGGTTCAGAAAGGTGAAATTTAAAGCCGCGACATTTAAAACAATGGTCTCACTTGAGCGACATTTAACACAGCGACTTATTAGAACAGCGATATTCAAAAAGATACATTTAATAAAAACAGCGATATTTAAAATGCGTAGTTAAAAACAGCAACATTTTTTTTGAACCGATTATATTAGTAGTATTCTGTCTTCAAACCACCTTAGGCTACTACACCCAACCTAACAAAAAAATAAAATAAAAAAAACACCCAACTGCTAAATTTACTTGTAAGTACTAGTCGTAGTTGAGTACAAAATTGTTAGGTATATCTATAATGTATGACATGCTTCAACTTTTATTTTTGATGTCCAAAGCTCAGTTACGAAATTATACAGTTGTTTATTTTCATGAATCAGGTTCAGTTCGGTTAGTGTGTAATTTTGTACTCAACTGCGACTAGTAGTTACAAGTAAATTTAGCAGTTGGGTGTTTTTTTTATTTAATTTTTTTTTATTTCCAACTTTTAGGTTTAATTCTTATTCAGCCTTATACAAAGCACTATGCATTTACAATTCATTTAGCTTTACCCAAAAAGTACGTGTAGATTTGCTACGGACGCGAATAGTGTTACCTTTTATTGAGTGAAGGTGGGGAGGAGAGAGGGAGGAGGGAACTAGTAAAATGGTGTCGAAAAAAATCTTAAAGCGTGGGCCGAAAGAATTTTTGAAATCGCTCTAAATTTGTGAAAGGTATAGCTGCAACTATTACTGGTAAGGAGGGTGGGGAGAAGAGAGGGAGAGGGAGATGGAAACTTTGAAAATGATGTTGGAAATTGCTTTATATTTGTAAAAGGTATTGATACAACTATTACTAATAAGGAGGAAGGAGAGAAGATAGGGAGGGGGAAACTTGTAAACTGATGTTGGAAAAGTCTTAAACGTGTGCAGAAAGAACTTTTGAAATAGCTGGAGGGGAGGAGAAAGGGAGAGGCGGGAGGGAGGAACTAGTAACACGGTGTTAGAATAAAAATCTGAAAGGTTATGCATAAATAATTTTTGAAATCGCTCTATTCTCTATATTTGATAAAATTATGTGAATATGGTTTTTGAATAAGGTGAGGGAAATGACAGGAGGGAAGTTGGGTGGGAGCAGGGAGGACTACGAAGTAACTACAGCAAATTAAAGGACATTTGCAATGAATAATCAAAGGAATTTCAATAAAATCACCTGAAATTTAGATAATTTGTATACCTTAAAGCCTACATCATGTGACAAAATAGCGTCTGAAAACCGCCATGTTTATTTCTGTTTAAAAAATATAGCTTATAGCACCTTCGGGATCAGTAGCAATTCAACAACTTTTTTGTCAAAATCGGTTCAGCCGTTCAGCCTCTAGCGTGACACAAACATATTTACTTACATACAACAATCTAAAAACATTACCCTTCCTTCGCCGTGCTGAAGTTGGGTTTAAAATAAGGTAAAACTGACCAGGTTAGTAAGGTTGATATACTAACCTAACCGGGTTAGGTTTGGTATACTGACCTAACCTGGTTGGTTAATTTTTATGCAAAAAGAAGCTGTCAACCACTAGGCGGTAAAAATCCAAACCCAAATCCCACTTCTTAAATTGCGCATGCGTTTTGTGTTGTTTACAAAGGCTCACGAGAACCTACAGGAGTTCACTGTACATGCCAATTTCGCCCGCACAGTTCCTATCCAACTGCTTCAGCTTCTTTCGAACGGACCAACATATTTAGGACAAAGCTTGGCATTTATATAGTTTAAGGCATTGTATTGCCTTTTGTTTCTTCGCGATACTAGATCTCGAGGGGAATATGAACCATCTTTCCGTCGCAGATTACAACGATGACGACCTCTATCGGAAGACTTTTTCATGTTTGTCATCACAGCATGGCACGAGGCAGGTATGATATTTAATTAGCCTTGAGGCCATATGGCAACATTGCATCATGTGTCTATTGTTTTTAATATTGAATGCCCTTGAGACAGAGCCGTTTACAATATGAACCAATTCCGTCGAGTAGTTTGTGTGTGACCGTTGTTTGAAGTTGATCAGTTTAGTATTTTTTGTGAATTGGAAAAAGAACAATATCGGTCGGTGATTCGATTTTTGTTTTTGAAAGGGAAGGCGCGTGAGGAAATTAAAAACGAATTAGATGCCGTCTACGGTGATGCCTTGCCTTCATTTGCCACTATCAAGCGGTGGTATAACGAACTCAAAAATGGCCGAACGTCCGTTTTTGATGAGGACCGCTTAGGACGCCCCATTGAGGCCACCACAAAGGAAAACGTCAACAAAATCCATGACATGTTGCTTAACGACCACAGATTAAATTTAAGGGAGATTTGGGAGAACATTTGGGCATGAAAATACTCTCGGCCCCATGGGTACCAAGTTTTTTTTTCACCAAGACAATGCACCAGCTCATTTATCCCGAATCGTCGGTGCTAAATTAATAGACTTGGGCTACGAACTACTAGCTCATCCCCCGTATTCCCCAGATCTGGTCCCCTGTGATATTTTTTTGTTCCCAAATTTAAAAAAATGGCTCGGAGGTAAGAGATTCACGTCGAATGAGGAGATTATAGCAGCCGCAAATAAACACTTTGCAAGCTTTCCGATTTCCTATTTTTCAGCAGGGTTAAAAAAGTTGGAGAATCGCTGGAAAAAGTTTATCGCCCTAAAAGAGGACTATGTTGAAAAATAAAACCATATAAACAATAAAAAACAATACTTTCATTGGTAGGCTAATTAATTATCATACCACCCTCGTACATCTTCTTGAACCCATCCAGCTGTTCCAAAATGTATGTACTATATTTAGACTCTCGCAAGGATCAGCCTGAGGATGAGAAACCGCGGTATATTTACAATTTAAAATGGTACTTCTCTGCTAGGCTTTGTAATCCCGATTGACATATCTGGTTACGTCACAACGCATCTTTGGCCAATAAGATTTTTAATTTCATGGTAAGTTTTACAAGTATCCAGATGTCCCGCGCGGACATCATCATGGTTTTCTGACAAAATTTTTGAACGAGTATCTTTAGGGATGACGACTTTCCAATAGTCTGAGTATTGTCGTTGAGCTACGGGGGCTTTTTTAAAAGTATGCATTTTGGAAGGGGCTCTATAACTTCGTTATTAGTGGAAATTTTGATTTAGAGTAAATTGTAATTTTATAGACTTTGTCACGAGGAATTTACCCGCAAAATTAAATTTTAACTGTCACTTTTATTTTTTGAGATATTTTTTCTTATGGAATGGCGTATATTTTAATTAAGTATCGAATTCGTCATTGAATTCTTATCAAAATGATGTATCATATGTCATAGTTTTATTGAGCGGTTTCGGAGATAATTAAAGTTTTCTTATTTTTGTCTAGTATGCGTTGAATGACTTCATGCGCCATTGACATGAAAGCCTTGCGGTCAAATCCTACTTCAATGCTCCTATAGTTTTGTTGTCTGATACTATGCAAATCAAGTTAGTCTTGCGTCTTGGCGTTTTGTCATTGTTTTTAATTGTTTAAACAATTTGACATTACGCTTTGATATGAAATTGTTTTGCACAAAAGCGTTTTTTAATTTTATTTTGTAATATGTATCAAAACGATGAAAAGTATGACATGTTAAAATGTTACTAGGAAAGTAATGATAATCGACAGGGCGCTAGAAACTTATATCTTCAAAAGTATCCCGAACGAAGACAACCGTATATGGATATATTTTCAAAGTTGAAAAGGAACCTTGTTCAGTATGGCAATTTTTCAAAACCGCGGGCCAAAATATGTGACGTTAGGAGGGACCGTGAGTTAATTAATTCGCGATCATTGAGACAATTAGAAGCTGCCACAGGCATACCGAGAACTTCAATCCACCGAACACTTAAAGGGAATAATTATAAGCTTTGAGGGCCGTCAGCTAAATTATAATTTTTCCAAACCAGGCTTACTATATTTTTGACTGTGTAAAATAATAAAAATACTGGAGTGCCTTGACCTGCCTCAGCAGGAAATCATAGCGCACTAGAAATAAGTGAAAAAGCTGAATATCTCCTAAACCGCTCAATCAAACTATGACATATCATACATCATTTTGGCGAATTCAAAAATTAATTAAAATATAGGCCATTCCATAAGGAAAATTGCAACTTTATGTCATATCTCAAAAACTAAAAGTGACAGTTAAAATTTAATTTAGCGGGTGAATTCCTCGTGACAAAGTCTATAAAATTGCAATTTACTCTAAATCAAAATTTTCACTAATAACAAAGTTATAGACCCCCTTCCAAAATGCAGACTTTTCAAGAAGCCCCTGTAGCTCAAAGACGAGACGATATTTCAAAATGCGGTTTTTACTATAAGTCTTCTCTTGAAATTTGAGCCTCGCAATGCGTGGTCAGTTTTTCTCTGTCTCCCCTAGAAGTATGTATGTATTCGAAAGTGGTGGCAAGCCCTACTGGACCTCCATGCACTGCGACAACAAATGGATCTATTGTGCCCACGTACCTACATACTGAGTTTCACTAAAGTGGCATATTTTTTTTTCCACCCAGTACATGAAAAAACTCTGCAGATTACAGCAATAAATGATTTAGGCTTAACACTTTGGCTCAAAGACATACCACTAAGGCCTCTGCATTATTAGCCATCTCCCTTAGAAGTACCTTAAACCCCCTAAAAGCCCAATTTGGGACACCCTGCACTTATAGAGTAGATTATTTTCTACTCGTTTTAGTTAAATCCTTCATACGCAAGTACCATGAGTCCTTCCCAATGAGCTTTTTTGCCTTTATAGTAGGTTCCAAACATACTACATCACCCTCTAAACCAACCTTAAGATTTATTATTTAGTAATGGTGAAAACTTTAAAAACTCTATAAACTCGATAAAAGAGTTGTAATAACTTATTGTCAACACCAATTTATGTAAATTGTAGTTTTATAACAATTGCTATAAAACATCATACATGCCTTATAAAACTGATATAATATATATATATATATATATTATACTTTTTTATAATGAATTGAACAGGTTTAACGTGTAGTCTATGTACATATCAAGTTTCGTGTGCAAGTCGTGCCAACTTTTTGCCGATAAGCTAACTTTGTTAAGGGCATCCCATATATCAGATTTTGACTTGTTGTCATTCTGGTAAATGCGTTTTTGAAAGATATGGCGGATTCGAAATGACGGAAAGGCGTATCTTTAAAAAAATTGTTTTTTATTTTTTATCCGATTTTCATGGAACAAAGTTTATAATACTTGCTTTGTAATGTATTTAAAAATGTATTGGTCAGAAGATATGTATTTTTTTGAATTTGTCATAAAAATATAAAAATTAAAAAAAAAAGTTAATTTTTTTTATTTTATTTATAAAACTATTGGAGCTAGAAAAAAAAGTTTATATAAAAAAGATAGCTATTTTGATTCTTTATTCAAATCTGGTTCAAGTGTTCCAATGCGTTAATTAGTTTTCAAGTTATTTCTAAATAACTGGAAAAAATAGGGGTATTTGGGGTATATTTAAAAATTATGCTTTTAATGAAAACCATAAGAACTTTTTAAAAGTAACTTAAAATTGTTTAACATACCTAGCAGATCAGGCTATGACTTATTGTCATTGTGATAATCGCGCTTTTTTTTAAATATGGCGAATTCAATATGGCGGAAAAACATATTTAAAAACAAATTGCATCTTTTTTTTTTGAAACCAACAGACACAACTACTCCGAGGGAAAATACCCCTACCGGCATTGAATTATACTGATGGCTTGATGCTTTCGTTGCGAACTTGTTAAAACTGTTTGGTTTTCACTATCTCCAACGTCGATCACAGGGATACAAGTGATCCCCGTCTGGAACCCGTCCTGATAGTCAGGAACAAGTGATCCATGCCAATCCACGACCGGTTTCGACCTTTTGGGCCATCCTCAGGTGAATGTAGGCGATAGCTCCGTGTAGAGCATAAGTTTTGTGAAACCACCAGAAACAACTTTCGTTGGGAACTTGTTAAACCTGTTTGGTTTTCACTATCTCCAACGTCGATCACAGGGATACGAGTGATCCCCGTCTGGAACACGTTCTGATAGTCCGATTTTAATACAACAAAGCTTAGATTACTTGATTTGAAATGTATTAGAAAAATACTTTTTAAAAAATGTATTTTTTTTAATATTCGAAAAAAACATCGGGTGAAACAAGTGACAAAAATGATTTTATTTATTTTATTTTTTAATTAACCCCCATATACGGATGTCGCTGAAGGGTTTGTCATTCACTAAACCCCACTAACTAAACATTGTTAAAAATAAAATTTTATTTCCTACAATAAAGTATAAAACACATTTTTGTCAATTGAGCTTAGTTTTTGAGAAAATTTGAAAAAACTTGTAACAGAATTAATTTGTTTGGTGAATTGTAAAAATTGATTTAAGTTGCACAGGCCTGTGAAGTTTTAATCTAAAGACAAATCTTACATTATTATTTACGTTTAAAAGGAAATTTTATTGTCTACAATCGATTATAGGTCACAATTTTGACAGAGAGCTTGGTTTTTAAAATAATCGGATAAAACCTATGTGGTTTCTTTAATTTTTTTATATTTTCTTAATAAACGGATGCCGCTGGAAAATTTGTTACCGACTGACTAATACATTGTTAAAAAGGAAATTTTATTTTCTACAATAAACGGCAAAATATTTTTTTTCCAAAAAGCTTAAATTTTGAGAAAATTGGATAAATTGATAAATTTAGTAATTTTTCAAAATTGATTTTATTTACGGACGCCCCTAAATTTTTATAGATAAAACTACCATTGTCTTATTATACATCATTTAAAAGGCAATTTTATTGTCTATAACAAAGTATGTATTATATATTTTAATATAGAGCTCGGTTTTTAAGAAAATCGGGTAAAACCTGTAATAAACATGTTTCTTTTTTAAATTTATTTACACTACCTCAATAAACGGACGCCGCTGGAAAGTTTGTCATTAGTCGTACCCCACTGACTTATATGAAAAGGAAATTTTATGGTCTATAATAAAGATTAGTACATATTTTTCCCTAAGCTTAATTTTTAAGAAAATTTGAAAAAAATCTAAAAATTTCAGGACTTGGTATGTCTGGGGAGTCTTGGGGGATTTTGCATCTAAAATTTAAAAAACTAATATAATTTTATATTTAAATTAGATTTTACACATTTTTGCTCCATTTCTATGTCATTGTGTCTTTAGGGCGTCAAACCTAGTTACATTTTCAGAAATTCGAACAGGACTATATAGGGAGGGGGGATAAAAAAAATTGGACCAAAAACTTGCCCAGCAACATCCAAATCGTTAGTCTGTGACCTATACTCAGCTAGGATCCATTGTCAAACTGCGGTCCTCATATTTTGCATACTCAACTACCTCTAGCACCTGCGCTATATTGTAAAAACTTTCGTCGATTAATATTCAAAAATAACAATAACAACGTTGTTTGATAATGTCCATCAAACAACGATACCAATAATAATAGAAATCACCTGTTTTACTAGACGCCTCAGCTGCGTAAAGCCGTGCGACGCTTTATAGACGTCCGCGTTCGGTAATACACATTCGGTAGTCGTTTTGGTGACAACAAATTGTTTTTTTATTGAAACAAATATAAAATATACATCTATATAAGACTTGTATTTACCAAATTAAAGAAAAATTTTGATTCTAAAACTTTTGTTCAAACTTTTTTTTTTAATTTTGTTTTGTTGTTATTAAATATGTAGGTTAAACTTTATTAGCTATTCAAAAAAAAAGTGAAAATTCAGCTATTTTATTTTTTCCAAAAAAACTAAGCAAAATTTTGAAAAATATAATAGAAAGTTATTTTATTGCGGGTGTTTATTGATTCATTACCCATTTTTTGCAACCCTCTACCACTATTTTTAAGAAAGATACATCGTTTTAAAAAGTATCGTGCAAAAAAAAGTGGTGGGCCATATCTTTAAAAAATCGCATTTACCATAATGACAACAAGTCAAAACCTGATCTATGGAGTGCCCTTAACAAACTTGGCTTATCGGCAAAAAGTTGGCACGACTTGCACACGAAACCCCCTTTTAGGACGATTTGTCCATAGACTAGTGATTACAAAATAAAAGTAATGAAAATAAAATTCGTCCTTGCCTTTCTTTACCACTTTTATATCTTGAAATTTTTTCTAAAACAAACATATCATAATATGTTGTTTGTCAACGACATTATGAAAAATGATTACAAAAATATGAAAAGTATCAAATAATTGTTAAGATATTACTAATAGGTATGTAATAACTTTATAAGCCGTTTTCCCGTGTATTCTGTCCTGAAAATCACCTGCGAGGGCTTATTCACTGACTAATTTTCACAAATACCCACAGAATTTTAATGGGCCAAAAAGGTTTTTAACATAAAATCTTTCAAATTATAAAAATAAACATATTTTGGCAGGAAAGAATATTACAACAAAACAGATAAATAGGAAGATTTTAAATTACTCAGATGTTTTAAATGCTGCAGATTCAAACATTCAGCAAAAATTTGCACTAAATACCATAATTGTATGCAATGTGGATTAAACGGGCAATCTTTAAATTCCACACAACGTCAACAGAAAATGTAGAATGTTCAAATTATTCTTTAATTATCTTTCGAACAAAATTGTCAAGTATACAAAAATCATATCGAAAAAAATAAACTAAAAATGGATTTTGTATCTAAAAAACCCTGATTATACCAAACACAGATAACAAAATATTAAACGAACAAAAATTTACCAAATAAATAGAGAAATTCTTAACACCAAAAGACGAAATTATTGATTTTATTGAAACCAAAAAACATTTTGGAAAACGAACTAATAATTAACAATTGTACATTATACAACTGTTTATCAAACTCAAGACAAACTAGAGGAGTCATGATTTTTGTTTCAAATTCAATATCAATAACCAACAAAGATCAAGTAGCAGAAAACTATAAACACTAGTTTTTAAAAATAGAATTTAAGATCAAAAAACAAAATTACAAATTAAGGAAACATTAGCAGATTTTAAATTTTTTACAATTATTATGCGAAAAAAATTTGGAATATAATGTATATATAATTTAACATATATACGGGAGATTTTAACATAAACTATGATAATCAAGATTTTTATGTTGAAAAATTTTAAGAACTAGTAAACCGAACCGACACGAGTAATCAATAACACAGAATTAAAAATGGATCTAATAATTAAAAATGATTTTTCTCTAATATCTAGTATGGAAAAAATACCAAAAATACGTGACCAATATTGGACTTATATTGAAATTCAAGTGAATGAACAACATAAGACAAAAACCAGCACTTTTACTTATTTAGACTATGTATAAAATTAATTGAATGTCATTGGGATAACACACTGAATGGTGCTGATTCACTTTTTGGACAACTATACCATAACACGAAAACACCTTAATGAAAGTTTAAGAAAGTAAAATAATACTTAACAGAAAAACAGAAACGCCATGGTTTAATAAGAAAATGTATGATGCAAAAACAGACAGAGATAATTTTTATAAAAAATTTACTAAACAAGATTGGATAGAATATAAAGGTAAGCGAAATAAATTTGCTAATGTATTAAGACAAGAGAATAGACTCTATTTTGAAAAGGAAATTCATAAAAGTAAAGGAAATAACAAGAAAATATGGAAAACATTGAAAAATGTAATTAGCAACAAACCAAAAAGTGATATAAATGAAATTATTTTTGAAGACAAAATAGAAACCGATCCAAACACCAAATCAGAACGACTAAACAAATACTATATAACAAGCACAAAGACATTATTAACTCCTACCAAATACGAGCACAGAGTCTTTTTTAAATGAAATAAATATAGAAAATACAATACATGAATTTGAAGAAATAGTCATCTGAAAAACAAAGTTGCAAATTTAAAATCAAATAATAATAAAAATGAAATGTTAAACAAAAATCTAATGAAAGAAACATTTTCAGTCATAGGATACCAACTATTAAATCTAATAAACACGTGCTTAAAAAAAGGAGGTAATTCCAGAAATACTTAAATGTTCATATATTACACCTGTACCAAAAGGTAAAAATAGTAAAAGATATGATGAATTAAGACCAATAAATGTTTTATGGGATATTGAGAAGTTATTGGAAGAAGTGGTATATGAACAGTTTTTAAATTCTATAGAAACGAACAAATTTTAGTACAACAACAAACAGGAATTAGGCGAAAACATTCTACAGAAATTGCAGTACAAGATGTTATAGAAACATGGAAAAGAAGTTTTGAGAAAAATGAAACTAAATTTTAAAAGAACATTTCAAACTATTGACTGGGAAATGTTTTTTCAAAGCTTTATAAATTTGGTCTTAGGGGAAAAGTATTAGAAAGGTTTAGAAATTATTTATGCAACAGAACACAGCGATTCAAAATTTTGAATTCACTATCATCGGAAAAATCAAACAACATAGAGGTACCACAGGCAAATAAATTGGGCCCATTACTTTTTATTTAATATACAGGGTGTCCCATTAAGGCAGTCGGATTTATCTCAGATACTAGTACAGCTACGACTTCGGGATTTTTTTTTTATGATAAAGTCGGGCCTTGTGAATTCACCTAAAATATTTTTGTTTTTGTAGCTCCTCGCTACGGGACAGTAATAACATCTCCCAACTATGAGCATTGAATGTTATGACAAAACTCTATAATAAATGTACACAAATTTTATCATATTCGTATCCCTTGAAAAATTCTGCATAATTTGTACCTCACACTTTTACCTCTTTTTCACTTCCCCACGTGGATATGTGGCCTATTAAAATGCGTTGGGTGACATTTGTGGCAGCTTAAAGACGTTGCCGCCATTTTGTAACACTGAAACCCACTGAATAATTAAACAAATATCTGGAAGCAGAACTGTATTTTCCAGCTAGGTAAAACATTGATATGCCCGGTAATTTTTATACAGTGGAGAAGGGGGGTTCAGAAATAAGAAAATTTTAAGTGCGCCACATTATTTAATACCAATGTTTTACAAAGAAGATCTTAAATAAAATAAAGTTCAACCCAAACGTTGCAGCCAAACAATGAAATTCTACTTACTTCCGAGGCTTCCAGAATATTTATGTAATTAAAAATAACCAAAAAAAAATAAACAGAACAAATATCTAAAAGATTGAATTAAGATGACAAAACTAGAAGTACTTTACAGGTACATGGACTCCTTTAACAGGTCATAGTGTACCTACATCTGAGTCAGTAGTGTGAGACTCAATTATATAAATGATTGTTAAAAAAAAATATATTCCAAAATCATTCTGTCATAGGGGAGATCTGGACCAAATATCTGAGCTGTCATCATTCTACGTTAGGTAGAATGAGACAGACAGCAACCCAGTCCGAGATCTACTCCATGAGGCAGTGATGTAAGGAAACCGCTAAAAAAAATAACCTCATCTCTCTTTTTGTCTCTGCAAAGTCAGTCATTGGATTGTACAAATAACGCAAAGATTTAGTTCCTCTTGTTTAATTAGATCTAAAAAAAATACCAAATCAGTTAGGGCCAAAATAGCAAGGCACTCCAAATTTCACAGGAGAAATTGTCTTAAATAAATGAAATGAAGGAGAACAAGTCAATTTAGTAAATATGCCGCAAAATTGTGGTTATGACGTCATACCGTTACCTTGCGTTTACAAGCAATGTTGAAATTATACTGTGAAGAATTATATATGAAAAGATTACGTCTAAATTATATTAAGAATTTATATGAAAAGATTATGTCTAAATTATATTGAAGATTTATGTGAAAGACTATATCTAAAGCTTGCTCCTACCTTGGTCCTTGATTATTTTGTGTGTGTTTTATTTTGTAAACCTGGAATTCTGTTGTCCAGTTGTCTCACCACTGCTCTCGGGTCTCCTGCTCTGCTCGCGCCTTCCCTCGTGCTCGCTTAGCACATGATGTTAGGCCAGCACTTTGGTCTTAAAGGTTGTGGGATTCTTGCCCGAGCGTAAAACCCTGTGGAAAATGAAATGTTTCAGTTTCCTGGAATTCGTCAATTTTGCACGAAGTTCCCCTACAGAGCAACTTAAATCGAGAACCCCATGTCGACTCAATAAAACAAAGTAGATTTAAACAGATGAACTAAAATAACCCTACGTACCTTTCCCAGGGTTACAACTGGCTCGTCCGGCTTCCCACCAGCGTCCAGCACAGCTGTCGATGGAATTGACAGGGCTGTAGACAAAGGAGAAAAACAATATATAGTTTTTATCCAACACGTGGTTAAAAGAAAAATATAAGAACGCCAACAATTCCCCACGTCTTTTGTTAAAAAAAAGTATATTTCCCACGAAAAATAATTACAATTTGGGAGGCAAATATTATCTTGAAGAGTCCTCAAATAATAAAAAAATTAAAAAATTAAAAACGAATGCTCTTCCCCGAACAAATGGCGTAGGCCGACTTAAAATCCCCTCAAAAGGGTGCGAGCGTCACTCTAGATTACCCTAGACACGACGGACTCACTCCTCACAGTCTCTGGGATATCTCCTACAATCGCTGTAGTGCCAATCCAAAAACAAAGGCGATCCCAGAGACCTGTTGCCGACCCAGCCAAAATTCGTTAGCAAGAGACCAGGCACGCCGTTGAGAACACAAAAAATGAAGTGGCCGGAAACCGTTTTGTAAATGACAGTAAAACGACACGACTGAAAGAAAAGACCCGCGGATTTCAAACTAACCAATGAGGAAATACAGCAATAGTTCCATACCGGTATATAGGGGCCAGCACCGACCAAGGGGACATTGAAATTAGGTAAAACGCACACTGAGGTGTTGTCGGATCTATTTCCACGGTTGAAATTTTTATAACAAGGACATCGAGACACCCTCCATACATAGACCGAACATTTGCCTACCGGACTGTAAGAAGCCCAGCATTGAAACCATCAACTGTAAAATCAATTACTGAAGACCAGGGCATGCATCAAACCCAGGAATATTCGAACACTCAACCAATTCCCATATGAGTAAAGCTATACTGAGCGCAGAATTTAGTTGCACTCCAGTTACAGTCTTAGTCAAAAGTTTCCTTCGCTCTTTATAAATGTTTTCTCTAATATTCATATGGTTTAACGCCATTTTTGTAAAACATTTCTACAGTAATAAAGTTGTTTCTGAACCTGAACCCAAAAATACGCACTGAACTACTGCTTAAAGGCACAAGAGTGTTCAGATGCCAACCCACACGATTTCGTCTATTCCCCAAGTCTTGGCCTCCATCCCTCGTCCATCTCCCATCCACAAAAGTCCACAACTCGTACTCATTCTATCCTTTCCCTATCAAATTAATAAAGATAATAAACGTAAGGGAATGAAATGTTCATCCAAATGTTTCCTCCCCGTTACTGAAATCATTTGTGATGCGGCAACGCCGCCATTTCCCAGCAGAATCGCTGTTCATTGTCATGACAGTCAACGAAAACTATGAAATTTCAGATAAACAAAACAGTCAAAAGTTTTTATGTGATTTTCCCGAAACCTGTGATCCTAAATTCCAATTACGATGTCCAGATAATGCGATGTGCGTAGTGTCCACAGTAATTCGATGGAATGTCTCCTTTATAAGGTAACTTTTTGGACACTATATAACCTCCAAACCTAGCTTTATAAAATACCCTTAATTTGTGTACAGAAAGGCGAGTTGATTATTTACCTAAATAAACAAATATGTAACGTTGCCTTAAACGTAAAAATGACACGTTACATAATCCCCCCCCAACTTCAAGACGATTAACCTAAAAAGGTTAATCGGAGAGGTCCGCTGCAGATAAGGTCTTTGGCATGCCAACTCCCTGGCAGTACTTTACCCGATGGTTCCTGAAGCTCAAATATCCATGGAGAAATTTTATTCCTAATCACATAAGGGCCAACGAATTTCGGTGCTAACTTCTTCGAGAAAAACTTCGCAGCATCCGACAAAACATAATTTTTCTTCCAAACACGCTGACCCACAACAAAGTTGGGTACCCTTGTACGCAAATTATACTGAACTACGTTTTTCTCTCCAGCCACCTCTAACCTTCTCTTAACATCAGCATAGAGCTTCCGGAAACCTTCGTTCTTACTTTCAGCTGCGGATTGTACACACCATTCTCTTCAGATAACAAAACTGGGTTGGAGTAATCTTTTCCTGACAAACACATATTCCTACCAAAATTAACAAAGAAAGGAGACATCCTGGTTATCTCATGGGTTGCAGTACGAATCGCGCAGGCAAGTTTATGTATTTGTTCGTCCCACTTCCTGTGGTTGTCTTTCACATAGCAACATAACATGGTTTTTAACGTACGATTTGTCCTTTCTGTTGGATTTGCTCTGGGGTGATAATACGGATTATACTGAATTTTAACCTGATAACTCTCAGCAAAACGCTTAAACTCGTTACTTTTGTACTGAGGGCCATTATCACAAAGTATCAAACGGGGCAGTCCGAAGACCATAAATACTTGCTCCTCAAGATGCTTGACAACTGCTCGAGTAGGAGCTGTTCGCATTGGAAAAACTAAGGAAAACTTACTCAAATAGTCCGTAACGACGAGAATCCAGCAATTACCCTTTGTCGAACGAGGTAGAGGTCCACATAAATCTGTTGAGATAATTTCCCAAGGACGAGTTGGTTTTGGGTGCGATATCATCTGATCAGATACACCTTGTGTATCACCTTTATGAGCATTTCTTTACAAAAGTTGCCACGTCCTGGCGCATTTTTGGCCAATAATATTTGTCTGCCAGTCTGTGGAAGGTTTTATACACACCCATATGTCCTGCGGTAGGAGGATCGTGAGCTTCTGCTATAATTCTACGCCTATGATCTTTGGGGACTACCTCTTTCCAATATTCGTTAGATGGTGAAAGTTGAGGGTATTCTTGTTTGACATATTTATACAACTTATTATCAGTGTATCTCCAATTCATAAATTTTAACGGTGATTCTACGACCCTCTTTACCATCTTTTGGTACCATCGATCTTTTATTGCTGTTGAAACGTCTCTGGGCTGCGAAATTGTATCAATCATAGGTACTGCGCGAGACAACATGTCCGGGACAACTAAATCTTTCCCTTTCCGATGGATTACTTCAAAATCATATTGCTGCAATTTTACAGTCCAACGAGCAAGTCTTCCACTGGGCTCTTTCAAGCTATGAAGCCATTTTCAGCTAAAATGATCTGTTATGACCTTAAATGAGATCCCCTCAATATATGGCCGGAGCTTCTCTATCGTCCAAACCAATGCCAAACATTCTCGCTCGGTGGTCGTGTAAACACGTTCTTGCTTAGTCAAAGATCGACTCAAATAGCATATGACTTTGTCTCCTTCAGGATAAGGTTGCGTTAAACATGCTCCTATTCCATATCCTGATGCATCTGTTTGAATGACAAATTCTTTGGTATAATCTGGACATGTAAGAATCGGTGCAGTCACTAAAAGTTCCTTAATCTTAATAAATGCTTTTTCGCAGTCTGGAGTCCAATCGAACTTTTGATTTTTCTTAGTCAGAGCTGTAATTGGAGCTATTATCGCTGAAAAATTCTTTATGAAACGTCTATACCAGGAAATTGTACCTACAACTCTACGAACTTATCTGACAGTTCTTGGCCTCGGGAGCTCTAACATGGCTTTAATTTTATTAGGATCAACTCGGATGCCTCGACGGTCCACTACGAATCCTAAATAAGTCATTTCTGGCCTACACAGTTGGCATTTTTCCCAACTTACCGTTATCTTTGCATTCTGTAATCTTCGTAGGACTTCCTCAAGAATTCTAAGATGTTCAGAAAAGCTCTGTGTGACAATTACGAGGTCATCGAGTCTCTGCCAAGTTGCAGGTGCATTATGAAGACCAAATGGTAACCGCTTAAATTGGAAGAGACGTCGTCGACAGATGAATGCTGTTAGTGGCTTCGATGATTCTTCCATTGGTACTTGCCAATAAGCACTTTTGATATCTAAAGTTGACAAGTATTTAGCATCTTTCAACTTGTCAAGAGTCTCGTATACGAGTGGTAAAGGATAACTATCACGCGCCGTCACTGAGTTCAATTTGCGGTAGTCTACACAGAAACGATATTTCTTTGTGTTTTTCTTTTGAACCATTACCACTGGTGAAACCCATGAACTACTACTACGTTCTATCACATCCATTTTCAGCATTTCGTCGATTTCGTCATCAATAAGTTTCTGAATGACCGGTGAGACCTTATATGAACGTTGTCTTATCGGTGCTGCATCTGTTGTAATCTTATGTTCTACCCTGTCTGTACATCCCAGTGAGTCACTCATAATAGTCTTATATTTAACGACCAATTCCTCTAGTCGTTCTGATTCATAAGGTGTAAGAGTTGTTTGTTGGTCTGATGCTTCTAAAGAACAAATCACGTCTTTATTATCGGCAAAGTGCCACTCATTAGTACTTAAGTTCGGTACTATACCCATCGAAATCCAAAAATCTAATCCTAAAATCAAAGTGTGCGGCAACTCAGGAACGACGACGACCTCTATTAACCTAAATTTATCCTGAACTCGCATAGGAAGCTGCACTGTCCCAATACTACTCGTGCTTTGACCATTTGCCACAATACAACTCGTCTTCTTTGTCGTATCAAGTGAAAAACCAAACCTCTCGATGATTGACCAACCATGATTCCCTAAAAAGGTACGTGAAGCCCCGGAATCCAACAAACCTAATAACTTATTTCCAAGCACATCCACTTCTAAATAAGGCCTCTCATCTTTGCGAGCATGACTTATCACATAATCTAAGACGTTCGTTAGCCTATCGGTCGATGCTTGTTCAGGCTGACTCGAAGGTCGACCATCTTCGAGCGCCTGGGTCCGTTTCCCTGACGATTACAATTACGACATTCTCTTACTGTAACCCCTGCCTGTCCACGCGAATAGCACTGTTTGCCAGGTAATGCGCACCCGATCGCCATGTGCCCTGTTTGGTTGCATCTATAACATACAACGTCCCTATTCGCCCTACCAGGTCTAACACCTTGTGGTGGTTGTTCATCTCTGTCATTTACACTAGACTGACCACTAGCTGGTTGCTGTCTATCTCTATCGGCCCTAGCAGCAAAATTGCTTGCTGGCTGCTGCCTATTTCTGTCGAATCTATTAGCAGGTTGATTTAAATTCTGTTGGTTCGATGTCCCGGCACCTGATATTTGAATTGCATCAACCCCTGTTGAAAAATCGTCACTGTCGCTCTCTACGTCAACGTAGGCCAAGTCAGGTTCGATTGATTGGTTTCTTCTAACATGTAAAATTTTCCTCCTCTAAACCATATCTCTGGTCTATTCTACGACACAGATCCTTCAAATGTGATAGGCTATTGACCTCAGTAGCAATCAACCCTTTCTTATAGATGTCCGCTATATTTCTGAAGACGATAGCTAATTTTGCCTCTTCAGAAACAGGACAGCAAAGTCTTTGGAAATATGTGTTCATGACAGCAATATAGGTTGGATTTTGGATCTCCTTCAATAGCTTCTCGCCATATGAAGAAGGAAGATACTCTGCCATGAACCTCTGTTCCAGCTGTTCCCATGTATGAACTTCTCTACGTACATCTTTGTAAAAAGTATAAGCTGACTTTTCAAAAAGATCAATGCCCGAATTCAGTAAAACCTTTTCGCTTACTCCTCTCGCCTGACTCAACTCGTCCACTCTCTCAAAAAATGCAGTGACGGAGATCGTACCCCTCTCGCCTGTAAACTTTAAGTTCCACTTATGCGGAGGTACAAGTGCAACGTGATATGAGGTACCAGGATCACTTGACATTGGTACTGGCGACGAACATGAAAACGGTCGTGACTGAGCAATTGGTGCTATGCTACTTTGGAGGGCAGCTAAACTCAAAGGAACGGTAGACGGTTGTTGATACTGAAAAGCTGTTGTACCGTAATTCTCAATCGGCACAGGCAGTGGTGCTTGTACTGATGTTTGAGTTGGGTTCGTTAGCGCTTGCATTTGCAATGGAGCAATGACCGACGGTTGGTTTGTGGGCTGTTGAGCTGTTCTTTGTGTGCTCGAGTGCTGTGGTTGCGGGAGTTGAGACTGGCTGGGAATGTTGCCAATATTTGTCGAGTGATCTGAGCTTCGACTCGTTGATTGGGTTTCAGATGCTTCATCATCATCTGAGGTCACGCCAACTCTTAATAAATCTGTTGCTTGGCTCTGCAACCTCGCAATCAAACTCAAGGTTTCCGCAACCAGTATGCCTTTGGTTTGACTTTCTTCAAAGTTAGACGTATTCATGTTATTTATCCTGGCTAACACATGTTCCAACCTTACAGCGATTTTCCTAAACTCTCCCCCTATGCTCGTACCAGTGAACTTCTCTACCAGCGGTACTAGACTATCTAGCTTCTTTATGCAGCTAAAAGCATCCTGGCCAAATTTAAAGGGATACGGAGGGTATCTCATACTTCCATCAGTCCTTTCTCTCTGTCTAATCAGTATGACCTGTTGCTTCATTTCCTCCACCGATCCAATGGCTATGCCTCTCCATGTTAATTCGTAGATTAACTCGTCCTTGACTAAGTACCTTATGTCCGACAACCGACTCAAAGAAATAGCCATGGTGCCTTTTATATTCAAACTTTAAACTTTATTTAAAACTGTTAATTGTACTTCCCAATTATAAAACTAAACCACGCAATAACAAACACAAAGTTCAATTTAAATTCACTAGTGAAAATCACTATAAATTTTCTCACAAATATATAAAATATAAAACTTAAATACGGGCAGACGCGAACAAAACCGAAAAACACCGGAGCAGTAAAAAAATAAAATTTATTTGCATTTAAAAATGTAATCATAATTTATGTTAAGTATTTGTACAACCAACTATGACGTCCAACCTTGCAGAGAGAAATAACTACTTAAATCCTAAATTAGAATTAACAAGTAGCCATAAAAAAAGTTAAAAAAAAAATAAAAGAGAGACAAGAGTTTTGGCAGTGTTTAGGTCTTATGTTCCACTTATGCGTGAGTAAAACCAAAAAAAAATAATTGCGCTTATCCTAGCTGAACTGGATTAAAATTAAAGTTAAGTGATGTTTGTTTACCTCAGCAACCGAATAGGTAAATTTATCCCTAAATGGAACGTACAACAGACTACCTATAACAAAAAAAAATCCCAAAGCTGTTGTACACAGTTAAAGCTAGGGTATACTCCTGCTATTGCAGAACGGCTCCACAACTAAACTCCTTAAAAAAAACCCAAATCGCCGTATACAATAATTTTTCTACAAAGAATAAATCAAAACCCACCTTAACCTGCTTACCTTCTCTGAGTTTACACGAAACATGCATTGCTTAAGGTCACATCATCCCTTAATATATAAGTGAACGCAATAAACATCGGAACAGATGTTCATGTTATAGAAATCGTAAAATATGCTCAATTAAAAAAAACCGCTCGCTGAACTTGCGTCGAATTAGACTAGTAAGGATGTTGTGTGTAATTAAAAAAATTTAAAGAAAATTTAAAAAAAAAATTACCGATGGTAATAAAAAATTATACAAATAACGTCTTGGTAGGACTACAACTCTCTAATAATTGTTAAAATGAAATTCCCAAAATTTTAACTAAATTGATGCAAACCATGGTCAAGAAGACCCTAGGATCGTACCGAAAGGTGCCCAAAAACGAATTCAAAAAAAAATTTTTTTTTTTTGGTTTCGACCACAGTAGCCCAATAATCAAAAAAAATTAATTAGTGGCTCACTAAATTTTTTCAAAATATTACTCTACCCTGGTTTGGAGTAGAGAGGAAAAAAGTTAAAACAAATGATGATAGGTTTGTGAAAACGCGAGGGTTCGAAACAAAATTATATTTTAATTCAGAAAAAAATTTTTAAATAAACTGGTAGAACCATTGTAGAGACAAGGTACTACTATGCACCAAGGAAAAAATGTCCAACAAGAAAATCAAGTTTCCCTTTTTAAAAAAATATTTAAAGAAAAATATTTAAAAAATATTTTCAAAAAAAATTAAAAATGTTTAAGTGGGGTTGCAGCTCCTATTAGTGAACCTTAAAAAAAATTTAATAAAATCAACACCAGAAAAATCTTATTCGAGTTGTCATGCAACAGTTTTTGTTCTTTTCCTTCAAAAAAACAGTTGTCAATTCCCTTTCCTCTCCCAAAACTGTGGCAATGTGAAAAGTGAATAAGCTAGAAAAATTAATTTGCTATACAAAAAAATGATTGAAAATAAAATTTAAAAATCGTGATTGCAAAAAAAACCAATCAGTTTAGGAAAAGTTAAAAAAATATTTATGTTCCAAAAACCAACCGATGTTAGTGTATTTGTTTAAAATTATTACTTAAGGAAATAAGCAACGTTAGTACTTATTTACTGTACCACTATAATGTGAAGAACCTTTGCACTCAACTCCGTAAAGAATTATCTTGTGTGCACTTTCAAAAAACAAATATGAAAACAATTCCAAGGTTCACCTATAACGTTGTAAAACTAAATCTGCCTACTCAAGTGTCTTTACACACAACATCTAATCAAAAAAAAATTTACTGCTTAATGCATTCTCAGATCCTTATTTTCGGTGTTCACGAGATATAAAATTAAGTTGGGCCCTTTCCACAACTATCAGTCAAAGCAAAACTACCAAATCTCCAAGGGCTAATGAGACCCCATCACCTACAAATAATATTTTGAAATGAAACAGTTGGGAATAATCCTGCGTAAAACCCAGAAAACAAAAATCAAGAAGCCAAAACTATTACATTAATTTTAAAAGAGCATAATAAAACTCCCGGCCCCAATTAAACTTTTGTTATCTCAACAAAACTCGGCCTAAACCCAAAAAACTTTTTATTAGACATTTCACCTGTTTCCTAAGTATAATGTCAATAAACCCAAAAACTTGTGATTTCCATTCCAATCCCATCTGAACCCTGTATATTTTTCAAACGGTCAAACACCCACAGGCGAAACAATATCTTATTTCAAAGAAAGGGTGAAGATATTTTGAAGCACCCTGTGAAAATAGGACACTATTATAGAAAATTGTTCAGATCAGTGTTCTTACTACTTTTTAACCTAAATATATCTAGTTCCCTCATGTGCGTGTTACTATTTTAATTCCTATCATAACTAAACAGATCACAAAAATGGTCTTTCTCCGCGAATCTGCAAGGTCCTGGAAAATGCGAGATTCAGCCTGTAGGCCAAATTTGGATGTATTTTAATTTAGCGAAAACCGAAGTTGCGAAATCCTAAAAAGATTAGCAGGAAGTCCTCGTTCATCGATTTCTACACTCCGAACCAAACATTTTTTCCATTCCCACCCAGCTCGCGGGAGGAAAACCCCTAATTATTGCAATACAAAAGGTACTGTTCCAATCGTATTATGCATAACAAAAAAAATATATGCCCTCTTCATTGTTTAGTCGCATCAAAGAAAACCTATTGTTTTTAAATTTATTCTTAGATTGAAATCTTGTTTTTTTAGAAATCAATCATCTTAAATTTATTGTTTAACCTGAACACTTTCCCATTTATTCCACAACAGTGTATTTTAATTTAAAAATTTGCTTCATTATTTGAGGTCACCAGTATGAAATCATTTTAAAATTAAAAAAAATGAAATAAAAAAAAATTACTTCCCAATTGTTCACAACTTCCAAGTTTTCATCCCTAAATACCTAGGTACTTTCTCAGACTAACACCATCCATCGTTATCCAACATAACGCTTTAATTTCAGAAGCAACAAAACGAAGATTAAGTGAAAAAGCTAAGCAAGTAAGTTGGAAGTTGCTTTACAATGGGCGCAGATGTAAGGCCCCCTTAAGTACACGCCACTGTCCTGAAATGCAAACTAACGAAAAAACTGAAGACTAGCATATCTGCCGTCAACCAACATTTGGCATGAAATTAAAATAATTTCATATCGTACCAGTATCCTCCAAAAACAAAACGTTTTTTACTATAAGACCCAAACACCTAACCAATAAATCTTGTTATTTAAAATTATGATTCGGAAGTAAAAAGATTTATTTATTCCTGCCTGAACAACTAAGACAAAAAAAAATTCACCTTTTGTAACTCAAGAAATTCCTGTTTGGTCCCCCAAAAAAATACAACCTGTCTGGTCACCCTTTAAACTACGACCACTATACAAACCGTTTAGACCAAAACAAGAATTCGAGAAGTTATGTTTACAGAAAAAAAATAATTTTTTAAGAAAAATTAAATTATAAAAAAAAAGAAGCAAAATTTTGAAATATTTTTACCAGTTACCACCGCCTAGCATTTATATTTAGTTGAAAGTCTCTCTTAAATTCACTGACCAATTTCACGGCCTCAAAATGACATTACTTAAAAAATTTACTGAACTTTACAAATGAACTAAAAAAAATCAAAAAACTTATATCTATATCTGTCTCAGTTAAACATTTCTTTTGTGGTATTATATCTAGTTGGGCTTCAAATTCATTTTCTCTGTATTCAATCCGGAGCAGGCAAAACTTCTCAAGGCTCAAACCTAAATGTTTGCTCTCCATTGGCCATGACCAAGCTATGACCTGAACGCAGAAAAAAATACAGAAAAAAATAATTGTGAACCAGAAAACTATAATTAATAGAAATACCCGTAGGTCATTTTTAAAAAAAAATGCACTCCAAAGCCCAACGCTGTATTTTCTACCAAAAAAATTTGACACACAAAAGCACAACTAGACAACTAAACTAAAAAAAATACCCCAAAAAAAAATGTTAACTGGACCTCTGGCGTTGATCTTCAGCCAATATGTTGCTCTAGGAGTTTTAGCCTTGTGTTCCCTAAACTTCCGAGCTAACTATAAGTAGTACCCTCCTCTGACCCGATGTAACTGAGTGACGTAAGATCTTAATTGTCATCCAACAGTTACCACCAAAAAACAAGAAAAGAAAATGGCAAAGCAAAATAAACTCATTTTCCTTTTCTTTCATTACTAATTAATACTTTCAACTAAACAAAGCTACCAGCTGTTAAGCTATATTTACTTTAAAACAACTCAGCCAAGAAAAATTTATGCGAAACCCTGTAAAAATATTCCAACTTCCAAGTAGTGATATCCCACAAAAAATTAAAATCACCAAAAAAACTTGTTGACCTAAATAAATTGACTGACCAAAAAATAATCTGTGAAACAATTTCTATCTTATCACAAGCAGGAAATAATAAAATATAAATAAATGAACCTGCAGAAAAAAATTGTTAGAAAAAAAACACAGTACCTATGTCATATATTTAAAACATAAAAAAGACCATGTCTGGAGATCCATCCACCTACAAATCAACTTGTGAAGATAGCTAACAAAAAACTATAAGGATCAACAGAGCAACAACGAATCTCAAATCAACGCTTAAATATTAAAATATTATCAAAAAAGTATTTAAAAAGTGTTATTTCCAAAAACCAATGATCTTGTTTTTCATTAAAAAAAATGATTGAGTGTTAAGACCACCCACAGCCACTGAAAGCCTTTAACCAGGCTTTGGCTGTACCACAAAAAAAATTTTCTCAAAAAATTTTTTTTTCAATAATTTTGTCATTCATTCATTGTCAAATTCAAAAAAACCAAAAAAAAATTACATCAGATGTTAAAAAATACTAGCCAAAACACACGTAGGGCGCCAATTTGTGGCCTATTAAAATGCGTTGGGTGACATTTGTGGCAGCTTAAAGACGTTGCCGCCATTTTGTAACACTGAAACCCACTGAATAATTAAACAAATATCTGGAAGCAGAACTGTATTTTCCAGCTAGGTAAAACATTGATATGCCCGGTAACTTTTATACAGTGGAGAAGGGGGGTTCAGAAATAAGAAAATTTTAAGTGCGCCACATTATTTAATACCAATGTTTTACAAAGAAGATCTTAAATAAAATACAGTTCAACCCAAACGTTGCAGCCAAACAATGAAATTCTACTTACTTCCGAGGCTTCCAGAATATTTATGTAATTAAGAATAACCACAAAAAAAAATAAACTGAACAAAATTCTAAAAGATTGAATTAAGATGACAAAACTAGAAGTACTTTACAGGTAGATGGACTCCTTTAACAGGTCATAGTGTACCTACATCTGAGTCAGTAGTGTGAGACTCAATTATATAAATGATTGTTAAAAAAATATATATTCCAAAATCATCCTGTCATAGGGGAGATCTGGACCAAATATCTGAGCTGTCATCATTCTACGTTAGGTAGAATGAGACAGACAGCAACCCAGTCCGAGATCTACTCCATGAGGCAGTGATGTAAGGAAACCGCTAAAAAAATAACCTCATCTCTCTTTTTGTCTCTGCAAAGTCAGTCATTGGATTGTACAAATAACGCAAAGATTTAGTTCATCTTGTTTAATTAGATCTAAAAAAAATACCAAATCAGTTAGGGCCAAAATAGCAAGGCACTCCAAATTTCACAGGAGAAATTGTCTTAAATAAATGAAATGAAGGAGAACAAGTCAATTTAGTAAATATGCCGCAAAATTGTGGTTATGACGTCATACCGTTACCTTGCGTTTACAAGCAATGTTGAAATTATACTGTGAAGAATTATATATGAAAAGATTACGTCTAAATTATATTAAGAATTTATATGAAAAGATTATGTCTAAATTATATTGAAGATTTATGTGAAAGACTATATCTGAAGCTTGCTCCTACCTTGGTCCTTGATTATTTTGTGTGTGTTTTATTTTGTAAACCTGGAATTCTGTTGTCCAGTTGTCTCACCACTGCTCTCGGGTCTCCTGCTCTGCTCGCGCCTTCCTTCGTGCTTGCTTAGCACATGATGTTAGGCCAGCACTTTGGTCTTAAAGGTTGTGGGATTCTTGCCCGAGCGTAAAACCCTGTGGAAAATGAAATGTTTCAGTTTTCTGGAATTCGTCAATTTTGCACGAAGTTCCCCTACAGAGCAACTTAAATCGAGAACCCCATGTCGACTCAATAAAACAAAGTAGATTTAAACAGATGAACTAAAATAACCCTACGTACCTTTCCCAGGGTTACAACTGGCTCGTCCGGCTTCCCACCAGCGTCCAGCCCAGCTGTCGATGGAATTGACAGGGCTGTAGACAAAGGAGAAAAACAATATATAGTTTTTATCCAACACGTGGTTAAAAGAAAAATATAAGAACGACAACAATTCCTCACGTCTTTTGTTTAAAAAAAAAGTACATTTCCCACGAAAAATAATTACAATTTGGGAGGCAAATATTATCTTGAAGAGTCCTCAAATAATAAAAAAATTAAAAAATTAAAATCGAACTTACCAATGCTCTTCCCCGTACAAATGGCGTAGGCCGACTTAAAATCCCCTCAAAATGGTGCGAGCGTCACTCTAGATTACCCTAGACACGACGGACTCACTCCTCACAGTCTCTGGGATATCTCCTACAATCGCTGAAGTGCCAATCCAAAAACAAAGGCGATCCCAGAGACCTGTTGCCGACCCAGCCAAAATTCGTTAGCAAGAGACCAGGCACGCCGTTGAGAACACAAAAAATGAAGTGGCCGGAAACCGTTTTGTAAATGACAGTAAAACGACACGACTGAAAGAAAAGACCCGCGGTTTTCAAACTAACCAATGAGGAAATACAGCAATAGTTTCATACCGGTATATAGGGGCCAGCACCGACCAATGGGACATTGAAATTAGGTAAAACGCACATTGAGGTGTTGTCGGATCTATTTCCACGGTTGAAATTTTTATAACAAGGACATCGAGACCCCCTCCATGCATAGACCGAACATTTGCCTACCGGACTGTAAGAAGCTCAGCATTGAAACCATCAACTGTAAAATCAATTACTGGAGACCAGGGCATGCATCAAACCCAGGAATATTCGAACACTCAACCAATTCCCATATGAGTAAAGCTATACTGAGCGCAGAATTTAGTTGCACTCCAGTTACAGTCTTAGTCAAAAGTTTCCTTCGCTCTTTATAAATGTTTTCTCTAATATTCATATGGTTTAACGCCATTTTTGTAAAACATTTCTACAGTAATAAAGTTGTTTCTGAACCTGAACCCAAAAATACGCACTGAACTACTGCTTAAAGGCACAAGAGTGTTCAGATGCCAACCCACACGATTTCGTCTATTCCCCCAGTCTCGGCCTCCATCCCTCGTCCATCTCCCATCCACAAAAGTGCACAACTCGTACTCATTCTATCCTTTCCCTATCAAATTAATAAAGATAATAAACGTAAGGGAATGAAATGTTCATCCAAATGTTTCCTCCCTGTTACTGAAACCATTTGTGATGCGGCAACGCCGCCATTCCCCAGCAGAATCGCTGTTCATTGTCATGACAGTCAACGAAAACTATGAAATTTCAGATAAACAAAACAGTCAAAAGTTTTTATGTGATTTTCCCGAAACCTGTGATCCTAAATTCCAATTACGATGTCCAGATAATGCGATGTGCGTAGTGTCCACAGTAATTCGATGGAATGTCTCCTTTATAAGGTAACTTTTTGGACACTATATAACCTCCAAACCTAGCTCTATAAAATACCCTTAATTTGTGTACAGAAAGGCGAGTCACAGAGCCTTGATTATTTACCTAAATAAACAAATATGTAACGTTGCCTTAAACGTAAAAATGACACGTTACAGATAGAATGAAAATGTCACTTTTTATTTAAAAAATAATTACTTCTACGTGGTAACTAAGCCGACTCTTACTATTTATTTGACTTATTAAGAAAACCATAAAATATGCAAATATTCTTGATTTTTTGTTTAAATTAAAACTTTTTCGAAAGTCTTTTAAAAGTACCAAACCAAAAAACTTAAATTTCTTTAAAAAATCAGTTACAAACCCATTAATATTATTACTTGAAGTTGTCAAGCGATATTCATTTAAGATATTACTGAAATCCGCAAGTCAAAATTTGACTTAGTCTTAAAGAAATTTAAAAAACAGTTTTGTTTGTGTATTATGTGGTGAGACGAGACCTTATTTTGTTATTTGCATGTGTCACACCTGTTATAATTTTTGGACAATTTGATGTTTAATGACGTTTTATATTTCTTTATGTCAAAAACAAATTATAAAACGTCAATTAACATTAAATTGTCCAAAAATTATAACAGATGTGACACATGCAAATAACAAAATAAGGTCTCGTCTCACCACATAATACACAAACAAAACTATTTTTTAAATATCTTCAAAACTAAGTCAAATTTTGACTTGCGGATTTCAGTAATATCTTAAGTGAATATCGCTTGAAAAGTCCAAGTAAAAATATTAATGGGGTGGTATCTGAATTTTGTAAGAAATTTAAGTTTTTTGGTTCGGTACTTTTAAAAAATTTCCTCTTTTGAAAATATTTTAATTTAAACAAAAAAATCAAGAATATTTGCATTTTCTAGGGGTTTCTTAATAAGTCAAATGAATAATAAGAGTCGGTTTAGTTACCACGTAGAAGTATTAATTTTTAAATAAAAAGGGACATTTTCATTCCATCCATGTGGGGAAGTGAGAAAGTGGTAAAAGTGAGAGGTCCAAATTATGCAGAATTTTTCAAGGAATACGAATATGGTAAAATTTGTGTATGTTTATCATAGAGTTTTATCATAAAATGCAATTTTTATAGTTGGGAGGTGTTATTACTGCCCCCTAGCGGGGAGCTACAGAAACAAAAATATTTTAGGTAAATTCACAAGGCCCGATTTTGTTATAAAAAATTTTTTTCCCGAAGTCGTAGCTGTACTAGTATCTGAGATAAATCCGGCTGCCATACTTAGTGGGACACACTGTATAAATGACCTACCAACAGTTTAAAAAATTGTATGATACAGATGTTTGTAGATGAAATAAACATAGAAAATACAATTCATTCCTTGATTTAAAAAGGAACTTTATTAGAAAACTTAAGTATTGAGATAAATTCGAAATTAAAAAATGTAGTTCATTGGCTAAACGCAAATAAATGAAAATTAAATGTAAACAAAACAAAATGCATGATTTTAAATTCAAAAAGTAACTGCAATGCAAAATTTCTTCAAAAATCAGTTACTTAAGAAGGATTAGTTATTATTTATAATTTTTTTCTGAAGAATGTCTTTACAATACAACAATATTACCACATTTTTCCTACTGCTCAACTACATTATACATAGCGAATAAAAATATTATAGAAAAACTTCAAATATTACAAAATAGTGCAACGAGGATAATTCTCAAAGCAGATAAATACATAAAAATTACACTAATGTTAAAAAAATTGAATTGGCTGAATGTAAAAAATTTCAATTTCTATAATATTTGTATATGAATTTACAAAATTCAATACAACCTACTGCCAAAACAACTAAAAGATTTTGTCTTCCAAAATTTAAGGTTTTTCATTTAATTAATTCCCAAAAATTAATTGTTTAAAAATCAATTTTTTTGTAAAGTTTGTTAGAATTTAGTAAGTTAAAAACTAAATCAAAAATGAAAAGAAACTAAACGCATTCAAAAAAAAATTAAAAAAATATTAATTTTCAATGCAGTTTGTTTGATTATAGTATTATTGTTAATTTACAGTTGAACATATTACTTAGGATATAAATATTTACCTAGTTAGCAATTAGATTACATTATGATTTACTTAACTGCTGACAAAATTGTAGCATTCTTGTTAAATAAGTTTAAAAAAAAAGTAAAATAGTATATTTAAAATGATATTTTATTTTGTCACAAAGAGTTTGGTCTAATATGAGATTTATTTCACTTCACTATTCACTTTAAAGAGTAAAATATAATTTTAATTAAGACAACGATGTTTTAGTAAACGATCAGGGCGAATATGCTTGTGGTCTTACAACATTATTTGAACAACTATAAAACTTTTGTTGACGGCCAATATATTTATAGACTATTTATAAATATAAATCTATTTTTTTAAACTAAACCATTATATATATATATATATATATATATATATATATATATATATATATATATACTCGACCGTTGTATCTTGTGACATCCAGCAAAAAGTCGGTTTTTGTGACATCCACTTTAAAACCTGGTGTTATTCAAAAATAAAAAATATGAAATGTAATAAAAAATATTTTATTTTTAATTCCATAAAAATATTTGTATAAACTCACAAATTTAGAAATAAAATTTTTCATATCTTTGTGGCGTCCATTGTATATACAAAAAATTTTGACGTTGTAACATCCCTAAATATTTGTGTTAACTTGTGACATCCAGCAATGTTGCCAATGTTTCATAAAATAACGGATGTAACAAGCACCTCTATAAAAATAAGAAATGTACACTGGATGTCACGAGGAAACAAATAACAAATAAAATATACAAAGACGTTAGGTATGTCACAAATGTGTGCAAATATGTTACAGGTATTTGTATGCAAATAAGAAAAATATACACTGGATGTCACGGGGAAGAAAATAACAAATAAAATATACAAGCACGTTATTGATGTCATAATAGACTTACAAGATGAATATACGGCAAGGACTAAAAAAAATACTCTGCTAATATATGGGCACCTACGCTCACACTAGGTACTTTAATTATAGTGTACGTGTAAGCTAATATTGTCACGACTATATTTGTGACAAGTGGTATCTCTACCATATATGTCACAGGTTTGTTATTTAGTGCCCACTGAGGGATTTAGGGGAATATGAAAATTAAGTATAAAGAATCCACATTTATACATGTATTTTATATAAGAAAATAGATTAACAGGAATAGAGGTTATTGCTATAAATAATTAAATAATGGATGTGGGAGTGGGATGCTGGCTGGAGAGAGTTGACCTAGGGGCCATAAGAAATAGACCTTATAGGCCGTAGAGACTTGGCCTTATGGGCCATAAAGCGTAACCACCATAGTGAGGTTTTACTTAGTTATGTTAAGTAGGGACCACATTATTTCAGTGGTGTACTGGGTTCGTAGGGATCACGTATTTCAGTGGTGTACTGGGTTGATCACTTGCTAGAGTGATGCCGGTCTATAATCCAGCATCGGCTTTTATAGACGAAATTAGTGCAAGCGCAGCAAAATTGGTTATTGCTATAGTAAAATGATCCGAATTTAAACTTATTTATGACAGTATAACTAAAAACTGTAATATATTTTATTCAACTACAGACTCAAATACCTTTCGTTTGATACCACACAAACCATGTTTTGACCTAAACTCTAATTTTCTAAATTTACCCCTACCATTTTTTTAACTAAAATGTATCTGTTTAACTCCAGACTCAATAACCTTTCGTTTAATACCACACAAGCCATATTTTCCTTAAAAATTTTTGACATTTACCCCCACCCTTTTTTTAAAATAAACTAAAATGTAATTTGTTTAACTGCAGACTCAATTACCTTTCGTTCGATATCACACACGCCATATTTTCACATAAACTCCAATTTTTAAAATCTACCCCCCCCCCCCTTTTATTTGGCTTGCGTTAGGTGGATTTTGTTCATTTTTAAATGGGACCATCTCGACCCAAGACCCAGCCTAGGTACCAAATTTCATTCAAATCGGGCAATTTGACGTTAAAAAAACTCGTCAGATTAAATTTTATCTGACTAGATTTAAAAATTCCTTTTCTATTCAACTTAACTTTAGTTAAATTTAGTTGAAAAATAATGAGCCTATTATTAATTATTGTACCCTCTATTCACAGTTTGTAGGTCAAATTAGATAAAAGTTGTCCGTTTTTGTATGTAACTCCCATTATCTTTTTGGACTCAGACCAGTTTTTATCAGTCCCAATTTTTACTTTCCTAGTTCGTACAGCAAAAGCTAGGAAAGGTATTATGTTTGACGGATTTTTTTTAAGATAACTTAGAAATATTTTGTGACATTTGTTTGTTTGTATGTATGTTTATCCGGTTCGGTTCGGTTCTTCGGACTTTTGAAAAACCTGTAGCTGCTTATATCGAAATGGCTTTTCTGACTTTTACCTTGAAATTTTTTAACTTAATAGTTAATTAAAAAACACGATTTCACAGCACGTTAAACTAAAAGGTAAAAAACTCTGCCAATATATGGGCCCCTAAGCTCACACTAGCTACTATAGTTATAGTGTACGTGTGATTAATATAACTAAAAACTGAAATATATTTTATTCAAATCCAAACTAAATTACATTTTGTGTGATACCCCACAAGCCATGTTTTGACTTAAACTCAAATTTTTTAAATCTACCCCCACCCCTAAAAAAAACAAAAACTAAAATATAATTTGTTTAACTCCGGACTCAATTACCTTTCGTTTGATATCACACACGCCATATTTTCACGTAAACTCTAATTTTTGAAATTTACCCCCACCCTTTTTTAAAACTAAAATCTATTTTGTTTAACTCCAGACTCAATTACCTTTCGTTTGATATCACACACGCCATATATTTACATAAACTCTAATTTTTGAAATCTACCCCCACCCTTTTACTTGTCGTTACAGACAGACATACAGACAGACAGACAGACATACAGACAGACAGACAGACAGACAGACAGACAGACGGCGCGACAAAAAAGTTTCAAAATCTTCTGAAACGCAAAGATATATAAAAATGTTTGAAATCGGAGCAACTTTTTTTTTTCTCAAAAAAATTAGGATCACCATAGCTCACACTACTATAGTATAGTATATGTGTGAGCTAAAATAAATATAGTTAAAAAACTAAAAAAACACGCTTCAAACTAAACAGTTAAAAATAATTCTTAATATTAGTTGAAAACAATAATGAACGAAAAATACTAGTATTATTGTGAAAAAAACGCCGGGCTCTCGATATACATAGAAAATATGGCACAAAGCGCCCCACGATTTTAGCTCACACGACTACTATACTATAGTAGTGTGAGCTTATATATCTTTGCGTTTCAGATGATTTTGAAACTTTTTTGTTGCGCCGTCTGTTTGTCTGTCTGTCTGAACCTTTCATTTTGAAATTTGTATTGGAGAACTAGGCTTTACTTTTATCTCAATTCTTTTTACGGAATGCCATTTTCGCGTACTTGGCTTTTTTTCCATGAAATGTTTTTGTTATGATTTCACTTCTTTTTTAAAGGAATTGGATAATACTTAATTTTTAAAGTAGTAAAATATGCGGAATATTGTTCAAAATTTTTGCAATGCCCTACCTAAATTTTTGAGGTTTTTTAATTTTTTTCCATGGATTTATCGTAGTTCCCATCAGCCTTCCAAAGCTCAGCTGTCTAGCATTTCTGAAAGTGCACAATGTTACTTTTACATATATAAGGGGGGGAAATAAATTAAAATTGTCGTGTTTTTAAATTTTGTCCTATAGTTTTATCATAGTTCCTATCAGTCTTCCAATGCTCAGCTCTCTAGCGTTTCTGGAAGTAGGCAATGTTACTTTTACTTAACTTTACATTTATAGGGGAGGGAAGTAAATTAGAATTTTGGGGTGTTTTAATTTTTTCCTATAGTTTTATCATAGTTTCCATCAGTCTGCCAAAGCTCAACTCTCTAGCATTTCTGGAAGTGAGCTATGCTACTTTTACATAACTTTAAATGTGTAGGGAAGGGGAGTAAATTAAAATTTTGGGGTTTTTTTATTTTCTCCTATAGTTTCATCATAGGTCCTATCAGTCTGCCAAAGCTCAACTCTCTAGCATTTCTGGAAGTGGGCGATGCTACTTTTACATAACATTAAATGTACCTATATGGGAAGGGAGTAAATTAAAATTTTGGGGTTTTATGATTTTTTCCAGGGGTTTGGTCATAATTTCTAACAGTCTGCCAAATTTCAGCTTTGTAGCATGTCTGGAAGTACAGTAGAATATTGATGATCTATACATGAGTGCAATTTCGACGTTTTTTTGAAATTTCGTAACTACTTTACTACTTTATGGAATTCCATGAAACTTGAAGGGGTTGTTAACTCTATGGAGATCTACGACTGTGCAAAGTTTGAGATTCGTAGCTCATTCCAATGTAGAGTTTTAGGTATGTCAAATATCGGCTGAAATGTTTTAAGAAAAGATGGTTACGGCGCGCGAACTTGGCGAGGCACTGCCGTGTCCTCAGATCTACTTACCTTTAAATTCAATAAACTTTGATTACAAACAAAAAAACACTTTGCCGGAACAGCTTTTGCTCGACTTCTACGCGGGGTCACAAATAAAACGAAAACATATTTATGTAAGTGTGGATGTCACAGAGAGACGAATTTAAATCGAAGTATACATACTCAACTCCGCTCAGGGCTGGCCGATTGCGGACCGGCCGTTTGCAAATATAGAATACCTACAGGGGCGCCCACTACGGGGGTAGTAAGGGGCTAGGGCTAAGGTCACTCATCGTCAAGCTAGCTTTACAGGTAGCGAAGCCTAACTCTGATTTTATATTTTTTGGTTATAATTTTTGACATGTTTTCCTCGGTTTCTCATTGGCGGCTCGTTGTTATTTTAAAAATGTGGTTTTAACACAGTCTAAAGATCTATTTAATAATGATATAGTTTCAAGATAGTTTGCAGCATAACTTTTTAATTACTTAAATATATATAGTTTAGGTACCTTCATACTGTGTAAAACAACATCTTGAAAATAAAACAGAACCGCCAATATAATAATAATAATAATAACCAAAAAATAGAAAGCTTGACGTTAGCTTCGCTTCCTATAAAGCTTGCCTTTACGATGAGTGTCCTTAGCTAGGGCACCTCCAAGACGTAAACAGGGAGGTGCGAAGCACCCCCAAGCATAGTCACATAGAAACTGATTACTAATCGGCTTTGCTCGGTACACAAAAAATGACCGATATTCCAGTAAAATCTATGACTACAGTACCTAGATTTAAAAAAAAAAATCTAGATAATCTGGACTAGGTACTTACCTATGTTTAGCGAATTTTTGATAAATTATCTAGCTCTATACCTAGCTGGATATGTTTTATTTACTGACGCTGGCGCCACTTTGGCAGAATTAAGGCCCTTAATTATTATGCAAATAATATAAAATAAAAATATAAGATTTTCATTATTCAGTCTAGCAATTTATTCCCATTTTCTCTTCTTTTATATCTATATTTTTTTTCCAAATCGGCTAACCCATATGTTACTTTTTTTTAGGTACCTAAATTATTCTTCTGAATTTTTCTTATATGTGCTACTCCTTGGAAATAAATAAATAAATATATTAGAGGCGCAATTAGAGGGGGGGGGGTTCTATAAAATCGGTTAAGCAGTTTCTGAACTCGTTTCCTTTACATGGTGGGCCAAAAAAACCTGGACATTTTTTTTATTATAACTTTTGAACTATACAATCGATATTGATGGGACAAACTGCACTTGCCAAAGAATTAATCAGAGTTTTGAAATGACGGACGAAATTAAAATGCACCTTTCAAAGATGCTCGTTTATTCTTGTGTTGCGAATATGTTTTAATTATTTTTTTAAATTAGTAAGAAAGCTGCGTTCTTGCCAGGCACGACAAGGTACGATTCAGCAAAATTGGTTCAGTGGTTCTATAAAAAAATATTTTTGTTCAACCATTGTTTTGCATATTATACGATTGCTTGCCAATCATGTCTGCATTTATTTACTTATAAATTCATTACTACTGAACCGATGTTAGTGGAAATAAACAACATCCTGGTGATAATTGATTGCTTTTTTAAGATCATGATCAGTTATCGACATCTTAAATTTTAAGATGGCCGATAGAATTATTCTTAATTCTTTAAAATGGCGTGTTTATTCTTATTTTCCGAAAATGTTTTAGATTTTTTTTAATCTATGAAAAAGCACTACTTTTTCCCCACACAACGAGGTAAAAATTATTAAAATCAGTGTGGTGGTTTTTAAGATATCTATTTTTGTTTCAACCATTGTTTTAGAGATTATACAATTGTATTGCCAATCCTGTTTTAATTTTCTTATAAATTCTACCAATTTTAGTGACACATAAAAAATCGTGGTAAGAATTGATTGCTCTTTAAAGATTATAATCGAAATTTGCCGCCATCTTAGACTTTAAGATGTCGGACAGAAATTGCCAGTGCAATCGCATAACTGGTAAAACAATTGTACAAAATCAGATTTTGTGAGAACCACTTCGCCGATTTTATTAAATTGTACTTTATTAAGCGGGAGAAAAGTAGTACTTTCCAATAAATTAATAAAAAAAACTAAAAGATTTTCGAAAAATAAGAATAAAAGTGCCTCTTTGAAGGATCAAGTACTAACTTTTAGGATGGCGGCAAATTTCGATTATAACCTTGAAAGAACAATCAATTCTCACCATAATTTTTCTTATTTCACTAAAATCGGTTTGGTAATAATGATTTATAAGGAAATGAATGCAGACAGGGTTGGCAATGCAATCGTATAATCTGTAACACAATGATGAAAACAGAAATAGGTTTTTTGAAACCAATACACTGATTTTGCTAATTTCTACCTTGTTGTGCGCGGGAAAAAAGTGCTTTTCTATAAATTAAAAAAAGAATCTAAAATATTTCCATAAAATAAGAATAAACCCACCATTTTTAAGAATCAAGTATGATTCTGTCCGCCATCTTAAATTTTAAGATGGCGATAAATTTTGATCATGATCTATAAAAAACAATCAATTCTCACCAGGATGTTTTTTATTTCATCAACGTCAAACGTTCAGTAGTAATAAATTTGTAAGGAAATAAATGCAGACATGATTGGCAAGGCAATCGTTTAATTTTCAAAACAATGGTTGAAACAAAAATAGTTTTTTTAGAACCATCAAACCGATTTTGCTGATTCATACCTTGTGCGTGGCAAGAACGCAGCTTTTCTACTAATTTAAAAAATTAATTCAAACGTGTTTGCAACATAAGAATAAACCAGCATCTTTAAAGGGTACATTTTAATATTGTCCGCCATCTTGGATTTTGAGATCGCTGAAAAATAATTATAATTAGTCAAAACTTTGATTAATTCTCTGCCAAGCGCAGTTTGTCCCATTAATAGTTCAAAAGTTATAACTTTTGAAAAAAAATTGTGCGGTTTTTTTTTGGCCCACCCGGTATATACGTATTGATTGATTTATAATAATTCTAATTTAATTCAGCAGATCTGTTTTTGTAAAAAACCACTGAATAGAGGTAAAAATATACTATATAAATCAGTACGTTTTGACGTAGCTAGATTAAAATTTAGCGATCTTTTTACTCATCTGACTTTAACTATGTGGTAAAAAGGAGGACGGTGATAGCAATTCACAAATAGTATCAAGTCCCTATCCAAGTCCGTTAGTTAATTCACTTTTGCTCTGAGGTACATGAAGGAATATTTATTTATATTTTATATTTATGTTCCCAATAAGCTAGCTAACATTAATTATTATGCTAACATTTTTAAATATTTTTACAAAGATGCAAGTCAAGTGTATCGCTGGACCACATAGCAACAGCCGCCCCAAAATAAAAAATAAACCAAATTTAATTAATAAAATAGGCATAATGCAAGGTTGTCGCTTTGACGGATGTTACAAGTGCGTGCAATTACGATGAAAATATACATTAGATGTCACAGAGTGATGAATATCAATTGGATCAATTCTTGAATATACTCGCGCCAATATACACGGAAATTTTGGCGTCAAAATTTTTTAAAAATTTTGCTGTATTCTTCATCAGACTCATGGTATGCTATGACACCCATTTAATTTAGGTACACCCAGGCCCTCCCCATCAGGACTGTACCAAAAACATGGAAAAACGTTGTGACATCCGAATTTGGATGTCACGGCGTCGAAGGATGTCACAAAATGTCTAAAATTTTTACGCCTGGATGTTACAACGATCAGCGGATATATATATATATATATATATATATATATATATATATAGATATATATTGGTAAAGGGTACTTAGCCACCTCAAAACAAAGTATATAAACTACGGTGTCACCTTATATATAACTTTAGTACCTCACTTTTTTGAGGTGACGTTTTTCAATAAAAATTTCAGGGACGATTCCTAACACACTCAGCAAGCTTTGTGCAAAATTTTGTTCTGAGGTCACAAAATGGTATATATAGCTACTTTTTGGCCGTGTAGTATCTACCGGTGGCGCTAACGTCGCTTTTAATGTAACTAAACGGTCCCCTGAGTCACCTCGGTGGTATAAAACGTATTCGGCGTATTAAAACCGCGTCGCAGCGGCCTCAGAAATTTGGCAACATTGCAGATTAGATTTTAGACGCTACGGGTTTCTTTGTTATATGTAATTTGTACCTGCGTTTTTTACCCTTCTAATAGAATTCTCAGAAACAAATGCTGATATTTTAAGAGGGGCTTTGTAAAGGATTATTATTGTATTTTGGTGAGGTCAGGCCTTCTGTAGAAAATAAAATATACCGAAGGACCACTCGAGATAGCTCGAGAAAAACGTGTGGGAGTTAAAAGGGACTGTATCTTTCCACAGGGCTCCGACAGGGAAAAAAGAGCCTAAAACTTATTTACTAACAATAGCGTAGCAATGAAAAATTATCAAGAAACGACTTACCCTTAGATGTCTTTTGTAGCTACTTGGCTGGCCAGCCCGATTATACGCGAAGTACCAGACTCTCCATTGTTCTATAGTTCAAATGTTCCAAACACTAATATCTAATAACTAAAGCGTAAAAATTAATAGTTTCCACAATTTTAATATAAAATAATAGCGGTGCGGTGACTTTCTTTGCACGTGGCGCGTGGTTGAGTTGTTCGCTCAGACACTCGGCGTTTGCGTCTGCTAGGCCGAATTTAGCCGCTTATCTCAAATCCTTCATTGCTGGAAGAAGCGCGCGAAGTTTAAATTTAAAATATGGAAAGATATAGCGTAAAGTAAATCAAAATAATATTCTAAAACGCTTGTAAGCGTAGAAAATGTAACCCAAAAATATTTAAAAACTAAGAGAGATAGCTTCTCTAATTTTAAGTGAAAATTAGAGAATATAATTATTTACAAAAATAAAAACAAGTTGGGAAACTTGTTCATTCGGCCCACCAAAATGAGCATCATTTTTCGGTAGGTGAATCTGAATCAATTGGAAGGGGGCAAAGCTTGACTAAAGGTCGTTTAAAGATACCGGACGCGGTACGAACATTTGCCACCCTAGCGTGCCCATCAGGCCCTTTAAAAATTTCAATAATGCGACCTACCCGCCATTGAAGGGGCGGTGATAACTCGTCTTTGATAAGAACGAGGGTACCTATTTTTGGCTCTGCGCATGGTTCCAACCATTTATTTCGTACTTGAAGGGTATGTAAAAATTCTTGGCTCCAACGACGCCAAAAATCGGCTTGTATTCGTTGGACCAAGTTCCATCGCGATAACCGATTCTCAGGTTTACTTAAAAAATCTTCATCAGGAACAGAAACTAAAGGTCCATGTGTTAAAAAATGTCCCGGTGTTAAAACCTGTAGATCGTTACAGTCGGTAGATTGCGGGGTCAAGGGGCGAGAGTTTAAAATCGCCTCAATTTGACAAAGAACCGTGTACAACTCCTCATAACTTAGAATTTGCGAGCCAATGGTACGAATTAAGTGAGTTTTTACTGATTTTATCCCTGACTCCCAAAGACCGCCGAAGTGGCGAGCTGATGGAGGGATAAAATTCCAGGCGATAGCTTGTTGAGTGCAAGCATTTCTTGCAAGATCAAGCAATTCTTTGCTTGATTTAACGAAATTTGTGCCATTGTCTGAAAAAAGAGTTTTTATGTAACCTCTTCGGGCAACAAAGCGACGTAGCGCAGCTAAAAAAGCGTCCGAAGTTAGATCTGACACTAACTCGAGATGTAAAGCTTTAGTATTTAGACAAATAAAAAGGCAGATATATGCTTTTTGTGTTTTTACACCTCTGTGTTTACTGAGAGTGATAGGTATAGCACCACTAAAATCTACTCCACTAAAAGTAAAAGGCTTTTGTGGAATCAAGCGGTAGGACGGAATTTGTCCCATGATTTGCTCATAAGAATGCGGTTTGACGCGAAAGCAACGAACACATTTGGATAAAACCGTTTTAATTAAGCGTTTGGCAGATAAAATCCAAAAAATTTGACTAATGAGATATTGGACTGTTTGCACTCCGACATGCAAATATTTTTTGTGCATATATTCAATAAAAATATAAGAAAGTCTACTTTCCTTGGGTAAAAGAAGAGGATGTTTTTGTCCGTAAGAAATAGTCATGGCTTGTTGAATGCGTCCTCCAACTCTTATAAGACCATCCTGGTCTAAAAAGGGATTCAATTTTTGTATGGGTTTTATGCATTTTTTCTGGTTTTGAAGGTTAAGAATTACTTCAGAAAAGTATTTTTGTTGTTCGTGCTTAGCCAAACATTTTAAAGCGTTAAAGAGATCGATATAATCTATATTTGTCTTTTTTCTGACGTCTGCGGATAGTCTACAATTATTTATGAATCGTAAACTGCGGGCTAAAAGTAGTTGAATAGCGTAAAAATCGGATTTATTATTTAAAAGCGAATCTAAAAAATTTTCCGTTGTTCGGTCACAAGAAATCAGAGCAACATTTTTTCGTTCCTCAGTCTCTAAACTGTCATTTATTTTGACTTGCGGGGTTTTTGTTGGCCATTTATCGAAAGATTCTTGTAAAAAACTAGGGGCGGCCCACCATAGGGGATGATTTAAAAGCTCACTCGGCGAGCAGCCGCGGCTGGCTACATCGGCACTATTGAGAAATGTGGGGGTATATAACCAACATTCTGGATTAATATTATCTTGGATAAGACTAACACGATTTGCGACAAAAGTTTTCCATTTACTTGGATGGGATTTTATCCAGTGTAAAACAACCATTGCGTCCGAAAAAGCGTAAATATTATTTATTGTGAACCTTTTTATGAATATATCATATATGTATTTTAAGACCTCAGATAAAAGAGTAGCGGCTAGAAGTTCTATTCTCGGAATACTAACAAATTTTTTAAGTGGAGCGATGCGACTTTTCGCAAGAACAAAATATATGTGATATTTAGCGTTTCGTAAGACACGTAAGTATATTACGCATGCGTACCCTCGTTCACTCGCATCACAAAAACCACAGAGATCGATGGATTCGGCGTTTGTGATGTCAATGTGGCGGGGTAAACTAAATTTTTCTAAAACTTGAAATTCAGATTGATAGAGTGTCCACTGACGAACTATTTCTAAAGTAGGCGTGGCGTCCCAGGAAATACCAAGTAACCAAATTTGTTGAATCAAATATTTTAAAGTGAATGTTACTGGGGTAAGATAACCATGGGGGTCATAGCAGCGTGCTAAAAAAGAGAGAAGCGTCCTTTTTGTACAGCTTTGCTGATTAGGTAATATGTTAAATCGAAACTCGTCGTATGAAGGATGCCAGCACAGGCCTAAGACCTTAGTGACGTCATCCGAATCGAGAGATAAAACTGCGGGGTTGACTAAGGAGGGATCTAAATGAGAGATCACTTCTGAGCGATTGCTAGACCATTTGTGTAATTTCAAGCCAGCGTTTCCTAACAATTCCGTAAGCTCATGCTGCAAATTTAACGCCTCTTGAACCGTTTTACATGAAGTAGTGACGTCATCAATATAGGTATCGTTAAGTATAACTTTAGCAGCGTGAGGGTAGTTATCATATTCGGACTCAGCTAAGTGCTGAAGGGTGCGTAAAGCGAGATATGGTGAACAGTTCACTCCGTAAGTGACAGTTCGTAGTTTAAAAATGGAAACTTTTTCATTAGGGTTAAACCGCCAAAATATTGTTTGGTATTTTTGATGATCAGGGTTGATATTTATACCCCGATACATTTTTTGAATATCGCAGGTGAGCGTCACAGGGTTAAGGCGAAAATGTAATAATATTTGAATAATATCTTTTTGTAGTTTTGGACCCGATAATAAGACTTGATTAAGCGAAATATGCGTAAAAGTAAATTTAGAATATTCACAATACAAGTTTTTATCGCGAAGCAGTTTTTTTTCTAAAGATAAGAAACGATTTAGCGCGACTTGTTTGATTGTAGGAAACTGCGGTGGATTCTCAAATGTGCGAAAGGGAAGGGAGACAGTATACCGGCCTTCTTGATTACGCGACACGCTCTGTTTAAAATAATTTTCACAAATTTCATCCTCTGGTTTCAAATGAGTTTTTTGGGGGACGCAGTCGGTTTCCCAAAATTTTGAAATTAATTGCGAAAGCGAGTCATTTTCATTTTGACAAAAAAGAGCATTAATTGGCGGGGTAGAAATTAAGGGTTGATTTATTTGTCCCATCAAAATATAGCCGAAAATAGTTCCCATAGCAAAGGGATGATTTGGATCATCGCTAGCGATTTTTTCACCCTGTATAATTAGTGGAAATAGATCCATACCAATTAGTAAATTTATAGGCGAAGGGTTGTAAAAAGTGGGATCTGCTAAGGGTAAATTTTTTATAAAATGCCAATTTTCTGTATTTATTTTTACTGACGGTAAATCAGTACAAACCTTTTGCAAAATAATCGCTTGCGTAGACACAAAAATATCTGGTTTTTGAAAATTACAAATTTTAATAAAAATCGATCCTAGATCAGAAGTAAGAGAGTTGCCTCCAACCCCCTGTATATTTGAACATAAGGGTTGTCTTGGAAGGCCCAATTGTTGCGCTAATTTTTGAGAACAGAAAGTGTTTTGCGAACCGCTGTCTAACACGGCTCTAACTGTTTGAAAGTGACCGCGGACATCTTGAATTTTTACTAGGATAGTTGACAATAAAACTTGCGATTGCGCAGAAATAAAACCACAATGCGTGGGGTTAGAACCCGAAGGAGTTGCGATTGGTACTTGTGAATTAGAAGACGTCGAAGTAAAATTGTTATTATTTTGAGTAGAGTAATTTTGAAGCGGACACCCAGTAGCCGGGGATCTAAAACTTTGCTGACTGGCCAAGTAACCACGTGGTGAACTATTTGGAGATGCGTTGGGAGACATATTAGAGAGATTTTGTGAGAAATTCACGTTAGCATCAAAATGGGATCTATTTTGATTTTGAGAATTAGCGTAATTATAATTTCGCTCAAAATGAATTAATGAGTGGTGTCTTTGATTACCAGGGCAATAGCGACATGAGCGTAGACTTTGACAAGAATTTGTTAAATGTATTGAGCTTAAACAATTTAAACATAGTTTTTTATTTTTAGCGTAAGAATAGCGTTCGTAGGGAGATTTACCTTTAAATGCGTTACATAAATATATTGAATGTGTGTTAGAATCACAAAAAGCGCATCTATCTTTAGAATGAGTATTTTCCGTACCAAGTAGCGTTTTTGTATAATAAGGCGAGGCGTTATTTTTATAAAACTGTTTATTATTTTTAAATCTATTTTTAGATTGTAGCGAATAAAGCGAATTACATTGACTTTCAAGAAAATTATAAATTTCTTGATATTTGGGCATTTCATTAGACCTAGAATTAGCTAGTTCAAAGCGCGAAAGGAGTACCTCAGGCAATTTATCTAGTAAAATGTTGGCGAGCGGAAAACACCATTGATCAGTGTCGTAATTTAGAGTTTTTAAAGCCTCAATGTTTTCTGAAAAAACATCAAGCAACGTGCGCAGCGTTTCTGGATTGTCGTCTTTGAGTGCGGGAAAATTATACACGGAGCGCCAATAAGTTTGAGCCGATAAGCGGGGGTTATGATAGCGTTTTAGAAGCGTATTGTAAGCGATTATATAATTAGCGTCGGTTATTTGTAAGTGTTTAACTACGTTTAAAGGCGGTCCTTTTAGGTAGGACAGTAACAAATTAAATTTAGCGTTTGTAGGAATACTAGGATTATTGTGTACAGAACTATTGTACATATCTAGAAAGGTTGGAAACTTAGTGATGTCGCCATGAAATTCGACAATGCGCAGTCTTGGCATTAAAGACGCCATAAAGCGGTCTGGATCAGAAGAGTTTGAAATTTGCGTTAAGTTTTGAGGTTGAGGAGCTTCAATTTTCACCTCAAATAGTTGTTTTTGAATTCTTTTAATATCATAGAAGCTGTCGTCAAACTCAGTAAGGCGTTCATTTTCTTCTTCCAGTCTCTCCGGACTTGCCGAATAAGCCTCTATTATTTGATTTTGATAAATAAAAAATGTTTCTTTCATTTCATCAAGGTCGATAAGTCGAACCTGTAAACACGGTTTTTTTGTATCATCCGTTAGGCATGCATTAGCTAAGTTATGAAGAGTATTAATGCGATTATGTTGCACATTACGGAGTGCTTCTAACTTCTTAAGTTGCGTACTCATTGTAATGTTTTTAAAAAACTCCGTTAAAACAGGTGAACGATTAGTTTCCGAAATTTTTAATATTTAAAAATTAAAAGCGTTTAAAAAGAAAAGAGAATAGGCGATAAAAAATGTAAACAAGTCTCATTTACCTCTTAATATCTTTGTGTTGGAAACTTTTCCTACGTGCATTCGACGCCAAGCCAAAAAGAGGTAGGAAATGCGCGAAAACAATGCGCGTTCGGTACTTTTTTACTTGTTATTTTTACTGCGAGCACAGCAAAAAGAGCAAGGTCAGCGTATTTATTAAAAATTTTATTTTTAACAAAATGCGATTTAGACTTTAATTTTTCCCGGGGTCCTGTTATCGGGCTCGAACCTGGACCAAATGGTTAGGTCAGGCCTTCTGTAGAAAATAAAATATACCGAAGGACCACTCGAGATAGCTCGAGAAAAACGTGTGGGAGTTAAGAGGGACTGTATCTTTCCACAGGGCTCCGACAGGGAAAAAAGAGCCTAAAACTTATTTACTAACAATAGCGTAGCAATGAAAAATTATCAAGAAACGACTTACCCTTAGATGTCTTTTGTAGCTACTTGGCTGGCCAGCCCGATTATACGCGAAGTACCAGACTCTCCATTGTTCTATAGTTCAAATGTTCCAAACACTAATATCTAATAACTAAAGCGTAAAAATTAATAGTTTCCACAATTTTAATATAAAATAATAGCGGTGCGGTGACTTTCTTTGCACGTGGCGCGTGGTTGAGTTGTTCGCTCAGACACTCGGCGTTTGCGTCTGCTAGGCCGAATTTAGCCGCTTATCTCAAATCCTTCATTGCTGGAAGAAGCGCGCGAAGTTTAAATTTAAAATATGGAAAGATATAGCGTAAAGTAAATCAAAATAATATTCTAAAACGCTTGTAAGCGTAGAAAATGTAACCCAAAAATATTTAAAAACTAAGAGAGATAGCTTCTCTAATTTTAAGTGAAAATTAGAGAATATAATTATTTACAAAAATAAAAACAAGTTGGGAAACTTGTTCATATTTTTTATCTTATTGAAATAATTTGACTAATTTTGCTAGTCTTCTTACTTTCTTTTGCTTATCCGGCTGGTAGTTTTTAACGGTTTTATTTAACTTGACTTGATTGATTTTGTAATATAATAAATTTTTGCGACAGCTATTCAGACACTTTCCTATGGGCAAGACTTGAAATTAGTTAAGTAGTTTAACCATATAATATGACGTTTTGGTTCAAAAGGTCCGAAGCTTGGCACAATTATAGAGCGATGCCTGCTCTCGCCGCTTTTTTAAAAAAATGGCGCACGAATTCTCTTTTTTTTTAAATAACTTGGTTTTTGTACAAAGTTTGAAACAAAAATTATAGCCAACAAAATTTTATACGAAAATGCTAAACTGTGTTTTTTGTTAGACTAAAAACAAGGTTCAGAGGTATGATATTAACCATTTTTTCATTTTGGAATTTGTCCAATTTGTTTTTTTGGTGGCCTTTAAATTAAAAGTTACTCATTTTTGAGAATGATTGAAATGACATGAAATAAAGGTAGACAAATATTCTACAAAAATTATGAATCAGTTGCATGGGTAATATTCTTGGTAAGATACAAACCATAAAGTTTTAGGTCTACCCACATATATGTATTTCTATATTATATGCAAAATAAACTGAAATAATTAGGTTTTATCTAATTTTCTAAAAACTAAGTACCTAAGACTTCATGGGCTATTTTGAAAAAACCTGTATTATTTTTATAGGTTTCGTTTATTAGGTTCGCGCGCCGTATACCATCTTTTCTTGAAACATTTCACATATTTGACCTATCTAAAACTCTACTTCGGAATGAGTTAAGAATCTTAAATTTGCATAGTCGTAGAACTTCATGGAGTTAACAACCCCTTCAAGTTTCATGGAATTCCATAAAGTAGTAAAGTAGTTAAGAAATTTCAAAAATCGTCGAAATTGCCACTCACTCACTCACTCACTCACTCACTCATGTAAAGATCATCAATATTCTACTGTACTTCTAGACATGCTACAAAGCTGAAATTTGGCAGACTTATAGAAATTATGACGAAACCCCTGGAAAAAATAAAAAAACCCCAAAAACCTAATTTACTCCCCTCCCCCACACATGTAAAGTTATGTAAAAGTAACATTGCCCACTTTGAGAAATGGCAGATTGATAGGAACTATGATAAAACTATAGAAAAAAAATTAAAAACCTCAAAATTATAATTTACTTTCCTCCCCTATAAATGTAAGGTAATGTAAAAGTAACATTGCCCACTTCCGGACACGCTAGAGAGCTGAGCTTTGGAAGGCCGATAGTAACTATTATAAGACTACAGAAAAAAATTAAAACACACCAAAATTCTAATTTACTTCCCTCCCCTATAAATGTAAAAGTGTGTAAAAGTAACATTGCCCACTTCCAGACAGCTCGAGAGCTGAGCATTGGAAGGCTGATAGGAATTATGATAGAACTATAAAAGAAAATATATAGAGAGCTGAGCTGTGGAAGACTATAGGAAAAATATAAAAACACCAAAATTTTAATTCACTTTCCTCCGCTATAAATAAAGTTATATAAAATTAACTGTGCCTACTTCCAGGGACACTAGAGAGCTGAGCTTTAGAAGGCTGATTGTAATTATGATAAAACCATAGGAAAATATAAAAAACCTTAACATTTTTAATATGCATTTCAAAAGTTTCCCGCATATTTTACTACTTTAAAACCCAAATATTATCCAAATCTTTTAAACAAGCAGTAATCATTTAAAAAAAGGTCTGTTGAAATGTTTAATATAACGTCCTATAAAATTTTTAAAAACCAGAAGGATCTTTTAACAATAATTCTGCATATTTGCAACCAATTTCTTGCATGAAGTACAAAAGCGCTAAAATTGAAAAAACAACTTTTTCAAAAATATTTACAAGAAAAAGCACATTTCAAATATTGATCGAAGGAGTCTTTTACATTTCAGTGTATGCAAGTAAAATAAATGGATCCATGACGGATCTGATACCTTTATAGCTAGCCTATTAGCACACTTTAAGTGAAGCCATCATATATCAGCCCTGAAAACAGTTTTTTGTAAATCACTCAGAAACTAAAGCTCCTATGAAGTTTTTGGGTATTACACAATTTATTAAGCAAACTGTAGCCTACTATAAACCGCATATTGATACAACGCTCTATTAGAAAGCTAGAATTTTTTTAATTTTTTAATTGTCAAAAAACTATCATTAGCGTTAATGGATTTTGACCAAAAACTAATCAGCTCTTTAGAGTGGCGAACACTATTTTACCTGAAAATTATATGAAAATCAGTTCAGCGGTTTGGGAGCTATCGCGTTACGGACAGAAATAATATACACATACACACACACACACCTACACACACACACAGACAGACATCACGACGATATTGCTAAGATAGGTCAAAATACACCCAATTTTCGGCATTACCTCAAATTTTTTTTTCGTCGAAAATAATACCTTCTCTAGCCATTGCTTTGCGGGCTAGGAAGGTAAAAATACTTAAATATGGATAAAAATGATTTTCATGTGTCAAATTACGTATGTTTTGCTTTACATCATATAAGCACCCATTTAAAAAAAATTGAATATTTCAAAGAAATGAATCCGGTTTTACCGTTTTACTTAGAAGTGTGAATGGACGTACCCAGAGGGGGGGAGGGTCTCGGGGGCCCAGCCCCCCCATGCCTAAGATTTTTTTAGAGATTTTTCACATATTTCCTGAATAAAAAGATTAAAGAGTATAAAATTCGCCATCATGAGGCTTCGGGCCCACCCCAGAAGCCTCGCGCCCCCCCCCCCCAAGAACTATCCCTGGGTGCGCCACTGGAGTAGGTAGGTACTACAAACTTGACGTACCAAAGTTGAATTTAAAAGTAAGTCGTCGATCAGCTGTCATCGTTTAATGTAAAATTGTCAAAATATTGCTTGGTACTATTACTGCCTGGCAAGCGCGAATTTTGACCAAAATTTAGGGGGGTAATGGTCGACGGAAAAAATATTTGTGCATTTATTTTTTTAGAGGAGGGAATTATCCCGTTACCCTCCTCAAATTCGCGCTTTCTGCCTTGCTTTACTCCAATAAGTCCCTAATGTATTTTGTGACAAATTTAAACATGACTTGTACAGGTTGGGTCAATTTCGATGTTTTTTGGGGATTTTAAATATTTCTAGCAGAGATAGATAAAAGCAAGTGGACTGAGATTGATTTTCGAGACGGTTTCAAACATCAAAGCCGATTTTTAATACATATGGCCGCGTTTGAACTACGAGGGGTTTAACTTTTTAATTTACGAAAATTTAAATTTAACACGCTATAAAGCTGAAATTTGGCACACTGATAGAAATTGTGACCAAACCATTGGAAAAAATCAAAAAACTCGAAAATTCTAATTCACTCCTCTCCCCCATACATGTAAAGTTATGTAAAAGTAACACTGCCCAATTCCAGAGGCGCTAGAAAGCTGAGCAATGTGAGACTGATAGGAAATATGACAAAACTATAGGAAAAAACTTAAAAACCCCAAAATTTTAATTTATTTCCCTACCCTATAAATGTAAAGTTATGTAAAAGAAACATTGCCCACTTCCAGATACGCTAGAGAGCTGAGCTTCAGAAGGCCGAGAGGAACTATGATAAAACTATAAAATTTCCTTTCCTCCCCTATAAATGTAAAGTTATGTAAAATTAGCATTGCCTATTTCGAGGAACACTAGAGAGCTTAGCTTTAGAAGGCTGATAGGAACTATGATAAAACCATAGGAAAATATAAAAAAAAACCTCAAAATTTTTAATAAGGCATTGCAAAACTTTTGAATAATATTCCTCACATTTTACTATTTTAAAACTTAAATATTATCCAAATCCTTTAAAAAAGGAGTGAAATCATAACAAAACATTTCATGTAAAAAAAGCCAAGTACGCGAGAGTAGTGTTCCGTTAAAAGAATTGAAATAAAAGTAAAGCCAAGTTCTCCAATACAAATTTTAAAATGAAAGATTCTCACTAGTTTGGAAATGTTTTTGTAAACTTGGCTATTACGGCTGCAAATGACTCTTAGGCACAGTGCTAAATTGAACATAAAGATATTATAATTTTGATATGACTTGGAAATTAAATAATAAAGAATGTCAAAACTGCAAATTGACAGTTGGTCTCACCTCAGTAAACACCATATTTCTCCTATTTCTTTTTCAGATACCGACATGATCATTTCATTTCATGTTTATGCTCGGGCTGAATGAGGCCTAATGAGGCCGAAACGCTTCCCCGAGCTACCTTTACCTCTGAGGACTTGCCCGTAAAACTTTTTTACTATTAGTAGTAATATGTATAAATATTAACCTTAAAAAAAAATACATATTTTTTAAATTATCATATGGTATAAAAATAACCTTATCGGATTAGAAAATAATAAATCCTTTGGTATAACATGATTAAAGTGCGCATACTTAAAATATCTTATTTAGCACCTTAACATTTTTTAACAACTATTTCTAGCTCATTCACATAAACTTCAAATTAAAGCCATAATTTCATTCTTACCTACATACTACATCTTATATCTTCATCTTATATGTACTTCTATTTACCTTTATTCATACATCTAAAAATTACTGTATTAAACACTACTTTTGAATCCATGCTTTAACAATTATAGGTACCTTTATACATTTTAAGTCGACTTAACTTTTTACCTTATTATTTATCCAATGCCTTTGTTGGGCCCTGACATTGGCGTAAACAAAAAGATAAATTAAAGTTTTGTGATCACTCTTAAAAAATGGACTAAAACTCATATGCTAAAACACTAAGTATAACTTTTAAACTATATTCCTATATTTGTTAAATTCAATAAAATTATGCTTGCTTAATCTTGTAATATACATCTTACACTATCATTCTTATCCATATGCTTCTTACTACTTGGCTAGCCAATTCAAAACAGTATTTTACTCATTTAATCTTTTTTATCTTTAAATGGAGTAATAACCGAGAAGAACGAACACGGTAATTCTATTAGGATCCCTGGAAAGTAATGACGTCATTGGGTAATACCGTCAAAATTCACAAAATATGTCTATACTAAAATCAACTTTTTCTAACTTATTTCTTTTAAAGACGGAGCTCCGATGTGGTTTTTTTTAAACAAGAGGCTTCTGAAAGCCCATATAAACTGAGTTTTTACTATCGTAAAACTAAATAACCTGTTTAGGCGTTAAGCCTTTTGCTAAGACCAGTTTGCATACTTACGGATAATACCTACAACTTTTGTTACCTCATTGGCAAATTATTTTACCATAAATCCATCATGATAATTATTATTGACAAAGTTCTTTTTGTTTAGGCCTTGAACTTCACTTCCAATAGGGAACATTTTCCCATGCTATTTTTCAAAAGAGGACCATTTTGTATTTCTCTGCCACACTTACTATGTTAGCTAAAAATTACCTAAAACTCAGAAACTTTGTTATTATTCAGGTATTTAACACGACATGGATGTGTGGATTCACAAACCACAGTACTACAAAAAATAAAATGCGTACCTAATAATGTTGTAAAAAAGAAAGACTGATAGTATGTGTGCCCTATGTTATGTGTATTCTATCCTGGCATCTGGATACTGATATTACTATTAGAAAGTCGCGTTCTGGTGCATTTTTAGGTTAAAATGTTCTTCAAATTTTAAAGACATTAATCATTGAAGTAAAAAAATACAAGGAAGTCTCAATTAGTCAAACTTATAAAAAAAAAATATTCAAAAGTACGTCTTTAGAGTTTAGTTTAAAGGCCCTGGAGGCTCACACCTAAATTAAATTTTAGTCTGAATTGACATATATATACTTACTTCGATAGGCAAATTAGTTTTATTTAATTTTGCATAGGTGACCATAACATAGCCAAATTATTAGAGTTACTGTTTTCCTAAAAAGTTTATTCGAGAAGAGTAGAAATATTTATCCAGATAATTCGACAATATAATTTGGGGCAAATGAAAAAATAATAAAAATGTAGATTCGGCAAATAAGTAGCAAAAAGTAGTGAGTGTATGGATACCAGATATTGCCAATCATATTTATAAGTTTAAAAGATAGAAATGTTATTTAATGTACTCGAAAATTGGGTACTTATGGAAGAAAATTAAAATACATAGAATGCTTCAGTATAGAGCTAAGCTATTTCTTTAAAAATTTTAAAAATATGTATATTTATATATAACCACAGCAAAGAAAAAGTACTAATTTTTATTTCTAACTTTAGTAATAAAACATTTCTGCCATACAGTGGTCCACAATAGATCCAATTGTGACTGCATTAAAACAATGCATCCTTAAAATTCTTTAAAAAAATGAGATAAAAGCGAAGGCTAAAGTAATAGGGATAAAATACAATTTTCCTAATTCTTATCTCATTGATTTGGTTTTCTAAGAAAATATGTTGCCATATGGAAATCCATCTTGTATAATTTTCAGAAGGTGGCGGCCTAAAAAGGACATTCCTTCATAATGTAAAAATATACATAATTAAATATTTCAATGAATCGGTAAAAGAAAACTAATTAAGCCTAATAAAAACTACAAGAAAAGAAGAAAGACACTTTCTCACTTAAAAAAAAATTATGTATGTAGGGTTAAACTAAGAGTTAATTTAGCTTTGGTTGTTAAGAAAAAAATGTGATAGGTACTTCCAGATGCCAGATTTAATATTATTTAATGAGATTTCTTTAGAGAAGCAGAAAAAAACAATTAGTTAAGAGGCACTGAATATTGGCCGCCATCAATATTGATATCGTTATCATTATTATTATAAATATATGCATCCTGAGTAATCTTGTTACATAAGTTTTCTAAGGAACTATTTTGAAAAGTCGAAAACAACCTTTGAACTCAATGATCCAAATTATTTAAAGTATTTTGAGACAGGTAATGGTCATTTTGCTTGTTTATATTTAACATCGGATTTTGACTGCATTTTTGTTTACAATGTGAAATTTCATACTTGCTATTGCGATAAAAATTTCGTAAATGTTTTGTTTTTCTTTCGAGGCCAATGTCACTGGCTGATGTTTTACCTATTTGAAAATTATGATTGTTGATATAAACATTTCTATTAATTTTAGACTTTGATTTTTCATTTTTAAAATACAGATTATGATTGTTACTTTTGGTAAAAAAGCCTAAATTTGCACCTCTATAAATTTTTACTAACTTATGGTGCCTGGATAAAATTTGAAAATGGACAACATCTTTTAAAATTGTTGGTTGTGAGACTAACTCCAGATGCTTAGCTTTAAGGCCTTTAGTAAACTGAAAGTTCGGTAAAATTATTTAAAATCTGACTTGTAAATTCACATGGAATTTTTATCTTTAGTGTTTCATTTGGACCTAAATACAATATTTTAGGCGATTTCAAAAAAATCTTGTCATATTTGCGTTTAGTAAATTTATCTGTGACGGAGAGGCAAGAGGCTAAAGGACCAGAATACGAATTATAAAAATTAACTGAAAAGTGCTCCCCTATTGTCACCTTACTATTGCAATAGGCAATAATGACTTTACATTGTGTAAGAAAAGAAGTGCCCAAAATTAGAGGTACTGGTAGTTCTTCCACTACAAGGGCAGAAACCCTGTGTTTTAAATGGCCAAATTTGATTTGTATGTTTGTTTTCCCTAATGGGTTAACAAAATGACCACCTGCTGTAGATAATCTACTATTCCCTTGAATTTTCAAAATTTTTCCAGCTAAACTTTTATGTATTATGTTTTGTGAAGATCCGCTATCTAATAAAATATTTAAATTTTTTCGGTGATTTATGGAACCTTTGATTTGCAAGATATTTGAATTTGAACTAAAACACGACAAGTTTATATCCTCCTCAAAATTTTGATCCGATTTGTATGAATTTTGCAATTTTGTTTCCGCTATATGCTGTAACAAAAGTACAATGTCTTTAAGTTTGTCTTGTGTCATGTTATTTGTACATAAAATTCTAAAATTTTCATAAAATTCCCTCAAAATTCCATCTTCAAATGCCTCTAAGAAATCGAGAAATTCTATTTTAGGACTAATTAAATTTGACAAAGATAATAGCGAAAAATAGTAGCTTTTAATGCTTTCATTGGATAACTGTTTTCTTTGCCTAAACTGTTCTGTGAATTTTTTATATGCAAATTTGCCACCGAAATAGTTAATAAAATCAGTTTTGACGTCATCCCATGTCTTATTTTTGTTTGAGTTTGTCTGTGTGTAGCTTGTGTACCAAAAATTTGCGGGCTTTTCCAAACAGGACTTTAAACATCTCATTTTAAATGTGTTCGGCCAAAAATTTTTGTCACAAATTCTGTTATTCATTTATAAAATTAACGGGGCAACTGCAAATCGGATCAAACGTAGGTGGTTCTGTAAATTGAGGCACGATTGGAGTCATATTAAGTGGGTTGCAAAGTGGTTCCATATTTAAAACAACAATAAAAACAAAAAATATCTGAAGAGAAAAAATAAAATAAGATAAACTTGTTTGTCTTAGAGGCCTACAAAATGTACTGCCCAGCAAAATTAACGATCTACCAATATTCAAAAACCCTTAAGAAATGCTAAAATCTCTACAAAAATCACTTTTTAAAAAAATGACAAAAAGAGATAAAAATCTTTCGAAAAATATAACGGCGCCTCCACCATATGTCACGAGGGGGTTGTCGTGACTATTTGTGTACGTGTTGCGTACAAATAAAGAGGATCGTAAGATAGTTTAAGGGTTTATTTAATACTAGTACAAAGATTCTTACACACTAATCACTACTGTCTGGCCCAGTTTTCTAATACAAGTATTATTCACTTGTAGGTCGGGTTCAGCTCTCGATCAGAATCTCTTTACTGTTTCTATACTTGACTATTAAGAACTTAAGTACTTAGCGTACTCACTGAACTGAACCCCGACAATCCGTTCTTGTTTTTCAATTCAACGTGTTTCAATCTTAAACATAAATCGTTTGCACCACATACTTCCTAGGTTGACGTCCTAATACCTTTACATCAGGTCAACCAACCAAGTTCCGGATAGCATGCCCAAATTACATACATGACAATATTGATAAAGGGTACGTAGCCACCTCAAAATAAAGTATATAAACTACGCTGTCACCTCATATATAACGTTGTCACCTCACTTTTTTGAGGTGTATACGTTTTTCAATAAAAATTTCAGGGATGACTCCTGACACACTCAGCAAGCTGTGTGCAAAATTTTGTTCTGAGGTCACAAAATGGTATATATCTACTTTTTGGCCGTGTAGTTCACGTATCTACCGGTGGCGCTAGCGGCGCTTTTACTGAAACTAAACGGTCTGCTAAGTCACCTTGGTGGTATAAAAGGTATTTTGCGTGTTAAGACCGCGTCGCACAGACCTCAGAAATTTGGCAACCTTGTGGTTTAGATTTTAGAGACAGGTTTCTTTGTTGTATGTAATTTCAGATATTACCTGCTTTTTACCCTCGGAATGTTTAATCGAATTCTTGGAAACGTCTCGGGTCTGATATTTTAGAAGGGGCTTTGTAGACGATTATTATTGTATTTTTTATCTTATTGAAATAATTGAACTAATTTTGTTAGTCTTCCTACATTTCTTTGATTATTCTGGTAGTTTTTGACGGTTGATTGATTGCTTTTGTAATACATTAAGTATTTGCGACAGCTATTCAACCCTGTGCTATGGGCTTTAGACTTAAAATTAGTTAAATGGTTTAATCATTAGAGACATAAAATGCGGTTTTGGTGCAAAAGGTCCGAAACTTGGCACAATTATAGGGTTGACTGTCCATAATATTCAAGGAAGTTTTTTTAAAAAAATGGCGCACAAATTCTGTTTTTTTAAAATCCCTTGGTGTTTGTAAAAGAGCTTGAAACTAAATTTTATACGAAATTGCTATTGTTAGAGTAATAGTTTTCGAGGTATGATATCAACCATTTGGTCGTCATTTCTGAATTTGCACAATTTCCTTTTTTTGGTGGCCTTTAACTTAAAAACGACTCATTTTTGAGAATGATTGTAATGACATTAAACAAAGATTGATAGATGTTCTACAAAAAGTATCAATTAGTTGCATGTGTAATATTCTTGCTAGGATACAAACCACAAAGTGTTAAAGATATCCCCTCCATATATTTCTTTCTATATTATAAGCAAAATAAACTGAAATTATTAGGTTTTATCCAATTTTCTAAATACTAAGTACTTTAGAGAAAATGCATAATAAAGTTTATTGTAGAAAACTCCATTGACGTCCCAATTATTGGGCTATTTTTAAAGATCAAAAAATCCGTATTATTTTATGTCTTATTCAAACCTATCCCATACACAAAGGATGTTTATTTTGCTTGGGGCAAAGATTTATAATAAATTTTCTAAAGCAATAAAGATGCTATGTTTTAAATCATTTGTCAAAATATCAAAAGAGTTTGTATTTTTCGATTTTAATCTTTCTATTTTTTCAAAACCCTTTATTATGCCTATTTATCAGTGTGTCCGTAAAGTGTAGAATCACGAATTTTTTAAAAAAGTTGCAAGCTTTTTAGAAAAAAGCTTGGATATCAAATAAAGATTTAAAATACGAGTTAGAAAAGGCTATAGTTAATAATACAGGATGTTCCAGAAAAAGCTATGACATTAACTTATGTTTTTTAAATAGGACACCCGGTATATTTTTTCACATTTGACTTTGATAGGTCATTACAAATGTGGTACATTTTTGTTAAGGTATCTCCATACCTAAACACTTAATAAAAGACATTTGTATGAAATATGTTTTTTTAGCACCCTGATTGGTCAAATAGAGTTAAAAGTAATCATGAAGTACGTCATTTATTTAATAACAAACATGTCATCCAATCAACGGTCTCTAAATCAGCAATAATGGGTGATTAGAATTTCTGTTAAGCGCTTTCCGAAAACGGACCTACTGTACATAAGAATCTATTATATTATTAAACCACTGTCCACTAGTTATCAAAGTAATTTGACCTGTACTAATACCTATAGCATATGGGTTTATGTGAATGCATGTGTGTGTGTGTGTATGTGTCTGTAAAAAATAATAAAGATTTATTTATTTATTTATAGTATATGTAAAGAGTTTGTTTTTGACAGGAAAAGTTTAGTATTATAATTAAAATTATTAGTTTAAAAATTAAGTAATAAACAGTAGTTACTTAGTCAATGTTCTTAAAGTTTTTAAAATTTTAATAAGCTATTTTTAGTTACTTAATTTTTTTGTTTAATTGTTTGTAGGTAAAAGCACTACAGGATTAAATTTTTCGCTTTCAGCACTAATAAAAGAATTAAAAAATTTATTATAAAAATGTTAGAATTTCTGTATTTACATTTAAAATGTGTGGAATAAATCTTGAAACTTGAATCATATATAAAAAATTTGATGAAGAATATAAAAAGTTACGGTTTGTAAGATAAACGCAGAAAATCGTCGTGAGGTTCAGTTTGGTGAGGAGGTTAATCCTAGGGTAGAGGGGGTTTCCTTAAAGATACCTATCGTAAATGCAAGCTTTATAGGAAGCAAAGCCTGACATTATTTTCAATTTTTTGGTTATTATTTTTGACATTTTTTCCTCGGTTTTGCACCTTAGGTTTCCTACTAGGAGTTCACAACCAAAATGTCAAATCCTTATAAATTTGTTCATCTAGTCGTTATTTTTACGCCTAATTTGCTTCGACTATAAAATACGATGTCCAAAAAAAGTGTTATAAATAAAAGAAAATTGACATTTACCGTTGTGTAGGTATGAAGGGCAGCAACTTATAAGTAATTTTTTTGTGGTGGCAAAGAACTTTTTATAGATATGTGTGCCTCGGATTTTTAAAATTTTTTATGAAGAAAATCCGGTTTTTAATAATGATAAATCTTTGACTAACTTACTTAGCCAATTTAAATTTTAAAAAATGAGTCAACAAACATGTTAAAAAGATACTTTACTATTTCCAGTTTTTTACTTAAAAATACCTCCGTAAATTTGAACCAAAACGGATTTAGCAAAAAAAAAACAAATGTCATATTACTAGGGTTTTATTCGAATTTGAAAGAATAAGGATGCGACTTTTTTACTTAATTTGAGCCAACATAGCCAATTCTTAAAACACGACTAATTTAAAATATTGATAATGCCAGGAAAAAGAATTAACGTTAAATTAATCGGACAAAAATGCGCGTTTTTAGTGTTTTTAATCCGGTCAGGCTAGCATAAACAAAAAAATCACTTTGATTTAATTTGCGATGTTTTGTCACGCGCTATTTAGCTTTTTCCTTCAATAAGAAGAACCACTATAGCAGCTACGTCCCTGGCCGTAACTTATATTCATTGTCTTTGGAGGAATTCAGCTATTTCAAGAGAAGAAAAAAACTTCCTACTAAGCTTTGCTTTTTAAGCGACAAAACAATAGTGAAAATCGCAGCAAAGCAAGTTGTTTTGAAAATAGATTAGAAAAAAAAATTGAGATAACGCCGAAACTGCGTTATTTGGGTGTGTTTGAAGCTATCTGAGCAATATCGTTGTGACGTCTGTCTGCGTGTATCTCTGTCCGTAACACGATAGCTCCTAAACCGCTGAACCCATTTTCATGAAATGTTTAGGTGAAATAGTGTTTGACATTGTAACGAGCTGAATAGATTTTGGTCCAAATCCACTAATGCTTGGTAGTTTTTTGGCAATTAATTTTTTTTTTAATGCGAACTTTTCAATGGAGCGTCTTAACAATATGCGGCTTTGGAAATATAATGGAGCACTTTTATCTTAATAATTTGTGTAATACCTTGAAACTTCATAAAAGCCTTCGTTTCTGAGATATGTACAAAAAAACTGAAAACGGGAAGTGTTATAATAGGCTAGCTAGAAAGGTATCAGATCCGTCATGGATCTGCTTATTTTATTTCAGAAAATTGCATTTAAATACATCCAATTTTTATGTTTCCGTGGCATTTTTCAGGGGATAATGTAAAGTTGCATAATATTTTTCATATTATCTTTTGAACTATAGGTCGTTTTTGAGTTATATTGGTTTTAAATTCCTGTTGGAGTGCACTAATAATACGAGTTGAACCAGGATTACGTATAAGTAATCCTGAGCCAACTCGAAAATTATTAGTATACTTAAATAGGAATTTAATACTTTGGTACAAATTTAAATAACCTAAAACGAACTCAGAGAAATTCGTTTTGAAAAAATATGTAACTACAAATACTATAAACTGAAGAAAGTTGCTGTCAAGATTTGGCATTTTTGCAAAGCAGGATAATAGGAAACTATGCAAATTTTTCATAACATTAACCTCTCACAATGTGCAGGAAAATATTAATAATAAGCTGTATATGCAATATAGCGAATAAAAATTATAATTTTATTATGACTTTCTTGGACATTAAATGATAAAGAATGTAATTTACCAATTCTGACATCACGTGACATTTGAGCCTTTTGGTTGCTGGTGGTTATTTCTAGATTTATAATATGCGCGTTGGGCTGTGGTGTGGGCAAACACAATATTATATGTCATATCCATCATGTCATAATCATTGCAAACCAAAAAATATACAAATTAATATAAACTATTAAATTTATTAGCATTCCAAAAACTCTATCTTTGACACTTCCCTTTTATTTGTTTATCGGATCTATGTGTAGAATTTTTGACAGTAAGTAAACCATTTCCCAACAAAAATTGTATTTAGGACTTTCAAGCTATGCAACATTTCTGAGATCACAAGCCTCAAAATGAGTATTTCAAAAAAAATAACCCGTTATTCTATAATGAAAGTATAAAGGTACGGTTTTTTATATAAAGACAGTACGTTGCCACCATTAATCTTGCCTTACAAACTTTTGCAACATTTTAAAGTTGTAATATTTCCTAAAGTGTCCCTAAATAAAAGTAAAACATTGTTACCTCGTATGTAATACATAAATTTAGTCAGATAAAGCTAATACGTTGCTTATAGGTTAGGGTAGATATACGACATACGTTATCCCCTCAATAAAACCAGCAACAGCGCCTGAGGTGGCAGGACATAGCATATATCCAAAGGTTGTATATTGGCCTGAGGTCCAAACGTATTCCACGTATTTATCAAATATTAAAAAAAAATCTTTACCCCTCTTTTGAAATTCTGGTAAAGGAAGTTCCCCTCATCTCATATATGTACCTATATATGTGGTAACACCACTAGAAATAGGTGAGGTCAGGTCGTCATATCCTTAAAGCTGAGGTGACAACGGCGCGTGCATCAATATATATATATATATATATATATATATATATATATATATATATATATATATATATTGATAAAGGGTATTTAGCCACCTCAAAACAAAGTATATAAATTACGGTGTCACCTCATATATAACTTTTGTACCTCACTTTTTTGAGGTGACAACGTTTTTCAATAAAAATTTCAGGGACGATTCCTAACACACTCAGCAAACTGTGTGCAAAATTTTGTTCTGAGGTCACAAAATGGTATATATAGCTACTTTTTGGCCGTGTAGTTCACGTATCTATCGGTGGCGCTAGCGTCGCTTTTACTGTAACTAAACGGTCCACTGAGTCACCTCGGTGGTATAAAACGTATTCTGCGTATTAAAACCGCGTCGCAGCGGCCTCAGAAATTTGGCAACATTGCAGATTAGATTTTAGACGCTACGGGTTTCTTTGTTATATGTAATTTGTACCTGCTTTTTTTACCCTTGGAATATCTAATAGAATTCTCAGAAACGAGTGCCTTGGTCTGATATTTTAAGAGGGGCTTTGTAAAGGATTATTATTGTATTTTTTATCTTATTGAAATAATTTGACTAATTTTGCTAGTCTCCTTACATTTTTTTGCTTATTCTGGCTGGTAGTTTTCAACGGTTTTATTTAACTTAGAAATTATAGAGCGATGCCTGCTCTCGCCGGTGTTTAAAAAAAAAGCGCACGAATTCTCTTTTTTTTAAATAACTTGGGTTTTGTACAAAGTTTGAAACAAAAATTATAGCCAACAAAATTTTATACGAAAATGCTAAACTGTGCTTTTTGTTAGACAAAAAACAAGGTTCGAGGTATGATATTAACCATTTTTTCATTTTGAAATTTGTCCAATTTGTTTTTTGGTGGCCTTTAAATTAAAAGTTACTCATATTTGAGAATGATTGAAATAACATGAAATAAAGATAGATAAATATTCTACAAAAATTATTAATCAGTTGCATGGGTAATATTCTTGGTAAGATACAAACCATAAAGTTTTAGGTCTACCCACATATATGTATTTTTATATTATATGCAAAATAAACTGAAATAATTAGGTTTTATCTAATTTTCAAAAAACTAAGTACCTAAGACTTCATGGGCTATTTTTAGAATACAGAAAAAAAACCTGTATTATTTTTATAGGTTTTGTTTATTAGGTTCGCGCGCCGTATACCATCTTTTCTTGAAACATTTCAGCCGATATTTGACCTATCTAAAACTCTACTTCGGAATGAGCTACGAATCTCAAACTTTGCACATCTTCATGGAGTTAACAACCCCTCCAAGTTTCATGGAATTCCATAAAGTAGTAAAGTAGTTACGAAATTTCAAAAAACGTCGAAATTGCCACTCACTCACTCACTCATGTATAGATCATCAATATTCTACTGTACTAGATATGCTACAAAGCTGAAATTTGGCAGACTTATAGAAGTTATGACCAAACCCCTGGAAAAAATCAAAAAACCCCAAAATTCTAATTTACTCCCCTCCCCCACACATGTAAAGTTTTGTAAAAGTAACATTGCCCACTTCCAGAAATGGCAGACTGATAGGAACTATGATAAAACTATAGAAAAAAAATTAAAAACCTCAAAATTATAATTTACTTTCGTCCCCTATAAATGTAAAGTAATGTAAAAGTAACATTGCCCAGTTCCGGACACGCTAGAGAGTCGAGCTTTGGAAGGCCGATAGTAACTATGATAAGACTATAGAAAAAAATTAAAACACCCCAAAATTCTAATTTACTTCCCTCCCCTATAAATGTAAAAGTGTGTAAAAGTAACATTGCCCACTTCCAGAAACGCTCGAGAGCTGAGCTTTGGAAGGCTAATAAAACTATAAAAGAAAATTCAAAAACCCCAAAGTTTAATTAACTTCCCTCCCCTATAAATGTAAAGTTATGTAAATTAGCATTGTCCACTTCTAGAAACACTAGAGAGCTGAGCTTTAGAAGACAAGAGGAAAAAATTTAAAAACACCAAAATTTTAATTTACTTTCCTCCCCTATAAATGTAAAGTTATGTAAAATTAACTTTGCCTACTTCCAAGGACACTAGAGAGCTGAGCTTTAGAAGGCTGATAGGAACTATGATAAAACCATAGGAAAATATAAAAAACCTCAACATTTTTAATATGCATTTCAAAAGTTTTGAACAATATCCCGCATATTTTACTACTTTAAAACTTTAAAATTATCCAAATCCTTTAAAAAAGCAGTGAGATCATAACAAAATCATTTCATGTAAAAAAAGCCAAGTACGCGAAAGTGGTATTCCCTAAAAAGAATTTAGATAAATGTAAAGCCAAGTTCTCCAATACATATTTTAAAATAAATGGTTCTTACTAGTTTCGAAATGTTTTTCTAAACTTGACTATTACGGCTGCAAATGACTCTAAGGCACAGTGCAAAATTTAATGTAAAGAAGTTTGGCTGGAACAGCAAAGTTTAAAAAAACATTTCTAAACTAGTAAGAACCATTCATTTTGAAATTTGTATTGGAGAACTTTCGCGTACTTGGCTTTTTTTTACATGAAATGTTTTTGTTATGATTCAGTTTTCTAAAGAATCATTTAAGAGGACAATATTAAAAACATTTTTTTTAGAAAATATTTTTTTTATTTTAATCGGTATATTATATATAGTAGTGTTAAAGCTAAAGTTGATACTCCAGGGTCGTACGAAAATTAAGGATATTTTTATAATAATCCAAAATTATTAGGTTTCATATGATTTTCTCAAAAAATAAGCTTTCTACATCAAATGTGTTTAAAACTTTATTGTAGGAATTTAAATTATAATTTTAAAAATCTATAACTAAAACGGCTTTAATTGACAGTTACTCTCCAACGGCGTCCTTACATTATTTGTAATCCTAAAATATTGTCGCCTTTTTCGAACGCCTCTGGTGTGTAATTGGAAATTTAAACATTGTCAGATATACATTAGTAAAAAATATACAGGGTGTCCCATTAAGCATGGCAGCCGGAATTATCTCAAATACTAGTACAGCTACGACTTCGGGAAAAATTTTTATATAACAAAATCTGGCGTGAATTTACCTAAAATATATTTGTTCCTGTAGCTCCCGGCTAGGGCGCAGTAATAACACCTCCAACTATAAAAATGGAATTTCATGACAAAACTCTATGATAAACATACACAAATGTTACCAAATTCGTAATCCTTGAAAAATTCTGCATAATTTGGACCTCTCACTAATGAACCTCTTTCTCACTTCTCCACTTGAATAGAATGAAAATATCACTTTTTATTTAAAAAATAATTACTTCTACGTGGTAACTAAACGGACTCATATCATTTATTTGACTTATTAATTATTATAATGCAAAATATTCTTTTTTTTTGTTTAAATGAAAACTTTTTCGAGGAAATTTTTTAAAAGTACCAAACCAAAAAACATTGCCCACTTCCAGATACGCTAAAGAGCTGAGCTTCGGAAGGCCGATAGGTACTATGATAAAACTATAAAATAAAATTAAAAAACCCCAAATTATAATTACCTTCCCTCCCCTTTAAATGTAAAGTTATGTAAAAGTAACATTCTCCTCTTCCAGAAACGCTAGAGAGCTGAGCTTTGGAAGACTGATAGGAACTATGATAAAACTAAGTTTAGTAAAAAATGTAAAAACACCAAAATTTTAATTTACTTTCCTTCCCTATAAATGTAAAGTTATGTAAAATTAGCATTGTCTATTTCGAGGAACACTAGAGAGCTGAGCTTTAGAAGGCTGATAGGAACTATGATAAAACCATAGGAAAATTTAAAAAAAACCTGAAAATTTTTAATAAGGCATTGCAATACTTTTGAATAATATTCCTAATATTTTACTACTTTAAAACTTAAATATTATCCAAATCCTTTAAAAAAGGAGTAAAATCATAACAAAAACATTTCATGTAAAAAAAGCCAAGTACGCGAGAGTAGTATTCCGTTAAAAGAATTGAGATAAAAGTAAAGCCAAGTTCTCCAATACAAATTTTAAAATGAAAGATTCTCACTAGTTTGGAAATGTTTTTGTAAACTTGGTTATTACAGCTGCAAACGACTCTTTTACAAATTCTGACATCACGTCAACATTTGAGCCTTGTGATTGCTGGTGGTTATTATTAGATTAATAATATTCGCGTTGGGCTGTGGCGTGGGCAAACACATCATTCCTGTATATGGTTATCCTCTTTTAAACGGCTTAACTAATTATCACAATTTCTTTTTTATTAAATTTATTGTTACGGATAAATAATTTTTTTAAAAATTCTGTCATATCAATCATGTCATAAACATTGCAAACCCAAAAATATATAAATTAAGATAATGTATTAAATTTTTTTGCATTCCATAGAGTGTATTTTTGACAATTTCCTTTTAATATTTATGGGATCTATGTGTAGAATTTTTGACAGTAAGTAAATCATTTTATAACAAAAATTGTATTTAGCACTTTCAAGCTATGCAACTTTTCTGAGATCACAAAACCTCAAAATGTGTTTTCCAAAAAAAATAACAGCAAGTTTTTCTATAACGAAAGTGTAAATGTTCGGTTTTTTATATAAAGACAGTACGTTGTCACCATTAATCTTTTCTTACAAACTTTTGCAACCTTTTAAAGTCGTAATATTTCCTAAAGTGTCTCTAAATAAAAGTAAAACGTTGTTACCTTATATTTAATATTTAAATTTAGTTAGATAAAGCTAATGTTGCTTATAGACTTACGCCATACGTTATCACCTTAATAAAACCGGCAACAGTGCCTGAGGTGGCAGGAAATAGCACATATCCAAAGGTTGTATATCGGTCTGAGGTCTGAAGGTATTCCACGTATTTATCAAATATTTGAACAAAAATTATTTACCCCTGTTTTGAAATTCTGGTAAAGGAACTTCCCCTCATATCATATATGTACATATATATGGTCTAACACCACTAGAAATAGGTGAGGTCAGGTCGTCATATCCTTAACGCCGAGGTGACAACGCCGAGTGCATCAATATATATATATATATATATATATATATATATATATATATATATATATATATGAACCGAACCGAACCTTTGGATATGTGCTATTTCCTGCCACCTCAGGCACTGTTGCCGGTTTTATTAAGGTGATAACGTATGGCGTAAGTCTATAAGCAACATTAGCTTTATCTAACTAAATTTAAATATTAAATATAAGGTAACAACGTTTTACTTTTATTTAGAGACACTTTAGGAAATATTACGACTTTAAAAGGTTGCAAAAGTTTGTAAGAAAAGATTAATGGTGACAACGTACTGTCTTTATATAAAAAACCGAACATTTACACTTTCGTTATTGAAAAACTTGCTGTTATTTTTTTTGGAAAACACATTTTGAGGTTTTGTGATCTCAGAAGAGTTGCATAGCTTGAAAGTGCTAAATACAATTTTTGTTGAAAAATGATTTACTTACTGTCAAAAATTCTACACATAGATCCCATAAATATTAAAAGGAAATTGTCAAAAATACACTCTATGGAATGCAAAAAAATTTAATACATTATCTTAATTTATATATTTTTGGGTTTGCAATGTTTATGACATGATTGATATGACAGAATTTTTTAAAAAATTATTTATCCGTAACAATAAATTTAATAAAAAAGAAATTGTGATAATTAGTTAAGCCGTTTAAAAGAGGATAACCATATACAGGAATGATGTGTTTGCCCACGCCACAGCCCAACGCGAATATTATTAATCTAATAATAACCACCAGCAATCACAAGGCTCAAATGTTGACGTGATGTCAGAATTTGTAAATGACATTCTTTATCAAAAAAGTTTCACGGGCGAATCCTCAGAGGTAAAGTAGCTTGGGGACGCGTTTCGCCTCCCAGAAGACAGCCTAAGCCCTGGATTTTTTAAATTTGAAGGAATTTCACGAGGTAAAAATTCTTAACAAAAAAGTTTTACGGGCAAGTTTTTAGAGGTAAAGGTAGCTCGGGGAAGCGTTTCGGCCTCATTAGGCCTCATTCAGCCCAAGCATAACCATGAAATGAAATGATCATGTCGGTATCTGAAAAAGAAATAGGAAATATGGTGTTTACTGAGGAGAGACCTAATGTCAATTTGCAACTTTGACATTCTTTATTATTTAATTTCCAAGTAAGTTATATTAAAAATTTAATATCTTTATGTTCAATTTAGCACTGTGACTAAGAGTCGTTTGCAGCTGTAATAACCAAGTTTACAAAAACATTTCCAAACTAGTGAGAATCTTTCATTTTAAAATTTGTATTGGAGAACTTGGCTTTACTTTTATCTCAATTCTTTTAACGGAATACTACTCTCGCGTACTTGGCTTTTTTTACATGAAATGTTTTTGTTATGATTTTACTCCTTTTTTAAAGGATTTGGATAATATTTAAGTTTTAAAGTAGTAAAATATTAGGAATATTATTCAAAAGTATTGCAATGCCTTATTAAAAATTTTCAGGTTTTTTTAAAATTTTCCTATGGTTTTATCATAGTTCCTATCAGCCTTCTAAAGCTCAGCTCTCTAGTGTTCCTCGAAATAGACAATGCTAATTTTACATAACTTTACATTTATAGGGAAGGAAAGTAAATTAAAATTTTGGTGTTTTTACATTTTTTACTAAACTTAGTTTTATCATAGTTCCTATCAGTCTTCCAATGCTCAGCTCTCTAGCGTTTCTGGAAGAGGAGAATGTTACTTTTACATAACTTTACATTTAAAGGGGAGGGAAGTTAATTATAATTTGGGGTTTTTTAATTTTATTTTATAGTTTTATCATAGTACCTATCGGCCTTCCGAAGCTCAGCTCTTTAGCGTATCTGGAAGTGGGCAATGTTAATTTTACATAACTTTACATTTATAGGGTAGGGAAGTAAAATAAAATTTTGGGGTTTTTAAGTTTTTTCCTATAGTTTTGTCATATTTCCTATCAGTCTGCCATAGCTCAGCTCTCTAGCGGCTCTGGAAGTGGGCAGTGATACTTTTACATGTATGGGGGAGAGGAGTGAATTAGAATTTTCGGATTTTTTGATTGATTACATAATTCTTTATGTCAAAAACAAATTATAAAACGTCAATAAACATTAAATTATCCAAAAATTATAACAGGTGTGACACATGCAAATAACATAATAAGGTCTCATCTCACCACATAATACACAAACAAAACTATTTTTTAAATATCTGCAAAACTAAGTAAAATTTTGACTTGCGGATTTGAATAATATCTTAAGTGAATATCGCTTGACAACTTCAAGTAAAAATATTAATGGGTTTGTATCTGAATTTTTTAAGAAATTTAAGTTTTTTGGTTTGGTACTTTTAAAAAATTTCCTCGAAAAAGTTTTCATTTAAACAAAAAAAAAGAATATTTTGCATTATAATAATTAATAAGTCAAATAAATGATATGAGTCCGTTTAGTTACCACGTAGAAGTAATTATTTTTTAAATAAAAAGTGATATTTTCATTCTATTCAAGTGGAGAAGTGAGAAAGAGGTTCATTAGTGAGAGGTCCAAATTATGCAGAATTTTTCAAGGATTACGAATTTGGTAACATTTGTGTATGTTTATCATAGAGTTTTGTCATGAAATTCCATTTTTATAGTTGGAGGTGTTATTACTGCGCCCTAGCCGGGAGCTACAGGAACAAATATATTTTAGGTAAATTCACAACGCTTGATTTTGTTATATAAAAATTTTTCCCGAAGTCGTAGCTGTACTAGTATTTGAGATAATTCCGGCTGCCATGCTTAATGGGACACCCTGTATATTTTTTACTAATGTATATCTGACAATGTTTAAATTTCCAATTACACACCAGAGGCGTCCGAAAAAGGCGACAATATATATATATATATATATATATATAGATATATATATATATATATATATATATATATATATATCGATTTCACATACGTCTTCGATACCCAATGTTTCTGTTTGCCCATAATTCATCATCTAGGCCTCTTATTCTTATTTCACTGTCTTTTTCTTCTCTCCAGCTTCTCCTTGGCTGTCCTTGTTTTCTTCGGCCAGCTGGTTTCCATTGTAGTATTTGTTTAGGTTTAGGTAGTCTTTCATCATTCATTCTTTGTACATGTCCGTACCACACCAGTTGTTTTGTTCTTATATCATCCACTAAAGTACGTTCACCCACTGTCATAATTTCTCTTATTCTTTGATTTGTAACTCTTTCTCTTTTTGATATCCCTGCTGCTCTTCTCCAATAGTCCATCTCCGTAGCGGAAAGCATTTTTTCTCTTCTATCCTTGATTGGCCATACTTCTGAGCCGTATGTAATAATACTTTTTACAATGGTGTTATATATAAGCTTGTTGTTATGTTTTGATATACTTTGATCCAAAATTATCGCATTTAATAAAGTCCTTGTACGTTTCGATCTTTTATAGCTTTGTCCAATGTTCCGTCAGCTGTAATTTTTAGACCTAAGTATTTATACTTATTACAGGATATAATCTGTCTTATTGAGATTAACTAAACTCTATAGTAACCGTAAACGAGGAACGGATAATCGTGAACTATAAATTTAAGGAAGACGCTCGAATTCCTTCTCCCACAGTAAATTTAGTTATTGCCGTTTACGTCACTGCACATGGCTAAAGCTTTATGAAACTATGGAACGACTAGGAGACAGACTATTATACATTAATACAGATTCTGCATTTTTTATCTCGATGTAGCTTTAACAAAAACTATACTTTAAATTGTATAAAACACAAAGCATGTATACAGTTCAGAATATCAACATTAAAAAAAAAGTCAACAGGAAAACAGGTAAGCGTGATAAAGTGGGTTCGGTTGGTGGGGCGCAATATTTATCCCTAAAGAGTAAAATATTATATGCCAAGGGTCAAAAATGTCAGTTTTTTCCCGACACGAAAAGTTTGAGGCAAAAACAGAGGGAGACCTAGAATTCGTCGAGAAATAAAAAGACATTATTATCATGTTTTTTAATATGTTTAATTGTGATCCCCTATTTATGTCTTTTCTTACCAATTTTTCTTTTAATCACTAATTCGCTTCATCATCTCGGAGATAACAGTGACACTTTTATTCTCAAACTGCGGGGTAGAAAGTGCACTTATCATCTCTAAAGTGCGAAAAAGTTTCTTATGTCCCTCCAAATATTTTACATCAGTATAAAAAGTGCCTTTAGCCCCCTGCTATTAAATTCAATTTAGTTGAGCCCCTTATTTTTTGACTTACTAATGAGGTCCACCAGTAAAGTTTAATTACTTCTGTTTATTTTATTTCTTAGATTAAGCAAATTTTTTTCTATATCATATAAATATTACACTTTCCTCAATATTCTAAAGGGCTTGACAACGTTTGATTAGCTCAAAACGTCTCCCAGCTAATCTATTCTGTGAAAAATGTCTTTTAAAAAAATACATATTTAAACCGTAACTTCTATAAGTGTACTAAATAGCAAAACTAGTTTATGGTTTAAACTCCGTTAAGTGCTTAAACATATGTGTTCTAGGCTAAAAACTTGAAATATTGATAAAGAATGATCAATGTTATTGCTTATAGAGTACAACCCCATTAACTTATTTTTAATTAGGGGAGGCTGTGCGTCAAGGTAAAAATTGTCTTGGATCCAAATGTGGATCATTATTCACGCACTGCGTACGCATTCTGATGCCTAGTTTAAGAAAAAACTTAAACACCTATATATAAATATGTATTGTTAAAAAATTGGATTGAAACGACCTGTATGGTCAGGTTAGTTTCAAGGGAAACACCTACGGCAAGTAGTAAGTGATAAATAGCGTTTTTAGTACATAAGTTTTAAACTGGTAATGAACTAAGCTGATGTAATAAAAAGGTGTCAGGTATCTGTCTTTTTGTGCCTATTCGCGCACAGGTGGTATCTAAATAATCCACTTAATAGAGTGTGTGTATAAGGAGCGTTGCGGAGCATATTCAAAAAATGGTACTACATGCAAAAATTATGAACAGAGAGAAAAATAGAGACCGGTTCTATTTAATTTATGAAATACTTGCTTTTATTACTAAATCTCTAAAACAAAATACAAATTTGTATTTTGTTTTTGAAATCTTAATACTAAATATTAATATTAGCTTCTGGTGATTCCCCAAGATTCGGCTTATCTGAATTTGACATGGGAACGTGTGGATGGATTGATATAAAACTTACAATACTATGAACAATTAGTACTATTTGTAATCGCTAAAAAAGAAACATAAGAAGAAGCAATGGTAAAACATTATTAAAATTAAATATTGACTTTGACTAAAACGAGTACATAATATGTAATATTGAAGAAAAATAAAAATGTGAATTAAATGTAGTTATTTTAATGAAAAGTGGGAACTTGTGTGTACACAAAGGTGAAATGGCGGCACATGCGGTCTGCCCTGTAAGAATTGGGTTAACCTAGGTATAAAAATGACCCTTTACGTTAGTCACGCACTTACCTGATGCCTACTTGGGATAAATACTAGTAGAAAATGTACGCATAACTTGATTTCTTTAAGCTCACAAGCACATAGGGATACAATTTTGCTGTGTGATTAGAACCAGAAAATATAGAATATAAGTAGTTAGAAGTCTGCGATTCGAAGAAAATATGTACAGTCCTACAGGGCGCTGTAAACACCCACAAGGGTTATACCATGAGATAATTTAAATAAATAAGCTTTGTGATAGTTTTCTGTTATACCTGTACAAAAACTTAACAAATAAAAAATACAAGTACATGCAATCTATAAAAATGTAATACGTAGATATTTAATATTTAATCTTAGTAATTCTTTTTATAATAACTTGTGATCAAAACTCTAAAAACTTTATGTTAAAGATTACATAAAGTAGGTAAAGCCAAGGAAAACATCTGCCTTTCTTAACTTGTTAAAACCTGAAAAAAAAGGGTAAAATTGCTTGTCTTCACGTGTCTGTTCGCTATTCGGGTTAAGGAAGAACATGGTTGGCAAACTAGGCATAGGGTCTGATTTTATTTTGAATACTTAGTTTTACGATAATAAACATCTATAACTAGAGCGCTTTAAAGCATTTCTTTTTATAGTATGCTTATCTCATTTTGATTTCAGTTTTTAATTCGTTTAACTTCTAGTTCTCTGTCTGTTAGTTATTTGGTTAATTTATTAAATCAAGCTTATTTCTACCTTTTTTCCGTCTTTCTTTCCCTTTCTTTCCTCTTTGGTTACCCCATGCTTTCTTATTTAGGATTCTATTCACCACAGAGCTAGTTATAAAATAATTCTTTAGCTGGCAGTAATAGAACATTACAAAACAAAAAAAACTAATTTGTAAGAATATTTAATTTAATTTTAATAAAATTAATGTAATCAAATTTAAGGTTGTAATAAATAGCTGCTCAACATTTATATTATATTAAAAAAGGTGACTGAAGAGTTTCAATTTCTTTAAAAAGTTTTCAGTTTACTTCTATAGACACTAGTTCTAATAATCCGTATTGAAAATACTGAAAGCGGGAAATTATTTAATTATTTATTAAAATGTCCTGTAAACACTTTGACCGGGTTCTAACAAAATAGCTTTTATAAACCATGTAAAAACATTGGCAACACTGTACCTTAAAAAGGGGCATCCCATTTACAAAAGCTCCTGCACGTCGTTTTTCTGGCGGTCTATAGCTAAACGTGCGAGTTAAAGAACGATTCTTCCTCTGCTAGTTTGCGTTTAGTGAATTTTAAACAAAGTGTAGTGTTTATTCAAAAATCTGTTAATCGTTAAAAACTTGCATTTGTTAACTAAATTGCTAGTTGGAAAAATCCGAACTCTCTGTAGTGTTATTACATAAAATCGATCTGAAGATGAGTTTTGCAAGTAAATTAGTCCATGAAATAAAATGCGAATTAGAAAGTATTAATCAATCTACAAAAATATCAAAAATCTTGAATGACTGTGCCAACGCTAGTCGAAGAATAAGCATTGCCCTAAAGATGTCCCGGACGGTTTATGAAAAAACCCATCTAACTGCCTGTCTTGGAGAAGTGAAAGGCTCGCTTGAAGTCAAACATAAAGCAAGGTGGCGGTAATGTCATCATCAAGAAAACTGCGAAACACCGTGTACAATGGGAAGATGTAAGGTCAGCCTTTAACAGTAGGGTAAGAAGTGGTGTAATTACAAACTTAAAACACACTGATGCTCAACAATTTCTGACGGATAGCTTCAGTTTATTTAAACGTAGAATTAAAAATGTTTTAAAAAAAGTGGACATGATTAAGGTAAACACTGTCTTAAGTGGAGATTTTGAAATTACAAAGCAAAAGGAATTAATTACATTTTAGTACTGCCAATGCTGTAATTGACAATAATACCAATTTGAAAAACTGGTTTGATAAGAATGTTAAGGATTTGCTTTTAACAAATTTGGAAGAATTTGAGCAAAATCAATCTGGATGGTCTCTTATAAAAATAAATAATCTTATTATTGCTATGAATAAATTTAATATGCTTCGCGTAGGGCGTCATTTAAAAATGCCTAAATTTATTTTAAATAAAAAAGCATGTGTAACTGTACAAAATACTGATGAATTCTGCTTTGGCTGGGCGATTATGTCAGCAATGTTTCCTGTTGAAAACCAAGCAAATAGAGTCTCATCCTATCCGCATCCTCAAGAGGTGTTAAATTTAAAAGGAATAAAGTTTCCAATGACTTTAAACCAAGTTGCGCGCTTTGAAAAGCAAAATAATATATCTGTTAATATATATCGCTTACAAAAAATTAGTGAAGACAGTTTTAAAGTACTGCCTGCTTATAATACCAGAGAAAATTACGAAAAACATGTTAATTTGTTATTAATACAAAATAATTAATATTTAGAGAATGAAGAGGTAAAAGATCTATCTACACCAGCTTATCACTTTGTATGGACAAAAAATCTTTCAAGGCTCGTGAGTAAGCAACTTAGCAAATTCTCAAAAGTTAAATACATTTGCGACAGATGCCTGCATTATTTTTATTCGAAGGATGGACTTGACCAACATATAAAAGACTGTCAAATTATTGGCAGTATCGTCAATTGATTATGAGCATGCACTGGATGTATGGGAAAGTTTTGGTTGTAAAACCCTACAAGATTATATGGAATTTTATATGCAAATTGACATAGTCCTCTTAATGCAGGTATTTCAGCAATTTAGGGAAAGATGTCATAAAACGTATGGTTTGGACCCTGCGAACTATTTTACCCTTCCTGGTTACACATGGGATTGTATGTATATACCATACGCAACAAAAACTAGAGCTTTTGACGGACTATAATATGGTCACTTTTATAGAGCGCGGTATTAGAGGAGGGTTGAGTCAATGTTCAAAAAGATACGTCGAGGCCAACAACAAATACATGGCTAACTATGACTCATACAAAGAAACATCTTTTTTGATGTATTTTGACATTAATAATCAGTATGAGTTTAGTATGAGTCAGTTATTGCCTTATGGTAAATTTAGTTGGTTAGAAAGTGACAAAATTACTTATTTTGATGTTTCCAGAATTGAGGATTACTCAAGTGAGGGATACATTCTAGAAGTCGACTTGTTCATTCCTGTTGAATTACACGACTACTTCTCAGACTTACCTTTATGCCCTGAACATCAGTGTCCGCCTGGTGGAGACAAGAACCCAAAAAATAAAAAACTTATGGCTACACTGCATAATAAAAAGGATTATGTAATTCACTATACAAATTTAAAACAAGGTTTGAGACTTGGTATAAAACTTAAAACAATTCATAGAATTTTATGCTTTAAGCAATCCGCATGGCTAAAACCATATATTGACTTAAATTAAGACAGAATGCTAAAAATGAATTTGAGAAAAACCTTTTCAAATTAATGAACAACGCCGTGTTTGGAAAAACCATGGAAAATATTAGAAATCATAGTGTTGTCAAATTAATCATGAAATGGGACGGACGATTTGCAGCTGAAGCTCTGATTTCTCGACTAGAGTTTAAAAGTATAACCATATTTAATGAAAATTTGGTTGCTGTTGAACTTGAAAAAACAGAAATATATTTCAATAAACCGATATATGTGGGAATGTGTATTTTGGACTTTGCCAAAACAACTATATATGATTTTCACTATAACTACATGGTACCCGCTTTTGGTAAGGATTACACTGTTGCATATACAGATACTGACAGTTTAGTTTATAACATCCAAAATCACGACATTTTTATGATTCAATACGGCGGGACTGCCACAAGTATTTTGACACCTCGGATTATGCTGAAGACAACACACATAAAATTCCGAGGGTAAATAAAGAGGTTCTAGGAATGATAAAAGATGAAAACAATGGGGAAATAATGACACATTTTATTGGCCTTAGAGCTAAAATGTACGCTACAAAAGTAGCGGATACTAAAAGTAAAGCTGCAAGAGTGACTAAGAAAGCCAAGGGTGTAAAGCAAAATGTTGTAAAAACCAAAATATCATTTGAGGACTATGTTGACTGCCTAAATACTTTTCAAGAAAAAATAGTTACGCAAAATCTTATAAGATCCGAAAAGCACCGCATATACTTAGTAAAACAGACGAAAATCGGACTGAGTCCCCTGGATGACAAACGGTCTATTTCAAAAGAGTCTTATGAAACGTTGCCGTGGGGGCACTATAGTATTAAGTGAAAATATAGTTTTAATTTAAGCTTAGTAATGTGTTGTTTGCTTACATAATGTTTGTTTATGTATCTTATCTTAGTTCTAAACCTGAATTTAATCTTTGTTTTGCCTAAGAATAAAAATTATATTTATATATTATTATATAAAATATGTAGTGATATCATATGCGTAGGGTAACACCTAGTATTTTAATGTAAACATTAATATATACACCTCCATAGAAATAGTCATATTATCCATAATGGTATTATAATTATTATAATATAACTACTAAAGTATAATTAGTTTTGATCATAGGTTTAGCTATAGCAACCAAAATTAGTAATAATGATTGACTGTAGTCCTATTACATACATTTTACAATAAATAAATGTAAATTAATCTTGTGTTATTATTATTTACCTTGATTTAGTAGTACCTAAAATTTAAAAACAGAAACAATATAGAACTCATAAAGAGTAATTAAAAAGTAATAAAATAGCTTCTGAAAAACAAAACTATTTATTGTGTGTTAAAATTGCATGACTAAACCATAGTCATCAAAGTATTATGATCAGATTTAACTAATCCACTGTCTAGGTGTCTTTATTTTGTGACAAGCGCACGCTAGTGAGTGCCCGGGCAGTTCAATAATTGTACGAATTATCAAGAAGCAAATAAACGGGCCACCTAATATGTATAGCTGAAATTAGGTAACAATAAGCTCTATAGCTGAATATTCTGTGACATATTCAAAAAATGACCACCTTTTCGTCTTATGGAGATTTACATGGAAAACGTGGTCCAAAACCTATATATACTAACTACTTATGTCTGTCTGTATGTCTGTCTGTATGTCTGTCTGTATGTCTGTCTGTATGTCTGTCTGTATGTCTGTCTGTCTGTATGTCTGTCTGTCTGTATGTCTGTCTGTATGTCTGTCTGTATGTCTGTCTGTATGTCTGTCTGTATGTCTGTCTGTATGTCTGTCTGTATGTCTGTCTGTATGTCTGTATGTCTGTCTGTATGTCTGTCTGTATGTCTGTCTGTATGTCTGTCTGTATGTCTGTCTGTCTGTATGTCTGTCTGTATGTCTGTCTGTATGTCTGTCTGTATGTCTGTCTGTATGTCTGTCTGTATGTCTGTCTGTATGTCTGTCTGTATGTCTGTCTGTATGTCTGTCTGTATGTCTGTCTGTATGTCTGTCTGTATGTCTGTCTGTATGTCTGTCTGTATGTCTGTCTGTATGTCTGTCTGTATGTCTGTCTGTATGTCTGTCTGTATGTCTGTCTGTATGTCTGTCTGTATGTCTGTCTGTATGTCTGTCTGTATGTCTGTCTGTATGTCTGTCTGTATGTCTGTCTGTATGTCTGTCTGTATGTCTGTCTGTATGTCTGTCTGTATGTCTGTCTGTATGTCTGTATGTCTGTCTGTATGTCTGTCTGTATGTCTGTCTGTATGTCTGTCTGTATGTCTGTCTGTATGTCTGTCTGTATGTCTGTCTGTATGTCTGTCTGTATGTCTGTCTGTATGTCTGTCTGTATGTCTGTCTGTATGTCTGTCTGTATGTCTGTCTGTATGTCTGTCTGTATGTCTGTCTGTATGTCTGTCTGTATGTCTGTCTGTATGTCTGTCTGTATGTCTGTCTGTATGTCTGTCTGTATGTCTGTCTGTATGTCTGTCTGTATGTCTGTCTGTATGTCTGTCTGTATGTCTGTCTGTATGTCTGTCTGTATGTCTGTCTGTATGTCTGTCTGTATGTCTGTCTGTATGTCTGTCTGTATGTCTGTCTGTATGTCTGTCTGTATGTCTGTCTGTATGTCTGTCTGTATGTCTGTCTGTATGTCTGTCTGTATGTCTGTCTGTATGTCTGTCTGTATGTCTGTCTGTATGTCTGTCTGTATGTCTGTCTGTCTGTCTGTCTGTCTGTATGTCTGTCTGTATGTCTGTCTGTATGTCTGTCTGTATGTCTGTCTGTATGTCTGTCTGTATGTCTGTCTGTGTGTCTGTCTGTATGTTTGTCTGTATGTCTGTCTGTCTGTATGTCTGTCTGTATGTCTGTCTGTATGTCTGTCTGTATGTCTGTCTGTCTGTATGTCTGTCTGTATGTCTGTCTGTATGTCTGTCTGTATGTCTGTCTGTCTGTATGTCTGTCTGTATGTCTGTCTGTCTGTATGTCTGTCTGTATGTCTGTCTGTATGTCTGTCTGTATGTCTGTCTGTATGTCTGTCTGTATGTCTGTCTGTATGTCTGTCTGTATGTCTGTCTGTATGTCTGTCTGTATGTCTGTCTGTATGTCTGTCTGTATGTCTGTCTGTATGTCTGTCTGTATGTCTGTCTGTATGTCTGTCTGTATGTCTGTCTGTATGTCTGTCTGTATGTCTGTCTGTATGTCTGTCTGTATGTCTGTCTGTATGTCTGTCTGTATGTCTGTCTGTATGTCTGTCTGTATGTCTGTCTGTATGTCTGTCTGTATGTCTGTCTGTATGTCTGTCTGTATGTCTGTCTGTATGTCTGTCTGTATGTCTGTCTGTATGTCTGTCTGTATGTCTGTCTGTATGTCTGTCTGTATGTCTGTCTGTATGTCTGTCTGTATGTCTGTCTGTATGTCTGTCTGTATGTCTGTCTGTATGTCTGTCTGTATGTCTGTCTGTATGTCTGTCTGTATGTCTGTCTGTATGTCTGTCTGTATGTCTGTCTGTATGTCTGTCTGTATGTCTGTCTGTATGTCTGTCTGTATGTCTGTCTGTATGTCTGTCTGTATGTCTGTCTGTATGTCTGTCTGTATGTCTGTCTGTATGTCTGTCTGTATGTCTGTCTGTATGTCTGTCTGTATGGTCTGTCTGTATGTCTGTCTGTATGTCTGTCTGTATGTCTGTCTGTATGTCTGTCTGTATGTCTGTCTGTATGTCTGTCTGTATGTCTGTCTGTATGTCTGTCTGTATGTCTGTCTGTATGTCTGTCTGTATGTCTGTATGTTCTGTATGTCTGTCTGTATGTCTGTCTGTATGTCTGTCTGTATGTCTGTCTGTATGTCTGTCTGTATGTCTGTCTGTATGTCTGTCTGTATGTCTGTCTGTATGTCTGTCTGTATGTCTGTCTGTATGTCTGTCTGTATGTCTGTCTGTATGTCTGTCTGTATGTCCTGTCTGTATGTCTGTCTGTCTGTCTGTATGTCTGTCGTCTGTATGTCTGTCTGTATGTCTGTCTGTATGTCTGTCTGTATGTCTGTCTGTATGTCTGTCTGTATGTCTGTCTGTATGTCTGTCTGTATGTCTGTCTGTATGTCTGTCTGATGTCTGTCTGTATGTCTGTCTGTATGTCTGTCTGTATGTCTGTCTGTATGTCTGTCTGTATGTCTGTCTGTATGTCTGTCTGTATGTCTGTCTGTATGTCTGTCTGTATGTCTGTCTGTATGTCTGTCTGTATGTCTGTCTGTATGTCTGTCTGTATGTCTGTCTGTATGTCTGTCTGTATGTCTGTCTGTATGTCTGTCTGTATGTCTGTCTGTATGTCTGTCTGTATGTCTGTCTGTATGTCTGTCTGTATGTCTGTCTGTATGTCTGTCTGTATGTCTGTCTGTATGTCTGTCTGTATGTCTGTCTGTATGTCTGTCTGTATGTCTGTCTGTATGTCTGTCTGTATGTCTGTCTGTATGTCTGTCTGTATGTCTGTCTGTATGTCTGTCTGTATGTCTGTCTGTATGTCTGTCTGTATGTCTGTCTGTATGTCTGTCTGTATGTCTGTCTGTATGTCTGTCTGTATGTCTGTCTGTATGTCTGTCTGTATGTCTGTCTGTATGTCTGTCTGTATGTCTGTCTGTATGTCTGTCTGTATGTCTGTCTGTATGTCTGTCTGTATGTCTGTCTGTATGTCTGTCTGTATGTCTGTCTGTATGTCTGTCTGTATGTCTGTCTGTATGTCTGTCTGTATGTCTGTCTGTATGTCTGTCTGTATGTCTGTCTGTATGTCTGTCTGTATGTCTGTCTGTATGTCTGTCTGTATGTCTGTCTGTATGTCTGTCTGTATGTCTGTCTGTATGTCTGTCTGTATGTCTGTCTGTATGTCTGTCTGTATGTCTGTCTGTATGTCTGTCTGTATGTCTGTCTGTATGTCTGTCTGTATGTCTGTCTGTATGTCTGTCTGTATGTCTGTCTGTATGTCTGTCTGTATGTCTGTCTGTATGTCTGTCTGTATGTCTGTCTGTATGTCTGTCTGTATGTCTGTCTGTATGTCTGTCTGTCTGTATGTCTGTCTGTATGTCTGTCTGTATGTCTGTCTGTATGTCTGTCTGTATGTCTGTCTGTATGTCTGTCTGTATGTCTGTCTGTATGTCTGTCTGTATGTCTGTCTGTATGTCTGTCTGTATGTCTGTCTGTATGTCTGTCTGTATGTCTGTCTGTATGTCTGTCTGTATGTCTGTCTGTATGTCTGTCTGTATGTCTGTCTGTATGTCTGTCTGTATGTCTGTCTGTATGTCTGTCTGTATGTCTGTCTGTATGTCTGTCTGTATGTCTGTCTGTATGTCTGTCTGTATGTCTGTCTGTATGTCTGTCTGTATGTCTGTCTGTATGTCTGTCTGTATGTCTGTCTGTATGTCTGTCTGTATGTCTGTCTGTATGTCTGTCTGTATGTCTGTCTGTATGTCTGTCTGTATGTCTGTCTGTATGTCTGTCTGTATGTCTGTCTGTCTGTATGTCTGTCTGTCTGTCTGTATGTCTGTCTGTATGTCTGTCTGTATGTCTGTCTGTATGTCTGTCTTGTATGTCTGTCTGTATGTCTGTCTGTATGTCTGTCTGTATGTCTGTCTGTATGTCTGTCTGTATGTCTGTCTGTATGTCTGTCTGTCTGTATGTCTGTCTGTATGTATGTCTGTCTGTATGTCTGTCTGTATGTCTGTCTGTATGTCTGTCTGTATGTCTGTCTGTATGTCTGTCTGTATGTCTGTCTGTCTGTCTGTATGTCTGTCTGTATGTCTGTCTGTCTGTGTATGTCTGTCTGTATGTCTGTCTGTATGTCTGTCTGTATGTCTGTCTGTATGTCTGTCTGTATGTCTGTCTGTATGTCTGTCTGTATGTCTGTCTGTATGTCTGTCTGTATGTCTGTCTGTATGTCTGTCTGTATGTCTGTCTGTATGTCCTGTCTGTATGTCTGTCTGTAGTATGTTCTGTCTGTATGTCTGTCTGTATGTCTGTCTGTATGTCTGTCTGTTGTCTGTCTGTATGTCTGTCTGTATGTCTGTCTGTATGTCTGTCTGTATGTCTGTCTGTATGTCTGTCTGTATGTCTGTCTGTATGTCTGTCTGTATGTCTGTCTGTATGTCTGTCTGTATGTCTGTCTGTATGTCTGTCTGTATGTCTGTCTGTATGTCTGTCTGTATGTCTGTCTGTATGTCTGTCTGTAGTCTGTCTGTATGTCTGTCTGTATGTCTGTCTGTATGTCTGTCTGTATGTCTGTCTGTATGTCTGTCTGTATGTCTGTCTGTATGTCTGTCTGTATGTCTGTCTGTATGTCTGTCTGTATGTCTGTCTGTATGTCTGTCTGTATGTCTGTCTGTATGTCTGTCTGTATGTCTGTCTGTATGTCTGTCTGTATGTCTGTCTGTATGTCTGTCTGTATGTCTGTCTGTATGTCTGTCTGTATGTCTGTCTGTATGTCTGTCTGTATGTCTGTCTGTATGTCTGTCTGTATGTCTGTCTGTATGTCTGTCTGTATGTCTGTCTGTATGTCTGTCTGTATGTCTGTCTGTTGTCTGTCTGTATGTCTGTCTGTATGTCTGTCTGTATGTCTGTCTGTATGTCTGTCTGTATGTCTGTCTGTCTGTATGTCTGTCTGTATGTCTGTCTGTATGTCTGTCTGTATGTCTGTCTGTATGTCTGTCTGTATGTCTGTCTGTATGTCTGTCTGTATGTCTGTCTGTATGTCTGTCTGTCTGTATGTCTGTCTGTATGTCTGTCTGTATGTCTGTCTGTATGTCTGTCTGTCTGTATGTCTGTCTGTATGTCTGTCTGTATGTCTGTCTGTATGTCTGTCTGTATGTCTGTCTGTCTGTATGTCTGTCTGTATGTCTGTCTGTATGTCTGTCTGTATGTCTGTCTGTCTGTATGTCTGTCTGTATGTCTGTCTGTATGTCTGTCTGTATGTCTGTCTGTATGTCTGTCTGTATGTCTGTCTGTATGTCTGTCTGTATGTCTGTCTGTATGTCTGTCTGTATGTCTGTCTGTATGTCTGTCTGTATGTCTGTCTGTATGTCTGTCTGTATGTCTGTCTGTATGTCTGTCTGTATGTCTGTCTGTATGTCTGTCTGTATGTCTGTCTGTATGTCTGTCTGTATGTCTGTCTGTATGTCTGTCTGTATGTCTGTCTGTATGTCTGTCTGTATGTCTGTCTGTATGTCTGTCTGTATGTCTGTCTGTATGTCTGTCTGTATGTCTGTCTGTATGTCTGTCTGTATGTCTGTCTGTATGTCTGTCTGTATGTCTGTCTGTATGTCTGTCTGTATGTCTGTCTGTATGTCTGTCTGTATGTCTGTCTGTATGTCTGTCTGTATGTCTGTCTGTATGTCTGTCTGTATGTCTGTCTGTATGTCTGTCTGTATGTCTGTCTGTATGTTGTCTGTATGTCTGTCTGTATGTCTGTCTGTATGTCTGTCTGTATGTCTGTATGTCTGTCTGTATGTCTGTCTGTATGTCTGTCTGTATGTCTGTCTGTATGTCTGTCTGTATGTCTGTCTGTATGTCTGTCTGTATGTCTGTCTGTATGTCTGTCTGTATGTCTGTCTGTATGTCTGTCTGTATGTCTGTCTGTATGTCTGTCTGTATGTCTGTCTGTATGTCTGTCTGTATGTCTGTGTCTGTCTGTATGTCTGTATGTCTGTCTGTATGTCTGTCTGTATGTCTGTCTGTATGTCTGTCTGTATGTCTGTCTGTATGTCTGTCTGTATGTCTGTCTGTATGTCTGTCTGTATGTCTGTCTGTATGTCTGTCTGTATGTCTGTCTGTATGTCTGTCTGTATGTCTGTCTGTATTGTCTGTCTGTCTGTCTGTATGTCTGTCTGTATGTCTGTCTGTATGTCTGTCTGTATGTCTGTCTGTATGTCTGTCTGTATGTCTGTCTGTATGTCTGTCTGTATGTCTGTCTGTATGTCTGTCTGTATGTCTGTCTGTATGTCTGTCTGTATGTCTGTCTGTATGTCTGTCTGTATGTCTGTTCTGTATGTCTGTCTGTATGTCTGTCTGTATGTCTGTCTGTATGTCTGTCTGTATGTCTGTCTGTATGTCTGTCTGTATGTCTGTCTGTATGTCTGTCTGTATGTCTGTCTGTATGTCTGTCTGTATGTCTGTCTGTATGTCTGTCTGTATGTCTGTCTGTATGTCTGTCTGTATGTCTGTCTGTATGTCTGTCTGTATGTCTGTCTGTATGTCTGTCTGTATGTCTGTCTGTATGTCTGTCTGTATGTCTGTCTGTATGTCTGTCTGTATGTCTGTCTGTATGTCTGTCTGTATGTCTGTCTGTATGTCTGTCTGTATGTCTGTCTGTATGTCTGTCTGTATGTCTGTCTGTATGTCTGTCTGTATGTCTGTCTGTATGTCTGTCTGTATGTCTGTCTGTATGTCTGTCTGTATGTCTGTCTGTATGTCTGTCTGTATGTCTGTCTGTATGTCTGTCTGTATGTCTGTCTGTATGTCTGTCTGTCTGTCTGTATGTCTGTCTGTATGTCTGTCTGTATGTCTGTCTGTATGTCTGTCTGTATGTCTGTCTGTATGTCTGTCTGTATGTCTGTCTGTATGTCTGTCTGTATGTCTGTCTGTATGTCTGTCTGTATGTCTGTCTGTATGTCTGTCTGTATGTCTGTCTGTATGTCTGTCTGTATGTCTGTCTGTATGTCTGTCTGTATGTCTGTCTGTATGTCTGTCTGTATGTCTGTCTGTATGTCTGTCTGTATGTCTGTCTGTATGTCTGTCTGTATGTCTGTCTGTATGTCTGTCTGTATGTCTGTCTGTATGTCTGTCTGTATGTCTGTCTGTATGTCTGTCTGTATGTCTGTCTGTATGTCTGTCTGTATGTCTGTCTGTATGTCTGTCTGTATGTCTGTCTGTATGTCTGTCTGTCTGTATGTCTGTCTGTATGTCTGTCTGTATGTCTGTCTGTATGTCTGTCTGTATGTCTGTCTGTATGTCTGTCTGTATGTCTGTCTGTATGTCTGTCTGTATGTCTGTCTGTATGTCTGTCTGTATGTCTGTCTGTATGTCTGTCTGTATGTCTGTCTGTATGTCTGTCTGTATGTCTGTCTGTATGTCTGTCTGTATGTCTGTCTGTATGTCTGTCTGTATGTCTGTCTGTATGTCTGTCTGTATGTCTGTCTGTATGTCTGTCTGTATGTCTGTCTGTATGTCTGTCTGTATGTCTGTCTGTATGTCTGGTCTGTATGTCTGTCTGTATGTCTGTCTGTCTGTATGTCTGTCTGTCTGTATGTCTGTCTGTATGTCTGTCTGTATGTCTGTCTGTATGTCTGTCTGTATGTCTGTCTGTATGTCTGTCTGTATGTCTGTCTGTATGTCTGTCTGTATGTCTGTCTGTATGTCTGTCTGTCTGTATGTCTGTCTGTATGTCTGTCTGTATGTCTGTCTGTCTGTCTGTATGTCTGTCTGTATGTCTGTCTGTATGTCTGTCTGTCTGTATGTCTGGTCTGTATGTCTGTCTGTATGTCTGTCTGTATGTCTGTCTGTATGTCTGTCTGTATGTCTGTCTGTATGTCTTCTGTATGTCTGTCTGTATGTCTGTCTGTATGTCTGTCTGTATGTCTGTCTGTATGTCTGTCTGTATGTCTGTCTGTATGTCTGTCTGTATGTCTGTCTGTATGTCTGTCTGTATGTCTGTCTGTATGTCTGTCTGTATGTCTGTCTGTATGTCTGTCTGTATGTCTGTTGTAATGTCTGTCTGTATGTCCTGTCCTGTATGTCTGTCTGTATGTCTGTCTGTATGTCTGTCTGTATGTCTGTCTGTATGTCTGTCTGTATGTCTGTCTGTATGTCTGTCTGTATGTCTGTCTGTATGTCTGTCTGTATTGTCTGTCTGTATGTCTGGTCTGTATGTCTGTCTGTATGTCTGTCTGTATGTCTGTCTGTATGTCTAGTCTGTATGTCTGTCTGTATGTCTGTCTGTATGTCTGTCTGTATGTCCTTGTCTGTATGTCCTGTCTGTATATGTCTCGTCTGTTATGTCTGTCTGTATGTCTGTCTGTATGTCTGTCTGTATGTCTTGTCTCTGTATGTCTGTCTGTATGTCTGTCTGTCTGTATGTCTGTCTGTATGTCTGTCTGTATGTCTGTCTGTATGTCTGTCT
>OY755046.1:20670900-20824518 GCA_963576565.1 Aspidapion aeneum
TGTCTGTATGTCTGTCTGTCTGTATGTCTGTCTGTATGTCTGTCTGTATGTCTGTCTGTATGTCTGTCTGTATGTCTGTCTGTATGTCTGTCTGTATGTCTGTCTGTATGTCTGTCTGTATGTCTGTCTGTATGTCTGTCTGTATGTCTGTCTGTATGTCTGTCTGTATGTCTGTCTGTATGTCTGTCTGTATGTCTGTCTGTATGTCTGTCTGTATGTCTGTCTGTATGTCTGTCTGTATGTCTGTCTGTATGTCTGTCTGTATGTCTGTCTGTATGTCTGTCTGTATGTCTGTCTGTATGTCTGTCTGTATGTCTGTCTATATGTCTGTCTGTATGTCTGTCTGTATGTCTGTCTGTATGTCTGTCTGTATGTCTGTCTGTATGTCTGTCTGTATGTCTGTCTGTATGTCTGTCTGTATGTCTGTCTGTATGTCTGTCTGTATGTCTGTATGTCTGTCTGTATGTCTGTCTGTATGTCTGTCTGTATGTCTGTCTGTATGTCTGTCTGTATGTCTGTCTGTATGTCTGTCTGTATGTCTGTCTGTATGTCTGTCTGTATGTCTGTCTGTATGTCTGTCTGTATGTCTGTCTGTATGTCTGTCTGTATGTCTGTCTGTCTGTATGTCTGTCTGTATGTCTGTCTGTCTGTATGTCTGTCTGTATGTCTGTCTGTATGTCTGTCTGTATGTCTGTCTGTATGTCTGTCTGTATGTCTGTCTGTATGTCTGTCTGTATGTCTGTCTGTCTGTATGTCTGTCTGTCTGTATGTCTGTATGTCTGTCTGTATGTCTGTCTGTATGTCTGTCTGTATGTCTGTCTGTATGTCTGTCTGTATGTCTGTCTGTATGTCTGTCTGTATGTCTGTCTGTATGTCTGTCTGTATGTCTGTCTGTATGTCTGTCTGTATGTCTGTCTGTATGTCTGTCTGTATGTATGTCTGTATGTCTGTCTGTATGTCTGTCTGTCTGTATGTCTGTCTGTATGTCTGTCTGTATGTCTGTCTGTATGTCTGTCTGTATGTCTGTCTGTATGTCTGTCTGTATGTCTGTCTGTATGTCTGTCTGTATGTCTGTCTGTATGTCTGTCTGTATGTCTGTCTGTATGTCTGTCTGTATGTCTGTCTGTATGTCTGTCTGTATGTCTGTCTGTATGTCTGTCTGTCTGTATGTCTGTCTGTCTGTATGTCTGTCTGTATGTCTGTCTGTATGTCTGTCTGTATGTCTGTCTGTATGTCTGTCTGTATGTCTGTCTGTATGTCTGTCTGTATGTCTGTCTGTATGTCTGTCTGTATGTCTGTCTGTATGTCTGTCTGTATGTCTGTCTGTATGTCTGTCTGTATGTCTGTCTGTATGTCTGTCTGTATGTCTGTCTGTATGTCTGTCTGTATGTCTGTCTGTATGTCTGTCTGTATGTCTGTCTGTATGTCTGTCTGTATGTCTGTCTGTATGTCTGTCTGTATGTCTGTCTGTATGTCTGTCTGTATGTCTGTCTGTATGTCTGTCTGTATGTCTGTCTGTATGTCTGTCTGTATGTCTGTCTGTATGTCTGTCTGTATGTCTGTCTGTATGTCTGTCTGTATGTCTGTCTGTATGTCTGTCTGTATGTCTGTCTGTATGTCTGTCTGTATGTCTGTCTGTATGTCTGTCTGTATGTCTGTCTGTATGTCTGTCTGTATGTCTGTCTGTATGTCTGTCTGTATGTCTGTCTGTATGTCTGTCTGTATGTCTGTCTGTATGTCTGTCTGTATGTCTGTCTGTATGTCTGTCTGTATGTCTGTCTGTATGTCTGTCTGTATGTCTGTCTGTATGTCTGTCTGTATGTCTGTCTGTATGTCTGTCTGTATGTCTGTCTGTATGTCTGTCTGTATGTCTGTCTGTATGTCTGTCTGTATGTCTGTCTGTATGTCTGTCTGTATGTCTGTCTGTATGTCTGTATGTCTGTATGTCTGTCTGTCTGTATGTCTGTATGTCTGTATGTCTGTCTGTCTGTATGTCTGTCTGTATGTCTGTCTGTATGTCTGTCTGTATGTCTGTCTGTATGTCTGTCTGTATGTCTGTCTGTATGTCTGTCGGTATGTCTGTCTGTACGTCTGTCGGTATGTCTGTCTGTATGTCTGTCTGTATGTCTGTCTGTCTGTATGTCTGTCTGTATGTCTGTCTGTATGTCTGTCTGTATGTCTGTCTGTATGTCTGTCTGTATGTCTTTCTGTATGTCTGTCTGTATGTCTGTCTGTATGTCTTTCTGTATGTCTGTCTGTATGTCTGTCTGTATGTCTGTATGTATGTCTGTCTGTCTGTATGTCTGTCTGTATGTCTGTCTGTATGTCTGTCTGTATGTCTGTCTGTATGTCTGTCTGTATGTCTGTCTGTATGTCTGTCTGTATGTCTGTCTGTATGTCTGTCTGTATGTCTGTCTGTATGTCTGTCTGTATGTCTGTCTGTATGTCTGTCTGTATGTCTGTCTGTATGTCTGTCTGTATGTCTGTCTGTATGTCTGTCTGTATGTCTGTCTGTATGTCTGTCTGTATGTCTGTCTGTATGTCTGTCTGTATGTCTGTCTGTATGTCTGTCTGTATGTCTGTCTGTATGTCTGTCTGTATGTCTGTCTGTATGTCTGTCTGTATGTCTGTCTGTATGTCTGTCTGTATGTCTGTCTGTATGTCTGTCTGTATGTCTGTCTGTATGTCTGTCTGTATGTCTGTCTGTATGTCTGTCTGTATGTCTGTCTGTATGTCTGTCTGTATGTCTGTCTGTATGTCTGTCTGTATGTCTGTCTGTATGTCTGTCTGTATGTCTGTCTGTATGTCTGTCTGTATGTCTGTCTGTATGTCTGTCTGTATGTCTGTCTGTATGTCTGTCTGTATGTCTGTCTGTATGTCTGTCTGTATGTCTGTCTGTATGTCTGTCTGTATGTCTGTCTGTATGTCTGTCTGTATGTCTGTCTGTATGTCTGTCTGTATGTCTGTCTGTATGTCTGTCTGTATGTCTGTCTGTATGTCTGTCTGTATGTCTGTCTGTATGTCTGTCTGTATGTCTGTATGTCTGTCTGTATGTCTGTCTGTATGTCTGTCTGTATGTCTGTCTGTATGTCTGTCTGTATGTCTGTCTGTATGTCTGTCTGTATGTCTGTCTGTATGTCTGTCTGTATGTCTGTCTGTATGTCTGTCTGTATGTCTGTCTGTATGTCTGTCTGTATGTCTGTCTGTATGTCTGTCTGTATGTCTGTCTGTATGTCTGTCTGTATGTCTGTCTGTATGTCTGTCTGTATGTCTGTCTGTATGTCTGTCTGTATGTCTGTCTGTATGTCTGTCTGTATGTCTGTATGTCTGTCTGTATGTCTGTCTGTATGTCTGTCTGTATGTCTGTCTGTATGTCTGTCTGTATGTCTGTCTGTATGTCTGTCTGTATGTCTGTCTGTATGTCTGTCTGTATGTCTGTCTGTATGTCTGTCTGTATGTCTGTCTGTATGTCTGTCTGTATGTCTGTCTGTATGTCTGTCTGTATGTCTGTCTGTATGTCTGTCTGTATGTCTGTCTGTATGTCTGTCTGTATGTCTGTCTGTATGTCTGTCTGTATGTCTGTCTGTATGTCTGTCTGTATGTCTGTCTGTATGTCTGTCTGTATGTCTGTCTGTATGTCTGTCTGTATGTCTGTCTGTATGTCTGTCTGTATGTCTGTCTGTATGTCTGTCTGTATGTCTGTCTGTCTGTATGTCTGTCTGTATGTCTGTCTGTATGTCTGTCTGTATGTCTGTCTGTATGTCTGTCTGTATGTCTGTCTGTATGTCTGTCTGTATGTCTGTCTGTATGTCTGTCTGTATGTCTGTCTGTCTGTCTGTATGTCTGTCTGTATGTCTGTCTGTATGTCTGTCTGTATGTCTGTCTGTATGTCTGTCTGTATGTCTGTCTGTATGTCTGTCTGTATGTCTGTCTGTATGTCTGTCTGTATGTCTGTCTGTATGTCTGTCTGTATGTCTGTCTGTATGTCTGTCTGTATGTCTGTCTGTATGTCTGTCTGTATGTCTGTCTGTATGTCTGTCTGTATGTCTGTCTGTATGTCTGTCTGTATGTCTGTCTGTATGTCTGTCTGTATGTCTGTCTGTATGTCTGTCTGTATGTCTGTCTGTATGTCTGTCTGTATGTCTGTCTGTATGTCTGTCTGTATGTCTGTCTGTATGTCTGTCTGTATGTCTGTCTGTATGTCTGTCTGTATGTCTGTCTGTATGTCTGTCTGTATGTCTGTCTGTATGTCTGTATGTATGTCTGTCTGTATGTCTGTCTGTATGTCTGTCTGTATGTCTGTCTGTATGTCTGTCTGTATGTCTGTCTGTATGTCTGTCTGTATGTCTGTCTGTATGTCTGTCTGTATGTCTGTCTGTATGTCTGTCTGTATGTCTGTCTGTATGTCTGTCTGTATGTCTGTCTGTATGTCTGTCTGTATGTCTGTCTGTATGTCTGTCTGTATGTCTGTCTGTATGTCTGTCTGTATGTCTGTCTGTATGTCTGTCTGTATGTCTGTCTGTATGCCTGTCTGTATGTCTGTCTGTATGTCTGTCTGTATGTCTGTCTGTATGTCTGTCTGTATGTCTGTCTGTATGTCTGTCTGTATGTCTGTCTGTATGTCTGTCTGTATGTCTGTCTGTCTGTATGTCTGTCTGTATGTCTGTCTGTATGTCTGTCTGTATGTCTGTCTGTATGTCTGTCTGTATGTCTGTCTGTATGTCTGTCTGTATGTCTGTCTGTATGTCTGTCTGTATGTCTGTCTGTATGTCTGTCTGTATGTCTGTCTGTATGTCTGTCTGTATGTCTGTCTGTATGTCTGTCTGTATGTCTGTCTGTATGTCTGTCTGTATGTCTGTCTGTATGTCTGTCTGTATGTCTGTCTGTATGTCTGTCTGTATGTCTGTCTGTATGTCTGTCTGTATGTCTGTCTGTATGTCTGTCTGTATGTCTGTCTGTATGTCTGTCTGTATGTCTGTCTGTATGTCTGTCTGTATGTCTGTCTGTATGTCTGTCTGTATGTCTGTCTGTATGTCTGTCTGTATGTCTGTCTGTATGTCTGTCTGTATGTCTGTCTGTATGTCTGTCTGTATGTCTGTCTGTATGTCTGTCTGTATGTCTGTCTGTATGTCTGTCTGTATGTCTGTCTGTATGTCTGTCTGTATGTCTGTCTGTATGTCTGTATGTATGTCTGTCTGTATGTCTGTCTGTATGTCTGTCTGTATGTCTGTCTGTATGTCTGTCTGTATGTCTGTCTGTCTGTATGTCTGTCTGTATGTCTGTCTGTATGTCTGTCTGTATGTCTGTCTGTATGTCTGTCTGTATGTCTGTCTGTATGCCTATCTGTATGTCTGTCTGTAAGTCTGTCTGTAAGTCTGTCTGTATGTCTGTATGTCTGTATGTCTGTATGTCTGTATGTCTGTATGTCTGTATGTCTGTATGTCTGTATGTCTGTATGTCTGTATGTCTGTATGTCTGTATGTCTGTATGTCTGTATGTCTGTATGTCTGTATGTCTGTATGTCTGTATGTCTGTATGTCTGTATGTCTGTATGTCTGTATGTCTGTATGTCTGTATGTCTGTATGTCTGTATGTCTGTATGTCTGTATGTCTGTATGTCTGTATGTCTGTATGTCTGTATGTCTGTCTGTATGTCTGTCTGTATGTCTGTCTGTATGTCTGTCTGTATGTCTGTCTGTATGTCTGTCTGTATGTCTGTCTGTATGTCTGTCTGTATGTCTGTCTGTATGTCTGTCTGTATGTCTGTCTGTATGTCTGTCTGTCTGTATGTCTGTCTGTATGTCTGTCTGTATGTCTGTCTGTATGTCTGTCTGTATGTCTGTCTGTATGTCTGTCTGTATGTCTGTCTGTATGTCTGTCTGTATGTCTGTCTGTATGTCTGTCTGTCTGTATGTCTGTCTGTATGTCTGTCTGTATGTCTGTCTGTATGTCTGTATGTATGTCTGTCTGTATGTCTGTCTGTATGTCTGTCTGTATGTCTGTCTGTATGTCTGTCTGTATGTCTGTCTGTATGTCTGTCTGTATGTCTGTCTGTATGTCTGTCTGTATGTCTGTCTGTATGTCTGTCTGTATGTCTGTCTGTATGTCTGTATGTCTGTCTGTATGTCTGTCTGTATGTCTGTCTGTATGTCTGTCTGTATGTCTGTCTGTATGTCTGTCTGTATGTCTGTCTGTATGTCTGTCTGTATGTCTGTCTGTATGTCTGTCTGTATGTCTGTCTGTATGTCTGTCTGTATGTCTGTCTGTATGTCTGTCTGTATGTCTGTCTGTATGTCTGTCTGTATGTCTGTCTGTATGTCTGTCTGTATGTCTGTCTGTATGTCTGTCTGTATGTCTGTCTGTATGTCTGTCTGTATGTCTGTCTGTATGTCTGTCTGTATGTCTGTCTGTATGTCTGTCTGTATGTCTGTCTGTATGTCTGTCTGTATGTCTGTCTGTATGTCTGTCTGTATGTCTGTCTGTATGTCTGTCTGTATGTCTGTATGTCTGTCTGTATGTCTGTCTGTATGTCTGTCTGTATGTCTGTCTGTATGTCTGTCTGTATGTCTGTCTGTATGTCTGTCTGTATGTCTGTCTGTATGTCTGTCTGTATGTCTGTCTGTATGTCTGTCTGTATGTCTGTCTGTATGTCTGTCTGTATGTCTGTCTGTATGTTTGTCTGTATGTCTGTCTGTATGTCTGTCTGTATGTCTGTCTGTATGTCTGTCTGTATGTCTGTCTGTATGTCTGTCTGTATGTCTGTCTGTATGTCTGTCTGTATGTCTGTCTGTATGTCTGTCTGTATGTCTGTCTGTATGTCTGTCTGTATGTCTGTCTGTATGTCTGTCTGTATGTCTGTCTGTATGTCTGTCTGTATGTCTGTCTGTATGTCTGTCTGTATGTCTGTCTGTATGTCTGTCTGTATGTCTGTCTGTCTGTATGTCTGTCTGTATGTCTGTCTGTATGTCTGTCTGTATGTCTGTCTGTATGTCTGTCTGTATGTCTGTCTGTATGTCTGTCTGTATGTCTGTCTGTATGTCTGTCTGTATGTCTATCTGTATGTCTGTCTGTCTGTTTGTCTGTCTGTACGTCTGTCTGTATGTCTGTCTGTATGTCTGTCTGTATGTATGTCTGTATGTATGTCTGTATGTCTGTCTGTATGTCTGTCTGTACGTCTGTCTGTATGTCTGTCTGTATGTCTGTCTCTATGTCTGTCTGTATGTCTGTCTGTATGTCTGTCTGTATGTCTGTCTGTATGTCTGTCTGTATGTCTGTCTGTATGTCTGTCTGTATGTCTGTCTGTATGTCTGTCTGTATGTCTGTCTGTATGTCTGTATGTCTGTCTGTACATCTGTATGTCTGACTGTAACGACCAACGCGCATAACTCAAAAACCGCTTGCCAGATTTCAATGAAATTTGGTACCTAAGCTGGGTCTTGGGTCGAGATGGTCCCATTTAAAAATGAACACAATCCACCGAACGCAAGCCCAATAAAAGGTTTTTTTAATTTTTGAGTTTATGTGAAAATATGTCGTGTGTGATATCAAATGAAAGGTAATTGAGTCTGGAGTTAAACAAAATACATTTTAGGTGATTTAAAAAAAAGGGCGTGGGTCGATTTCAAAAATTAGAGTTTAAGTGAAAATATAGCGTGTGTGAAATCAAACGATAGGTAATTGAGTCTGGAGTTTTAAAAAAATACATTTTAGTTTTTTTAAAGGTTGGAGGTAGATTTCGAAAAATAGAGTTTAAGTCAAAACATGGCTTGTGTGGTATCAAACGAAAGGTAATTGAGTCTGGAGTTGAATAAAACATATTTCACATTTTAGATATATTAGCTTACACGCACACTATAACTATAGTACCTAGTGTGAGCTCAGGTGCTTATAAATTAGCAGAGTATTTTAAAAGTTTGGGTCCCCATCTATCCTTGCAATAGTCAAAACTATAGCCCTAAGCATAAGGAATCGTTATTTTTAACTACATTAAAATTCCTTTTCTTCTTACTATAAGCCTCGTTAAAATCCTTATATTTTCTATGACTATTATACGTTGATACAGATTCTGCATTTTTTATCTCGAAACCGGGAGAGTGGGAGCCTCCATTGGGAAATTTTTTAGGAGATTTTACAGACGAGTTATTAGAGTTTGGGAGGGTACCTATATTGATGAGATTGTTATAGCTGGGGCCTAAAATTATGCTTTTTCTACTTCTACCCCCTGTACAAACCAAAGAAATGTTGCATGTAAAGTTAAAGGTTTTAGCCTCAATTATACTGCAAGCCAAACAATTAATTTTAAATTCAAGCATCAGACTGGCCCCCTGAAGTTAAAACTGAAGAACAAAAAGAAAAGTACATTAGTGACTATTTTAGGAGTTTTATTAAATCGTGATGAAATTGAATCAAATCCTGGTATGCGTTCTATTGATAAGTTAATATTGAACTCATTTTGGGGAAAATGTTCGCAGTCGGGGTATCCCAGCCAGACAAAAATTTTGGACAATAAAAAAGATTTTTTTGACTTAATTACAAGCCCCGTTATACTTTAAATTCTATATATATATATATTTATCGGTTTCACAACGTTCTACGTCTTCGATACCCAATGTTTCTGTTTGCCCATAATTCATCATCTAGGCCTCTTATTCTTATTTCACTGTCTTTTTCTTCTCTCCAGCTTCTCCTTGGCCGTCCTTGTTTTCTTCGGCCAGCTGGTTTCCATTGCAGTATTTGTTTAGGTTTAGGTAGTCTTTCATCATTCATTCTTTGTACATGTCCGTACCACACCAGTTGTTTTGTTCTTATATCATCCACTAAAGTACGTTCGCCCACTGTCATAATTTCTCTTATTCTTTGGTTTGTAACTCTTTCTCTTTTTGATATCCCTGCTGCTCTTCTCCAATAGTCCATCTCCGTAGCGGAAAGCATTTTTTCTGTTCTATCCTTGATTGGCCATACTTCTGAGCCGTATGTAATAATACTTTTTACAATGGTGTTATATATAAGCTTTTTGTTATGTTTTGATATACTTTGATCCAAAATTATCGCATTTAATAAAGTTATTGCTTTTCTTTGTACGTTTCGATCTTTTATAGCTTTGTTCAGTGTTCCGTCAGCTGTAATTTTTAGAGTTAAGTATTTATACTCATTACAGGATATAATCTGTCTTATTGAGATTAACTAAACTCTATAATACCCGTAAACTATGGAACGAGTAGGACAGACTATTATACGTTAATACAGATTCTGCATTTTTTATCTCGATGTAGCTTTAGCAAAAACTATACTTTAAATTGTATAACACACAAAGCATGTATACAGTTCAGAATATCAACATTAAAAAAAAAGTCAACAGGAAAACAGGTAAGCGTGATAAAGTGGGTTCGGTTGGTGATGCGCAATATTTATCCCTAAAGAGTAAACTATTATATGAACCGAAGGGTCAAAAAAGTCAGTTTTTTCCCGACACGAAAAGTTTGAGGCAAAAACAGAGGGAGACCTAGAATTCGTCGAGAAATAAAAAGACATTATTATCATGTTTTTTAATATGTTTAATTGTTATCCCTTATTTATGTCTTTTCTTACCAATTTTTCTTTTAATCACATATTCGCTTCATCATCCCGGAGATAACAGTGACACTTTTATTCTCAAACTGCGGGGTAGAAAGTGCACTTATCATCTCTAAAGTGCGAAAAAGTGTCTTATGTCCCTCAAAATATTTTACATCAGTATAAAAAGTGCCTTTAGCCCCCTGCTATTAAATTCAATTTAGTTGAGCCCCTTATTTTTTGACTTACTAATGAGGTCCACCAGTAAAGTTAATTACTTCTGTTTATTTTATTTCTTAGATTAAGCAAATTTTTTTCAATATCATATAAATATTACACTTTACTCAATATTCTTTCATTACTCTCAAACATTTTCTGGAAAAAAATGTGAAAAAAAAGACATAAATACAGATAAATAAATCTAAAAAATTGGAATTGACCAACCTTTCAATTTTTATTTTATTTTTAAATAAAAAAGAAAAAAGACTCTAAAGAAAGCAATAATATATATGCTTTCTTTAAAAATATTTTAAGAAATGTGGATAAAAGTTACAGCAAAATCAATATTTGCTTCAATAAAATTAAAAAAAAAATACATATTTAAATCATTGATAATATTTCTAGTTTATTAAAATATTTAAGTACGTTTACGTATAATTCTAGTGCGCTAGAAAGAGAGAGAAAATAGGATGCGTTAGAAAGAGAGATATTCTTCTAGTGTGCAAGAGAAAGAGAAAATAGGGTGCGTTATAAAGAAAGAGATAATTCTAGTGTGCTAGAGATAGAGAAAATAGGGTGCGTTAGAAAGAGATAGATAATTCTAGTGTGCTAGAGAGAGAGAGAGATAATAGGATGCGCTAGAAAGAGAGAGATAATTCCACTGTGCTAAAGAAAGAGAGTAATATAGACAGCCAGTGGTACGTACTCAAAGGGGGGAAAGTTGATACTCCAAGGGGGGAAATCTATGGCCATCTTTTATTATTGCTACGCCTTCATGCACGGTGTTATAGTTTTGCAAATTCACTTGAATAACTCTTAATACGGGGTTCTATTTTTTGCTTCATTCTGCCCTTCAAAAAGTTTGGCAGATTTTTTTGAGATGCGCTTTTAAATGCTATCGGGTGTGCTTTTCGGTACCCCTTTAGTAGGCAGTATGCAGAGTTAGAAAATAAATGAGTGTCGTTCCTGTAGGTGTAGGAATATAAACTTTTATTATCTATTTTTATTTCTTTAGTTTACGCCATAATTAAATTAAAAAATTTTCATGAATATATCTACCGCCGCCCATGTCACTTTCTATACAGGATATGTCGATGGTCGGCTTTTATCTTTGTTCAACTGGCTTTGCAAAAACTATACGCACTTCGACTTTCAAAAGTCTAACCAATGAGAGACAAGCCCTCTTCTGATTGGCCAGTCGCCATCTTTTTTTCCTACAGCCTCCATTTTGGCTCCTTCCCCTTTCGTCGCTTCCAATTGGTCGACCCTTAAAATAAGGGTCCCCCCTTTGCCTATCATTGGCCAGTCAATGAGAGACAAGCTCTCTTCTGATTGGCCAGCCGCCATTTTGGCTCCCGCCCTTTGGGGAAGCTCGCTTCCTATTGGTCGACCCTTAAAATAAGGGTCCTCACTTGGCCTATTATTGGCTGGCCGCCATATTTTTTTCCTACCGCCGCCATTTTGGCTCCTCACCCTTTGGGGAAGCTCGCTTCCTATTGGTCGACCCTTAAAATAAGGGTCAACCACTTCACCTATCATTGGCTGGCCGCCATCTTTTTTACCCCCTTCGGAAAGAGGGGAGGGGAAGACCACGCCTCCTCTCTAACTGTTATCAAGTGTTAACTGTCAGTTTAAACTTGATAACGGTTAGAGGTACTTACTAACCGAAACGTCGTGTTTTAAAATAAATAAAGACAATGGAAGTCCGAAATTTTATTTCTAATTTTATCCATATTTCCGTGCTTTTCCATATTTTCCCGGGTATGCTGTAATTGACCAGAAGCAAAAAACCAAAATTTACACTACATGGCAATACCAACAAAAAAATATGTGTCAAAAATTCCCACGAATGGGGGATGGCAGGTATAACTATGGTTAAAAATTTGTAAAAAATGGTAAAAGAATAAGTTCGACAGTCGATAGATTTTGACACGTTTTTTGTCATAGGCAAGGAGCAGTTGGCGTACATGGTTCTTCAAAGACCTTTCAAACAACAGGATTTTTGTTTAAAACAACAAACTTGCGAATTTTGACAAAAACTGAAAAAAGGAGTTTTGACAGTCCATAGATTTTGACAGATTTGATTGTGTAGACAATTAACGGCTATATCAAAATATATAATAATAAGGATTTATATTTAAAATGTTTAAGTTGATCGCCCCTATGCCGCCCGCTAATGCAGGGGCAGCTCAACCGCCCCTTTATAAAATAGATCTCTTGATGTTATAGTAGAGTAAATTTGTAAAATAAAGCTGCAAAAAGGGTATATTTTTTTATATTTGGCATAGTAGTACCTAACACCAAAAGCTATGTTTTCATTCGAGGATCCCCGATTTTCCAGCCTCAGAATCCAAGATGGCGGCTGCCAAAGTTAAGAAAAAAAAATGATTTCCTTGTTTTAAGAGAAGTTGAATTAATTTTGATAAATTTACTTTAAGTGGGATATACTTAATTTAAAAATATAAAAAAAATTTACACCTGTCACTGCAAAACAAAAAATTGTTTTAAATTTATTGTGCGATATTTATTTTTAATACCTCATATTAAAGCTATTGACCAGTTCTTCTAAACCTGCTTAAATGAAATAATAAGTTTCGAAGCCGACACAAAGATGGCGCTTAATTTGTCAAAAATAAAAGAGACCTTTACAACCAATAGACCAAATTAAATGTTGACAAAAGCTTTTTTTGAATTTTATCAGTAGTAAGCCAGATTTTGTAAAAATTTATAAAAAGTTACAATTTGACATTTAACATTTTAAGATGGTGGCCGAAGTTCAGGTAAAAAAGTAAATTTTTTGTTCTTGTTTGACACAACTAGTATTGCCGTGTAATATATTGATTTATACTAAATGGGGGTCGCCGATTGTAAATATTTCATAATAAATGACATATGTCTATTATTATCCAAGATGGCGGCGGTCAAAATATAAATACAACAGTATCTTTTTGGTTTAGTAAATCTTTTTACCAAGATATGTAGTTTTATATTAATCTTAATTAGTTTTAAATTGTAATGTACAAAAAAAATAGAATTTATTTATTTTTTAAAGATGGCGGCCGAAAAGGTAAATACAAAACATTGTTTATTTTATCGAAATTTAACAAAAAAACTGAAAAAAAAGTTGACATATGTCTCGTGCCTGTGATTTGAATAAATTGACATATTTTACTTAATAGCTATCTCCGTTAATATTGATCTAACAGTAACGTTTAAATTAGCAAAGTTAAATAATTTTTTCTAAATCATCAGAATCTGATGTCAAAAATGACATATGTCATACACTTGTCAAAGTATTGACATATGGTTTATTTTTTTTAATAATACATCCTGTATATAATGTTTTTAATTGATAGGGCTCCTTTTTCTGATTTCAAAAATATATAATATGTTGACATTTAGTCCAGCCGTTGTTGAAATATTTGCATTGCATTAATATTACCGGAGATAGCTATTAAGTAAAATATGGTCAATTCAATCAAATCACCCGGTACGTGACATATGTCAACTTTTTTGACATTTTTAAAATATCTGTGTTTTGTTCACCGAGAAATTCTTTCGAAAAAATAAACAAAAATGTTTTTTTTTTACTTTTTCGACCGCCATCTTTAAAAAATAAATAAATTATATGATTTTTGTTCATTATGACTTAAAACTAATTAAGAGTAATATAAAACTACATATCTTGGTTAAAAAAAATACCAAACCAAGAAGATAATGTTGTTTTTATATTTTGAATGCCGCCATCTTGATTAGTAATAGACATGTGTCATTTATGATGAATTATTTAAAATCGGCGACCCCTATTTAGTATGAATCGATATATTACACGGCAATACTAGTTCTGTCAAACAAGAACAAAAAAATAACTTTTTTATCTGAACTTCGGCCGCCATCTTAAAGTGTTTAATGTCAAATTGTAAATTTTTTAAAATTTTTACAAAACTTGGCTTACTCATAATAAAACCCAATTTTTTTTTTTTTTTAATTTGGTCTACAGGTTATAAAGGTATCTTTTATTTTTGATATATTAAACGCCATCTTTGTGTCGGCTGAGAAACTGATAACTTTTTTTCTTTAGGTTTAAAGAGCTGGTCAGTGGCTTTAATATGAGGTATTAGAAATAAATATGGCGCAAAAAATAAAGAAAATATCGAAGAAAAACGATTTTTTTATAATATAGCCACCATTTTGTTTTAAAGTGACAGGTGTGATATTTTTTACATTTTTGAATTAAGTAAGTTTCACTTAAAGTAAGTTTATCAAAATTAATTTAATTTGTCTTATGTCGTATTGTTGCTCTTAAAAGATCAGCAATCCGATTCCTCTTAATAAATATAATTACATTTATGTCATGATTGATTAAGTTCACTGTTATTTCTTTACAAAATCTTAGAACCGTGATTTAAATGTAAGTTTTTTTTAAGTGTTACTGTACTTTGCGATGAAATGTTGATCATCCAGCGCCGCACAGAGGTCATTTATGGCAAATTATGCGTTAATAAATACGAATTTGAAAATTTTGGGTTTTAACCCTTTTAGAATGATGTAGTAGCCTTAAAGATACTTGCTAATACTTTTTTGCTCAATTTTGTGTGTTTTTATTAGACAGGGTGTTAAGAAATAGCAATTAGTATGTAGTAAATAGCCTATATTTTTTACCATTAAACTCTAATTAAAAAAAGTATTCGATTTTAAAGCAAATAATATTTTTTAAGTATAACTTTATAAATTTTATATACAGGGTGGTTTAACTGTAACTAAAACCTTATTTTTAAACCATTACTCATCAAAATTGTCGGAGTCGGAATCGCTACTGTTTTCTTTCTCGGAGATATAATTTGGCACTTGGGGCTCATAGTGCTCTAAAATCTCTTTTAAAAAGGGTTTCTTATTTGAGCGAGTACCGACACATTTAGATAAAGATGATATCAGCGGATCAGACGAAAGCAGTAACCTAGAAAATACGTCATTCATTGTCTCCTCCCTTAAAAATTTCCTGGAGTAACATTCCCGATATTTTCTGAAGTCTTTGTTGCGAGACTCAAGCGCTTCTTCCGAAAACATGCCTACAGGAAGTGGCACTGCTTATATAATTTCTGGCCCATGAATGAGTATTCGGTGTAAACTCGCTGGCATATAATACCATGAGTATAGCTGAATGTAGAGTGTTGCAGTTTTTTTGCAGTACTCTGCAAATGCTTCTGTAATAATTTCATAGCCGGATGACATTGTGCTTAAAATTATAAATATATGTTTTATAAAATCTTCGTCGAGTCCTAAAATAAAGTAAACATATTTTAGTGTGTACCAAATTCCAGTTAAAAAAATATATACCTGTAATTGAAGCAGCCTTTTCATAGTTTTGAAAAAACCTACGAGCGGTATTTCCGTCATTCGTTGTTCCATATCCCTGATTAGGGATGTCAACTAATATACTTAGGTCTTGCTTTAACAATTGAATTATGCGATTTTTTCTTTCTTTCATAATTTGGTTTTCACTTGCATCCCGTATTTGCCACTTTTTCAAATCAAGTCTGTAGGATATATGGAGACAGCATTCTAAACATCTTATCCACGCATGTAATGTGGAAATTCCGTAATCATACAAACTCTCGTCTACTGGCAGCGCGGTTATTTTTTTCCAGCCTGTTAATAATTTTAGGACTTGCTCCACATATTCCACAGGTCTGTGTTGACGAATTGCTTACAACCGAAAACATTTTTCCATCAATCCATTTTAAATGTATGATAAATTGTGATTTGGAATTGATCAATAATTGTAGGTTTAATTTGAGATATTTGGTTTTCAATATTTTTAATTTCATTTTTACATAACTCAGGAGTTTCTTTGTCAAAAATCAGTTTTATGGGTCTGCAAAATCTCGTGGACGATGGCCGCGGATTCTGCCATAATATAGTGCCATTATGTGATGTCATCTGCAAAGGAACGATACAAACTGAAAATAAATTTAAATCTGCACTTGATTCATTTTGTTGACCGCTAAATTCTTGCTTATAATGCGAATGTCCTGCACTACCATCACATCCCCATTTGTAACTAATAGTAATTGCATTTTTTGACACATTTGAGGGTAGGTTATTGTAAAGATCTTGTTGTGATTCTATTATTCTTTTTACAGTGTGGTCAACGAGTGCCTGAAGGGTATCTTCAGCAGATATGTCTGTTTTACAAATATCATTTTGATTTGGATAACATTTCTTTTTAGCCTCCAAAAGTTTATTGTAGTTAGGATAAATTTGAGCATTGTGCTCTTTTGCTCCCTGTTGCATCAAAATATAAAATTTTTTGGTAAGAGAACAATCTAGAAAAAGAGTAAGAGCTTCATCTCCTGAATACTTAACGGGTAAGACCTCTTTTTTCTCTATGATTTTTTTTATTTTTGTTGCTCTTGTCGGTGAGTTTTCAGTTATTTCTTTAATTATACGTGACGCATTTCGTTGGCCAGCAGCCTGTAGACTTTTTTGAGCAGCAAATGCAATTTCTGCCTGAATAATTTTCTAAGAGCGGTATTAATTTTTGTCTTTTTCTTTGTTCGCCAAGTTCTTCAAAAGGCTTTTCTGGTCTGCCCCTACTAAATTCAGATACATTTTGTGGTTCAATAAAATTTATAGACTCATTAAGCCACGGCCTATGCCTCGCTTCAAAAATTTTTCTAAAACGATTGCAATTTTTCCACAACGTGGTAACTTTACTATTAAAATTATGAATTTTTTGTACTACCATATCATATTGTTCATGTCGATCTTCATCTAAATCGAGTTCACTTGTTACAAATTGAAAAACAGCTGAATTTTTGTCGGTAAGTGAGGTTTGCCCACACCAGACGTCAAATAAGTTGTTTCTAAGTAATGACATTATGCCTAAAAAAAATGTTTTTTTAAGGTCTTGGCACTTCTTGGCACCCAAAAGTGTAAATTACAAAAAAGTAACAAAGCAACTGAACTTTTAAGACTATTTGTGTGGCGAATATCTACGAATATTGCCATTGGCAGCCTTTGAAAAATGGTATATTTAAAAAAAGCTGTGAAAAATGAATGAGCTAACATATATCTATTTTTTATAGCTGCCCAATTCTATAAAATATATTTTTTTATTAAAATATTAAAGCTCTTACCTTACTCCCCAATCAAACAACATCAAAATTTAAAAAACTTTACACAGAAAACAACAATACACAATGCAAACAACTCAAGATCTTGTAACGAAAACAAACGCGATATTTACGTCATAAATGTCTTTCGCGGTTTTTTGTTTTTCCATGGCTAACTCGAATCTGAAAAATGAATACGTTTGATAATATTGTACTATGGGGTGTTTTATTAAAAATAAAGGCGTAATATAAATTATTTGAGAACATTGATATTTTTATTTATTAATTCCTAAAAAAAATAAAATGACCTCTGTGCGCCGTCGCCAAAACTTTGAGAACCGTGTGTGCGTGACAGAAAAAAGGGGAATCACATAAAGCGTTTTTCTTAAATAACTTAAAAAGGAAAGAGTTTAGAGAGTTAAGACCAACTGTGATTTGTAGCTGCATTCTTCTAGTTTTGTGCAATTGAAGTTTGAAGTTATAAGAAGTTACTCAAACTCCGAAAATTGTAGTTTGATCAAGACATGTCAGTCAAGAAGGGCCTTCTACAAGCACCGAGCGTTCAGTCATCCGTTCGAGTGGTTTGAATTAGGGTCAGAAAATTTTTCCGGAATGAAGATTTCTGGTCAAAATCTCAAGGCGACACTCTCGCCGAGTTGTCATCTAAATATTAGTTCGCCGATCGGCAAAAAAAGGCCTCCATACTTAGTACAATAATATTTTAAGAAAAAAAAATCGTCGACGTAGTGCAGCTCGAATTTTCGGCCGTTTTCATTATCGAAAAGTGATTGAAAGCCTACGGAGGTTAGTAAGTCACGTAGCTGTCGGCTTAAACAGCTACCAATCGTGTACGGGTTGGCACAAGCGCCTCAAATCGTTGACTTTTTTCGTTGTTTAAAGGCATAACGCCACAAAATAATTACAGTGCAGTTTGAGTCGTTGCGAACTTGGATGGATTTTGGACAAATTTTGAGTGAGATCTAAACTTTATTATTTTGTTCGACAAAACTATTTTATAATTAAATATTATTTTATTTTACATAATACTAAATATTATTAATGCATGTAAAAACGTTTTTACTTTTTAATAGGTTATTTTAGGCCAAGTGTGATAAATTTTTGCAATAGACTTTTGCCATAAAACCCCCTTGTCAAATTTTTTTGTGGAATTTAAACACTAAGCCAAAGTTCTACCCATGGTAAAGGCAAGTTTATGTTTTCAAAAGTTCAGCTATATTTAAGACTAGGAGTGCCTAGTTAATTTTTATTTTGCAAAAATTATTTTTTGCTTTTTGTTTTGAAATATAAACACAGCCTTTTGTACATTTTTAGTTTCTAGATTTTTTAGAAGCGTATTTTTAGGTAATAATGATTGTTTCTTCGCAAATTTTGTTTTGCTAAAAATCCCCCCTCGTAATTTTTTTTTGCCATAAAAACAGCCGTTTAAGGAATTATTTTTTTGCTTTTAATGTTTTTAAATATATCTCTAATTCAAGGTTTATTTTTAAACCAAGTGATTTGGTTCTTGGATCAAAATTGATTAGTTTTTTTTGCAAATATTGTTTTGCTATAAACCACCCTCGCAAATTAATTTTTTTGCTATAAAAACTTTTTACAAATTTTAATTTTTTGTTATTAATATTATTCTAATTTAAGGTTTATTTTTTAAACCAAGTGTGATTTGGTTGTTATACCAAAACTGATTGTTTTTTTTTTGCAAATTTTGTTTTGCTAAAAACTCCCCTCGCAAATTTTTGTCAGGTTATAAAAACTTTGTGATTAAAAAGTTTGTTAGTTATTAATATTTGTAAATGAGTTTCTATATTCTTAGAAGTTTGTTTTAGACTAAGTGTTATTGGTTTTTGCATTTCAGTTTTGCTAAAACCCCCCTCGCGAAATTTATATTTTTTGGAAAATTTTCTTTCATAAAAAATTTTAAAATTTAAATTTTTAAAATTAAAAAAAATATATTTTTAAGTGAACTCACACTTTAACCTTTGGTGTCTTTTATAGTCAATGCTGACTTTGTTCATCTTTTGAGAGTTTTGAGTCTTTGAATAAATTCAAATATTTTAAAATTCTACACAACTTTAATTTATTTTCACTGTTAAAATTTTGCATTTTAATTTTTTATTTTGGGTTGAGGACTTGGCACAACTTAAGGGATGGAAAGGAGCAGTTTAAAATATCGCTGCTAGGAATCTTCACTAAAAGGGGGGTTCCTATTTTTTACTGATCAATGAGATAAAAAAATTCGCTGTTAAAGTATTTTTGTACAAAATTGTATAATACTTTTTTCTAAAATACAAAATGTATTCTGGATTTGAAAATTCTGATCTTTCAATTAATCTTCCTGTAGTTAATTTTTCAAATTCACTTTTTGCGAATGGCGAATCTGTCAACTGTTAAGTACGAGGTTAACAATAGCGGTACGAATCAAGATAAAAATCAAAAAGAACTTTTTTAACCAAAATTATGTTGATAATGTTGAGGTTACAATTCATAAGAGGCCGAATGGGGACGAAATTAGGTCAGTTCGATCTTTCAGTAGCAATTCGTCAAGATCATCTAGTTTTTTCATTCCCCATGTCTCTCGCATGCCTCTATTGGGTAATTACAAAAACGAAGGTTTGGTTTTTAACGAATCCAACCCTTTCAAACAAACTCTGGTTCCCCCGTGTCAACCTCTGAAAACAAAGGAAGCAGACATTAATTTAATCGATTTTGATTCAAAAAATTTTGATTTTAAATTTGCAGTTTCAAACAAACCAAAAGATTTTACTAAATTTCTGCTTCCTCCGAAAACTAAAGAAAAAGAAATAGAACGAAAGGACAATCAAGGACGACCTGGCGCCCAACGTGGGGCCCAAGTTGTGATGTTCTTGGGAGAAGAAAATCGGCCTAGGCTAGACGCAAAACATGAGCTGTCAAAAGAGGCTCATAGTGGGGATAACACGGGTTTTGGTTAGACTAGGAATGTTCCATGTGATGGAAATCCATTTTTATTCTCTGAGGAATCACAACAGGCGAATGCGGTTTATCATTCAGGGCCCTCTCAAAAAATTAGTTCGTCACAAGATCGTTTTTTCGAAAGTCTCATTGATCATTTAAACTTATGAATTTAACCGCGTCATTGCAATCAACGCAGCAAGCTAATGCTGTAGTTTCGGAAAATAAATTCGAGGAAATTTTTTCGGGGTTAGATCATGAAGACCCGGGAAATTTTTTGATCTCTGCGGAGAAAGTTTTTGAGCAAAATCATATTTATGAAGACAGGTTAAAAATCAAGATTATTTGTAGAAACCTGAAGGGAACAGCTGATCGTTGGTTCACGCCGCTCAAAGACTTTCGAACTACATACAGGCAATTCACGGCCAAGTTTATGGATAGGTTTAATTCCACGTCTTTAGTGACAGAATTAAAAAAAAATCTTTATGGTTTAAAATTGAGAGAGACAGACTCTGTTGAGTTATTTATTTTAAATAAGATCTCTCTATTTAACAGAGTTCAACCCTATGCATTACCTGCAGAAAGAATAGCGGTAATACAAAATTTATTAACCTTGGAATTTAAAAAGATTTTAAGCATGCGCGAATTTTTAGACATAGAGGAATTCATGCGTGCTTACATTGCTCATGAAAAACTAATTAGGGAGGAAAAAGGCAAACAGCCAAGCGCTGGTGTTACTTAGTGTCCGAAGCCTCCAACAAATAATTATGTCCGACCACAAGGTTATGTTGCTAACCAAGGTCAAAGGCCAGCTGGTCAAGGACAATATGGTTTTCAAGGTCAAAGAAATTTCCAAGGTCAAGGAAACTGTCGAGATCAAAGAAACTTTTAAGGACACGGAAATTACCAAGGTCAGACAAATATACAAGGACAAAGAACCTTTGAGGATCAAAGAAATTTTCAAGGACAAGAAAATTTTGAAGGACAAGCTGCGGGCTATTCCACTAACCCTGGCCAATTTGTAAGAGATCCCAATTTTCGTACTGATCAACAAAATCGGAGACATCAGGGAATTAAGACACGAGCAGTAAATTCAGGCTCTTGCTGGCGGTGTCAAGGTAATCATTTTGCACGCTACTGTCCGCAAGGTCAAAGCAAGGACAAAGCTTAACAACCGAACGCGAATCAGAATAATGTTAGGAAGGTACTAGATGTTGATAATTTACCTTCTACGTCGAGAGATTTTAAAGAATCTTCTTCAGCGGAAGAAGATGACACGGTTAAGGCATCCATAAAAGGGAAGGGAAGGTCTAAATCAAAAAAGGCACAGAAGTCAAAGACCGAATCTAGTTCGAAAAACTAGCTTCTGGTCGACGTTCGATAAATCAAAGTAACGATAAAATAGAACATGATGTTTCCAGTTTCTCTCGAAACGTCGACCCTAACTTTTAAATGTAGTTAGTGTTATGTCACCGATAATAGAGGTTAGCTGTAATGGTAAATGTTACAAGGCATTGCTAGACTCAGGAGCAGGAATAAACGTGGTTTCACCAAAGGTGTTGCCAAAAGGAGTAACCCCAACACAAGTAGGCAAGAAACTTGGACTGGCCTGTTCTGACAAAGAGGTTGTCTCACAGGGATCGGTAAAACTTGACGTAAAAATTGGAGGAACTAGTTATTCGCTAAACTGTACAGTTTTGGAAAACCGGTCGGAAGACTTTTTGTTGGGATTGCATTTATATTGGAAGTAATGACAGGCAGACGATCTTTTGGTCTATTGGGCTAACCAGCCTCGGCACCAGGTAGAATTTCCTTCGCTCGAACCTGAAAGTCCAGCTGAAGTTAGACAGTGGATCTATTTGAGGTTGGATTACATCAACCGACGACGCGTACGACTAGGCATAAGATCCTGCTCAAAGAAGACAAAATAGTTAATGAGAGGTGCTACCCTCTTTCTCACCATAAAAAAAACATCTTATATGTCCAGATTCAAGAAATGCTTGAGGCAGGTGTAATAGAGCCAAGTAGCTCTCCATTCAGTAGTCCACCAGTTTTAGTAGAAAAGGAAGGAAAAAAGCAAGGTTTTGTGTAGACTACCGTAAACTGAATAATATCAGTCTTGATCAATCAGCGAGTTTGCCAAAAATAACAGATCAGTTAAAAGATTTAGGAACTGCTAAGATTTTTAGTAATAATAGATATAAAGTCAGGCTTTTGGCAGATCGAAATGGAACAAAACTCTAAGAAATTTACTGCGTTTAGCACTCCAACGGTGCTCACTACCAATTTTTAGTGATGGCATTCGGGTTATAGGGAGCCCCAGCGACCTTTCAAACTCTCATGACAACCGAAGTTTTGACTGGATACATCCAAAGATTCGTTCTAGTCTACATGGATGATATTATTGTGTTTTCTGCAGATGAAAAGTCACATTTAAACATGGTTTCTGAAAGATTACGACTTCATAACCTAAAAGTTTCCCCTGAGAAGTGTAATTTTTTTACAAAAAGCATCGACTACTTAGGTCACCGCATAGAAGGACAAAAGACTTATCCACAAAATAAGCATTTGGCGCAAATCAAGAGTTTCCCAACCCCCAAAACTAAGAGGCAACTTCAGTCTTTCTTGGGCACCTGCAATTGGCTGAGGGAGTACTGTCCTAATTTAGCGGTTTTGACTGCTCCATTTGGCGATTTACTACAAAAAGGCAAGAAATTTATCTGGACTCAAAAACATGATGCAGCTTTTCGAACAACCAACGAAGAATTGGCAAAGCCTGTTCCGTTGTGCAAATCGGATTTTGATAAAGAATTCGTCTTGCAAACCGATGCAAGTTTGATTGGAATGGCGTGCGTGCTGTACCAGGAAGGACCCAACGGAGACAAGAGAGTTATTTCGCACTCAAGTGCCAAATTCTCTAAAACTACCCAGAAGTTTCACATCAATGCGCAGGAATGTCTTGCTGTGATTTGGGGTATTAAACAGTATAAAGGTTATTTGGAGGACAAACCTTTTACACTACGTACAGATTCAAAAGCAATCACGTGGCTAAATAATTTCAAGGACTCAAAGGCAAAATTAACCAGATGGTCTTTGCTTTTGCAGGAGTTTACATTTAAAATAGAGCATGTGTCTGGCAAGCAAATCGAACTACCTGACTTCTTGAGTAGGAATCCGGACAACGTCTTTGCAGGAGACGAGGTGGATTAGGAACGTCTTCTTCCTCCAAGAAATTTAACTGATGAGATGCTAAATCCTTACGAAAACGACGCAGATTCACACGCCGAAAGAATAAGTTAAGTCAGTGTTGGTACAATCTATAACAGAATAACAAATGCTCAAAGACAGTCTAGGCATTTTCAAGAAAAGGCTAGAGTTTGGACATACTATCAAGATCACGAACCAGTGACTCATTCTCAGAAAGAGTTAGTTACCAAATGTATTGTTTCTGATGGTTTGTTGTATAAGAAAAATACAAATGGTAATCAATTATTAGTACCAAAGGAATTTATTTCTCAGGTAATATACACTTATCATGACGTGCCAGAAGTAGCGCATCCTGGAACTGATGAGACAATCCGAGGAATTGCGCAGAATTTTTTTTTAAGAGAATGCACAAAAAAGTATCGGGGTACGTAAAAAATTGCATTATTTGTAATATCTGCAAGACACAGCAACGCCAGAAAATTGCTCCAATGCACCCAAGGAGTCCGACAAGGCCCTTCGAGATGATTTCAGTTGACGTTTTAGCCGTCCCTCCAACATTTAGAAATAAAAAGTACATTTTATTAGTTACCGGCGTTTTTAGTAAGTGGGTTGAAGCGAAAGCTTTCTCACAAGTACGTGCCAATAAATTGGTCGAGTTTATTAGATATGAGATTACTTCCCGTTTTGGAAACATTAAATACATTGTATCGGATAATGGTCGAATTTTTATTTCAAATTCATTTATACATTTTTGTGAGGCAAAAAACATTACTCGTCTTTATTCGTCAATTTTCCATCAACAGGCAAATCCTGTTGAACGAAGGGTCCAGGAGTTTAAAAAGGTTCTTAGAGTGCTATGCTATGATCGTCGCGGAAATGCATGGCATCAGTATCTTCCACAAGCATTGCAAGTAATGCGATCAAGGGCCAACAAGGCAACAATGGAAACACCATCAAAGATTATTTTGGGATATGAGCTCATGAGAGTCGGAGACTACGAAGCTCAACTCAATCGGTATCCCAAATTGTCTGCACACCAGCGAAGACAAAAGAATAGAGAAGTGCATCAACGACAGCATGATTTCCAACAGAAGTACTATCGCAGGGATCAGGGACCACCTGTGGTTTTTAACGTTGGCGATCAAGTTAACGTGCGAAATTTAACAAAAACTGGGTTTGAAACATCATGGTTGGGACCGTTTCCAATCATTGCGAAAAATGGAGATTTAGCTTACGATGTTCTTGTAAACGGGCATGCTTTAAACATTCACGTAAATAATCTTAAAAAAGCCAAACTTGGTAACGAGTTTGACAAGGAGATCTCAGAATTAGACACCGATTCAGAGTCAGAGATTTCAGATATAGTAAATGTTGATACCGATTCAGAAGCTGAAGCTAACTACGAATTTTAAAATCAGGCTCTGTCTGAATCCGAAGTAAATACAGACATAGAAATTGAAGCTGATAATAACGAAGTTTATTATCAGGCTCAATCTAAGCTTTCCAGTGATAAAATTGAACTTGTTCCTGACGATGTTCAAAAACAATTTCAAGACAAAGAAAATGATACTGATTATGAAAATTCAGAACCGTGTATTTCAGGATTTCAGGATTTCAGGAACTCAAGTTATAAATGTCCTTCTGGAGAATTTGATAACAAGCAACCCTCAATTTCAGAATACGTTTCTATTCCAACTAATATCTTTTACAAATGCAACAATCAATAATTTTTTTAGGAAAAGGAACTAAGGCTCCGATGATGGAATTTTCTTTTTCCTTATCGGATCCTTAAAGGGGGGGTGTCGTATTGTTGCTCTTAAAAGATCAGCAATCCGATTCCTCTTAATAAATATAATTACATTAATGTCATTATTGATTAAGATCACTGTTATTTCTTTACAAAATCTTAGAACCGTGATTTAAATGTAAGTTTTTTTAAGTGTTACCGTACTTTGCGATGAAATATTGATCATCCTGCGCCGTCGCCAAAACTTTGAGAACCGTGTGTGCGTGACAGAAAAAAGGGGAATTACATAAAGCGTTTTGTAATTTCCCGAGTGATTTCGAACAGTTTTTCTTAAATAACTTAAAAAGGACAAAGTTTAGAGAGTTAAGACCAACTGTGATTTGTAGCTGCATTCTTCTAGTTTTGTGCAATTGAAGTTTGAAGTTAAAAGAAGTTACTCAAACTCCGAAAATTGTAGGGCCTTCTACAAGCACCGAGCGTTCAGTCATCCGTTCGAGTGGTTTGAATTAGGGTCAGAAAATTTTTCCGGAACGAAGATTTCTGGTCAAAATCTCAAGGCGACACTCTCGCCGAGTTGTCATCTAAATATTAGTTCGCCGATCGGCAAAATAAGGCCTCCATACTTAGTACAATAATATTTTAAGAAAATAAAAAAAAAGTCGTCGACGTAGTGCAGCTCGAATTTTCGGCCGTTTTCATTATCGAAAGGTGATTTAAAGCCTACGGAGGTTAGTAGATCATGTAGCTGTCGGCTTAAACAGCTACCAATCGTGTATGGGTTGGCACAAGCGCCTCAAATCGTTGACTTTTATCGTTGTTTAAAGGCATAACGCCACAAAATAATTACAGTGCAGTTTGAGTCGTTGAGAACTTGGATGGATTTTGGACAAATTTTGAGTGAGATCTAAACTTTATTATTTTGTTCGACAAAACTATTTTATAATTAAACATTATTTTATTTTACATAATACCAAATATTATTAATGCATGAAAAGACGTTTTTACTTTTTTAATAGGGTATTTTAGGCCAAGTGTAATAATTTTTTGCAATAGACTTTTGCTATAAAACCCCCTTGTCAAATTTTTTTGTGTAATATAAACACTAGGCCAAAGTTCTACCCATGGTAGAGGCAAGTTTATGTTTTCAAAAGTTCAGCTATATTTATGACTTGGTGTGCCTAGTTAATTTTTATTTTGCAAAAATTATTTTTTGCTTTTTGTTTTGAAATATAACCAGAGGTTCATTAATAATGCATGTGTACATTTTTAGTTTCTAGATTTTTTAGAAGCCTATTATTAGGTAATAATGATTGGTTTTTCGCAAATTTTGTTTTGCTAAAAAACCCCCCTCGCAATTTTTTTTGCCATAAAAACTTTAAGCTGTTTAAAAATTTTTTTTTTTTGCTTTTAATGTTTTTAAATATATCTTTAATTCAAGATTTATTTTTAAACCACGTGATTTGGTTCTTGGATCAAAATTGATTAGTTTTTTTGCAAATATTGTTTTGCTAAAAACCCCCCTCGCAAATTTTTTTTTTGCCATAAAAACTTAGCAGTTTTACAAATTTTTATTTTTTGCTATTAATGTAAATATATTTCTAACTTAAGGTTTATTTTTTAAACCAAGTGTGATTTGGTTGTTAGACCAAAACTGATTGTTTTTTTTGCAAATTTTGTTTTGCTAAAAACTCCCCTTGCAAATTTTTTTCAGGTTATAAAAACATTGTGATTAAAAAGTTTTTTAGTTATTAATATTTTTAAATGAGTTTCTGTACTCTTAGAAGTTTGTTTTAGACTAAGTGTTATTGGTTTTTGCATTTTAGTTTTGCTAAAACCCCCCTCGCGAAATTTTCATTCATAAAAAATTTTAAAATTTTAATTATTAAAATTTAAAAAAATTATTTTTAAGTGAACTCTTACTTTAACCTTTGGTGTCTGTTATAGTCAATGCTGACTTTGTTCATTTTTTGAGAGTTTTGAGTCTTTGAATAAATTCAAATATTATAAAATTCTACACAACTTTAATTTATTTTCACTGTTAAAATTTTAATTTTTTATTTTGCGTTGAGGACTTGGCACAACTTAAGGGGTGGAAAGGAACAGTTTAAAATATCGCTGATCAATGAGATAAAAAGATTCGCTGTTAAAGTATTTTTGTACAAAATTGTATAATACTTTTATCTAAAATACAAAATGTATTCTGGATTTGAAAATTTTGATTAATCTTCCTGTAGTTAATTTTTCAAATTCACTTTTTGCTGACCCTGAGAATATGGCGAATCTGTCAACGGTTAAGTACGAGGTTAACAATAGCGGTAGGAATCAAGCTAAAAATCAAAAGGATCATTTTAACCAAAATTATGTTGATAATGTTGAGGTTACCATTCATAAGAGGCCGAATGGGGACGAAATTAGGTCAGTTCGATCTGTCAGTAGCAATTCGTCAAGATCATCTAGTTTTTTCATTCCCCATGTCTCTCGCATGCCTCTATTGGCTAATTACAAAAACGAAGGTTTGGTTTTTAACGAATCCAACCCTTTCAAACAAACTGCCCCGTGTCAGCCTCTGAAACCAAAGGAAGCAGAAATTAATTTAATCGATTTGGTTCAAAAAATTTTGATTTTAAATTTGCAGTTTCAAACAGACCAAAAGATTTGACTAAATTTCTGCTTCCTTCGAAAACTAAAGAAAAGAAATAGAACGAAAGGACAATCAAGGACGACACTTAAAACAGGGAATTAATTTTTTTTCTTAACTTTGGCAGCCGCTGTCTTGGATTCCGAAAATCAGGGGATCCTCGATTGAAAATTTAGCTCTTGATGTTAGCTACGACCATGCCAAATATAAAAAAATATACCCGTTTTGCAGCTTTTTATTGAAATACCTTACAAATTTACTCTACTATTATCGATTACTGCCAAATATGGTTCAGTTATCTTCAATAGTTGAGAAGATATTTGAGTGGACTCATAGTTTTTTGAAACCCTGTGTATATATCTTGTTTTCGCGCACTCTCCTGGCCTCTCCTTCTTACTCCCTTGGGTAATTTTAGTGCCAGGAAGAGTAGAAATAATACGAAAACAAGGAATTTTAATCTTAGCACCCATCTCAGGAAAGGAAATCCCTCGGGCACGGAATGGGACAACTGGGCGCCGCCAACTGGGCGCCGCCAACAGAGTGCTGGGCCAACTGGGCGCCGGGCCAACTCGGCGCCGCCAACTGGGCGCCGGCCAACTCGGCGCCGGACTAAAAAATTTTTTTAAATAAAATGTGTAGATGAAAAATAAAATATATTATTTATATAAAAACATCTTTAAAAAATCCTTTACGCAATTTTTTTGGAATTTGTTTTTGTTAAGTAAAGTTAAATCCATTAAGTCGACTGTTGAATCTTGGTAGTTGTAGTGTTTGGTAACCTGGTAAAACTACAATTTACGTTTTTTATTACAACCATGGCGGATCCAAAAATCAAAATGGCGGATCCAAAATGGCGGATTTTCTTATTTACCAACCGATTTGTCTCAAACTTGAAATATTACATTGCTTGAGGTCATTTAACAAAAATTTTTACTCAAACTTAAAAAAACAAAATGGCGGATCCTTAGAGTAATAATAATATAAAGAGAAGAAGTCAACCGAGGCCCCGTGTAAATTTTCCCTATTCGTGGCGGTCATTCCTGAAAACGTAGAATTTGTAGAATCCCGGCGATGGCAACATAGCTGCGTCACTGGAATCATCTCGAAAAAACCACACTGGGCAGAATTTTCACAGTATTTTCAGAAACATAGCACTTCTTGTTTATTTTTACGTCCAACTAAGTTCTTTCTTACAAAAATAAGAGTCAGCACACAGAAAAAAACACCAAAAATTCAATATACCAAGTCCCACGGCCAAGACAACACACAGCTTAGGAATATCTGGGCTAACCGTTCACGACTTGAGGATCCACCTAATTAAACTTGTTGCCATTATATAAGTGAAAAAATAATTTTTTGTTTGAAACTCGTAGACAATGATTGAGTATAAATAAAACTTTGGACTTCCATTGTCTTTATCTGAGAGCACGGCAGTGCCTCGCCAAGTTCGCGCTGCCGTACCATCTTTTCTTGAAACATTTCAGCCCATATTTGACCTATCTAAAACTCTACTTCGGAAAGAGCTACGAATCTCATACTTTGCACAGTCGTAGACCTTCATAGAGTTAACAACCCCTCCAAGTTTTATAGACTGCTATAAAGTAGTAAAGTAGTTACGAAATTTCAAAAAACGTCGAAATTGCCACTCACTCACTGACACTCACTCATGTATAGATCATCAAAATTCTACTGTACTTCCAGATCTGCTATAAAGCTGAAATTTGGCGGACTGATAGAAATTATGACCGAACCCCTGGAAAAAATCAAAAAGCCCCAAAATTCTAATTTACTCCCCTCCCTTATACATGTAAAATTATTTAAAAGTAACATTACCCACTTCTAGAAATGCTAGAGAGCTGAGCTTTGGCAGCCTGATAGGAACTATGATAAAACTATAGGAAAAAACACCCCAAAATTCTCATTTACTTCCCTCTCATATAAATGTAAAGTTATGTAAAAGTAACACTGCCCACTTCCAGAAACGCTAGAGAGCTGAGCATTTTAAGACTGAAAGACACTATGATAAAACTATAGGAAAAAAATTTAAAACACCAAAATTTTAATTTACTTCCCTCTCCTATAAATGTAAATTTATATAAAAGTAACATAGCCCGCCTCCAGAAACGCTAGAGAGCTGAGCTTTGGAAGGCTGATAGAAACTATGATAAAACCATGGGCAAAAATTAATTTAAAAACCCCAAAAATTTTCATTTACTCTCCTCCCCTATAAATGTCAAGTTATGTAAACGTAACATTACCCACTTCCAAAAACGCTAGAAAGCTGAGCATTGGAAGACTGATGGGAACTATGATAAAACTATAGGAAAAAATTTAAAAACACGAAAATTTTAATTTACTTCCCCCCCTCTATACATGTAAAGTTTTGCAAAAGTAACATTGTCCACTTTCAGAAACCCTAGAGAGCTGAGCTTTTTAAGACTGAAAGACACTATGATAAAACTATTGGAAAAAATTTTAAAACACCAATATTTTAATTTACTTCCCTCTCCTATTAATGTAAATTTATATAAAAGAAACATTGCCCACTTCCAGAAACGGTAGAGAGCTGAGCTTTGGAAGGCTAATAGAAACTATGATAAAACCATGGGAAAAAATTTAAAAACCCCAAAAATTTTAATTTACTCTCCTCCCCTATAAATGTCAAGTTATGTAAAAGTAATATTACCCATTCCAAAAACGCTAGAGAGCTGAGCATTGGAAGACTGATAGGAAATATGATAAAACTATAGGAAAAAATTTAAAAACACGAAAATTTTAATTTACTTTCCTCCCCTATACATATAAAATTATGCAAGAGTAACATTGTCCACTTTCAGAAACGCTAGAAAGCTGAGCTTTGGAAGGCCGATATGATAAAACCATGAGAAAAAATTAAAAGACCTCAAAATTTTATGTAAGGCATTGCTTAAGTTTTGAACAATATTCCGCATATTTTACTATTTTAAAAATTAAATATTATCCAATTCCTTTAAAAAAAGAAGTGAAATCATAACAAAAACATTTCATGTAAAAAAAGGCAAGTACGCGGCATTCCATAAAAAGAATTGAGATAAAAGTGAAGTCAAGTTCTCCAATAAAAATTTCAAAATGAAAGTAATTAACTAGTTTGGAAATGTTTTTCTAAACTTGGCTATTACGGCTGTAAATCACTCTTAGGCACAGTGCTAAATTGAACATAAAGAAATTTGGCTGTAATAGCAAAGCTTAGAAAAACATTTCCAACTAGTAAAAATCTTTCATTATGAAATTTGTATTGGAGAACTTGGCCTTACTTTTATCTCAATTCTTTTTACGGAATGCCATCTTCGAGTATTTGTCTCTTTTTTACATGAAATGTTTTTGTGTTGATTAATTTTAAACAGGACGTTTCAGTAAGTAAGTATATCTAACCATGATCTAACCATTTTCAAGTGTAAACTAAACAATCCAGTCTAAAGGCTACTACTTATACTACTTGGTGTGCCGTCGGCCCGCCCCCTTTTTACCTTGCTAGCCCGCACAGCAACGGCTAGAGAAGGTATTGTTTTCGACAAATTTTTTTTTTTGAGATAACACCGAAAAGTGTTATTTGGGTGTATTTTGACCTACCCTAGCAATATCGTCGTGATGTCTGTCTGTGTTGTGTGTGTATGTATGTATATCTGTCCGTAACGCGATAGCTCCTAAACCGCTTAACCGATTTACATGAAATTTTCAGGTAAAATAGTACTCGATACTGCAACGAGCTGATTAGATTTTAGTCAAAATTCGTGAATGCTAATGACAGTTTTTTGACAGTTAAAAAGTTTAAAAAATGCTAACTTTTTAATGGAACGTTGCATCAATATGTAGTTTTCGGAATATAGTAGCGCGCGTTTTTTGAAAAAAATTATGTTATAACCGAAAAGTTTGTAGGAGCTTTCATTTCGGAGATATTTACAAAAAACTGTTTTCAAGGTTGATATAACGTGGAGTGTGCTAATGGGCTAGGAAGGTATCAGATCCGTCATGGATCCATTTATTTAATTCCAAGACGCTTGTTTTCCTTAAGGTGTGGTTTCACACCACACGGAAAAACTACAAAACTACAAAATACTTAGACAAAACTAAAACAATCCTATTAAATTTTCGTTTGAATGGTTAATAGTTCACTTCAACTCTCCAAGCAGAAAAGCCGCATTTTAAAATAATAAAATAGAATATCCTTAATACCGGTTAAAACTATTGGAACAATGACTAATAGCTAATCGTCCTCTACTATAGGAAAAAGGATTCCCTTTTTACCTGGGGATATAGTCCAAGTAGCTCAAAACGAAACCCGGCCCTGCTAACACGAAATCCGTAATCTGATGCCACGTCCTGAAAAAATTGTGGGAAAAGGAGCCGTTCATAAATTATGTTGTCTAAATGAGTTTTTATCGCAGATTGTAATAAGAAATACACACGAGTCGTTAAATACCGAGATGAATTCCATCAAAGGAGCATGCGCCAAAATTAACGTCAAAATGTCTAATTTAAATTATTGGCGTGAATACCGGGATTGGCGCGAGATCGAAGAGCTAAACGTATAATAAAAAGTTCAAGGTATAAAATAATGGTCAATTCTAATTTTTAGGTACGATTTTATGTAGGTATCGGGTGGTTTTTTATAACCTGAGCACTCAGCAACTTATCATTGAAAATAAAGGGCTATAATAAAAAAATTATGACAACTTTAAAAGCCAACATAATTTTTTTCTATCCGTCACCATGTACAGGGTGTCCCAAATTCGATGTTTTTGAGAGGTTTCGGGTATTTCTAGAGGGGCTAAAAAAACCTGATCCCCCTTTGCGACACTCAAATTTCAAAAGAAGCTTAAAGGTGAAAATCGCATTTTGATATAGCAAGTCGTTTTTAAACGACGGGGTGTTTCTAAAAGTCTGCATTTTGGGCAGGGGTCTATAACTTGTTTATTTATTAATATATTTTTTATTTCTGTGAAAACATTCCTAAGATACTTTTTTAAGAGGAATTAAACTGTTAAATTTAATTTCATTTGTCACGTTTAGTTTTTGAGATATCACATAAATTTTTTTTTTTAATTTTTACCACATATTTTAGTTTGCTTAATGGGTTTAAAATATTTTAATATTATAAAATTATAAAAATAAAAAAATCATAAAGAGGTGATTAAAAAATAAAAATAAAGAAAACAATAAAAAATTAAAATATTGAGTGTGATACATCATTTTAAAGGAAATTTTAAACTGATTTTAAAAATCGAATAAAAAGAGAGTTATTCTGTAAGAAAAATAACAACTTTATGCAATATTTTAAAAACCAAAACAGATAAATAAAAACCGTTTACATCTGTCAATTCTTCAAGAAAAGATCTATAAGAAAGCTATTTACACAAAAGCAAAATGCAGACAAAAACACTCCGTAGGTTAAAAACGGCTTGCTATATCTAAATGTGGTTTTCACCTTTAGGCTTCTCTTAAAATTTAAGCGTCGCAAAGGGGGCTCAGTTTTTTTCAATTTTCCCTAGAAATACCCGACACCACAAAAAAACAACGAATTTGGGACACCCTGTACAGGGTGTGACAATGAAGTCGATTTTTTGAGAGGGAACACCCTGTATATTTTTGCATTTTAAGATTCGTCTTTTCTTTTTGATTTCAAAAATTTACAATATCTATGTGCTGCGATTAATATTTTTTGAGGTATATGCAGTATTTCTTCTATATTGCATTTCACGTTTATTTTATTTTGCCATGGGAGTATTGACACATTTAAATGCTCTAAATCTTAAAAAATGTTTATCGTAGCATAGACATACAGTAGAACCCCGATGACAATGTTTATTCAAATTAAATTGGGCACTAAATAATTTGTCACACAACTTGCACGTCACTGGCATTTTCACAGCACAAAAACGACGAATTTTCATCAAAAAGAACTGGGAATTATTAAAGTTTTGCTGTATAAAACCATACTGAAATATCTCTCAGTTGATTGATTGGCAGAAGTGACAGATCAACGCTTGCGCACGTCTTGGAATTCATTTCGGTATTTAACGACTCGTAAATACACAGCATAAAACGACGCGACGCGGGCTAATAAGCGCATGACAAATTATCGCACGGTTTGAATAGCCTAACCAACTCAAAGCACGATATATTTTGGTAAGGTAAGAAGTTGAACCTTACTTATTATTTATAAAATTTTACAGAGGCAGAGGAGGCGGCAACAGCGGAAAAGCTACATTGTTTACCAACAAATGAATGAATGACCGGGGCTACTACTTCTCTTTATATGTTATTACGCTGAGGGCGGATCCAAAATGCCGGATTTTCTTATTTACTAACCGATTTGTCTCAAACTTGAAATATTACATTGCTTGAGGGCATTTAACACAATTTTTTACTCCAACTTAAAAAAATCAAAATGGCGGATCCAAAATGGCGGATTTTCTTATTTACCAACCGATTTGTCTCAAACTTGAAATATTACATTGCTTAAGGTCATTTAACAAAATTTTTTACTCAAACTTAAAAAAATCAAAATGGCGGATCCAAAATGGCGGATTTTCGTATTTACTAGCCGATTTGTCTCAAACTTGAAATATTACATTGCTTGAGGTCATTTAACACAATTTTTAACTCAAACTTATAAAAATCAAAATGGCCGATCCAAAATGGCGGACTTTCTTATTTATGAACCGAGGTGTGATGTGATAGCATTTTGGATACGCCATTTTGTTTTTTTTAAGTTTGAGTAAAAAATTTTGTTAAATGACCTCAAGCAATGTAATATTTCAAGTTTGAGACAAATCTGTTAGTAAATCCGCCATTTTGGATTCGCCATTTTGATTTTTTTAAGTTTGAGTAAAAAATTTTGTTAAATGACCTCAAGCAATGCAATATTTCAAGTTTGAGACAAATCGGTTGATAAATAAAAAAATCCGCCATTTTGGATCCGCCATTTTGATTTTTTTAAGTTTGAGTAAAAAATTGGGTTAAATGACCTCAAGCATTGTAATATTTCAAGTTTGAGACAAATCGGTCAGTAAATAAGAAAATCCGCCATTTTGGATCCGCCATTTTGATTTTTTTACGTTTGAGTAAAAAATTTTGTTAAATGACCTCAAGCAATGTAATATTTCAAGTTTGAGACAAATCGGTTAGTAAATAAGAAAATCCGCTATTTTGGATCCGCCATTTTGATTTTTGGTTCCGTCTTTGTTGTAATAAAAGACGAAAATTGTAGTGTTACCAGGTTACCAAACACTACAACTACCAAGATTCAACAGTCGACTTAATGGATTTAACTTTACTTATCAAAAACAAATTAAAAAAAAATTGTGTTAAGGATTTTTTAAAGATGTTTTTATATAAATAATATATTTTATTTTTCATCTACACATTTTATACAAAAAAAAATTTTCCGAGTTGGCGGCGCCGAGTTGGCCCGGCGCCCTGTTGGCGGCGCCGAGTTGGCGGCGCCCAATTGGCGGCGCCCAGTTGGCGGCGCCCAGTTGGCGGCGTCCAGTTGTCCTAGACCGCTCGGGCAAGTCTACATTCCCGGTCGTTTTAACAAATAGTAAAAATAAAGAGCCCTCAAAAAGTTGGCGGCAAATTCAGTTAAAAAGGGTAGACTAGAAAATGGAATTTTCAATAAACTTAAACATATTAAAAAGACTTATTTTATAATAATTTTTAATGGGTTCAAAAAAACGTCATATAGAAATAGCGGTATATGATACCGGTAACAGCGTTAATGTAAGTTTTTTTCATTACACTACTGAGTGAGTCCATTAAAAAAAACCTTTTAAACTGATGTAACTCGTAAACGAAATGATCGCTGTCTGGTTCGTTTTATCCATTTATTAGGGAAACATACTACGAATTTACTTTTTTAGCTGAAGTAAAGCAAATATTTACCTGTAGATAAGCAGGTACTAAAACTAAAAAAAAGTTTAGGCCTATTAAATATAGTATGTATTCCAGATACATTTACCTACTTATTTTAAGGAGATTTATGTAAGAAATACAATTTTAGATAAATGTAAAAAAAGCAGAAACTAAAAATTGTGTTTATTATTATATATTTATTTATTGCTCGACATTACTCCTGTAAATACTTTTAACTCCTGTAAATACTTTTAACTCCTATAGAGCATCTGTATCATTTTATCCAAAATTGTATTTCTTACACAGTTTTCAAAATGGAACTTTATCTGGGACACCCTGTATGTTATCTCGGTGTTTAAAATTCATAGATAACGAAGTTAGAAATATTGCCAATTGAAATGGAGAAGAAAAGTGACAATCAGGGTTAAAAACTGGCAGATCGGGCCTAAAAAAAAGTACGAAAAGTAGCGTATAAAGAAATACTACCGCAAGAACAAAGGGAATAAATATACCAATATCAACATTTTTATCAGAAAATTTCAAAAAATCAATTAGGAAAATTATAATGTTTTAATTATGCAACAGTTAAAATATCGAAATGCGGATTCGACTAGTTATAAAATTTGTTTTGGGCGCCAGGCGGCACCGTATTCAAATTTTTTTAAAATTTGATTTTGTCACCAAAATTGGATAATTTTGTCTACAAATCAACCGTTAAGAAGTTGTCAAAATCACGTGACCACCTGTCAATTTAACAGAAAAGTATCAAATATGTTTTTTGTAAGATTTTTGACGCTGAGTTTAAATATGTAACTGCGGGTTCGCTTATCTGTGCCTAAATTATTTTTTCCCTTAATGGACCCATGCCACTGTCGTACTTCTATGGAACGAAAACATCGAATTATGTATGCCGCATATTTTCTGTTTTTTTCAGGAAAACTAATAACTTTACGACAAAAAGTGTACTATCCTTTTTTAAATATAATTAAATTATCTTTTAGCTGAGGTGTTGACCCCGTTTTCCATAAAAAAATTACCCTCAAAAATAAATTTGTAAATTACGATTCGGATGTTATATGTTCTCTGGATTCGGCCATGTTTAAGCAGCCATATCTACCTCAGTACCAGTTTCTGTTTGAAACTAATAGCCGGTTCTTATTTAGCTTGGCATCCTTTTTCGATCCGTATAGTTTTTTAGTAACTTTCATGACTTTGGTGAAAATATGAAAATTTTGTACCCGGGGGTAGTATAGGCCAATTTAGTGGTTTTTTGAGTATAACTCGAGAACCGCTTAATCTACGGCAAATATTAGACCCACCATGAATACATTTCTTTTTGTAAAACCAGTAGTTTTCTTTAAAAAATCAAAAAACCTAAAAGAAAACAGCGTATTTGAGGAACTTACAGAATGTATAGTATAGAGGCAAAAAAAAACAAAGTATTGATAGTGTTTTGGAGAGACCATTATAGTATAAGCTAACACAATTTGTTTGAGTAAAATCGATGTCATAATAAAAAAGTTACGTACATTTGTTTCAAACTCCTTTTCGCCATCTTTAAACAAAGATGGCAGGTTGTTTATGCAGGATTTTCGCAGGTATCTCCATTTTTTTTGGGACATGGTCTTATAACGAATCAATTAAAATATATGAGTATCGGTTTGCAATTTAAGCCCAAAATCCTACTGGGCTCTTAGACTATTACGGTGCATTAATTTAAAACCCTAATTCGGTAATTTAGTAGTAAATAGGGTAATTACATCACGTCATAGGTAGGTATTTGGTCTTAGTATTAGTATTTTTTGATAACTTATCACAAAAACCGGAATATAATTTAAAAAAATATAATACCACTGCTTAAGAATTATACTCTAATCGCCTTCTTTTTCCACGCCCACAGTTGACGCAGTTGGCAGCGCCCTCCACCGGTAGATGATCGAACCATTTCTATACTTTTTTTACGTTCTGATAAATTAGTTTTTGATAATTTCAGTTACTAAATATTTTTTTACAAATATTGTTTATATACTTTGCTTTTCTATAAATTATGCGCGCCCCGTTGAGTCATTTTAAATTCTGCACGCTAATTTCGAAATTTATATTAAAACAGGGGCATTCCGATAATCAACTTTATGTAATAAGTACTAACATATCTTTAAAGCTAAAAGTGATAGATAACATTCAGTTTGACAGTTGAGTTTTTTATAAAAAAACACCTTTTCTCTAAATGCAATTTTGTAAAAACTTGTGTAGCTTGAAAACAGATTGATGTATCTCGTTTTAACTTTTGTCGAAATTTGAGCGTCGATTGGAAATAGAGTAAACCGCCCTAAAATGCATAATTTGGATCACCCTGTACTAAACGAATTTCTTTTTTTTTCATGACCTTAGAATTTGTAAATATTTTGGATGTTTTAATAACAGACCAATTACAAATTGTTTAAACTGCATGTACCACAACGTTATTGTTCTTATTAAATAAGTGGTACATATTTAATTATTATGTTGATGTAACTAAAGTGGAGCAGCTTTTGTTTTGTTTTCGTTTTTAGTATTTAGGTGTAGGTATCTTATAAAAAAATATGAAAACCGCTTTATAACAAGAATTTTAATTACATACTAATTCGAGTTACATGTAATGGTGAAACGCTCACCATAAATAAGCGCACAGAAAAAAAGTAAAAAATAAATATTTGCACAGAAAAAAGGCGCATGCGGAAAATGCGCGCAAAAAAAGCGCACATATTAAAACAGCGCACAGGTAGATAATACAAAGAAAGCTGTTGACTTATATGGAAAAAATCATAATGATCAGGTTTTTAAGATTATTGTTATATATCATCTCAACTTTGCCCACAAAAAGAGGGGTATATACAGGGTGTTTCCTAAAAAATGGTCAAAAATTCACACGGCGTTTCTTTACATTATTTTAAGAGAATTAGTAGTGAAATTTTGTAGAAATCACATTTTTAAAAAACAACTTTGTAATGAGTTTTAATGCGCAAAAAATAGTTAGCAATCCATAAAAAATTAAGCTGATTGTATTACAATTACGTCCAGGAAGTGGGCTACAGGGTGATGATAGTAAATTAAAAAAAAAAACAAATCTTGGAAAAACAGCTTTGTCAGGAATTTTGGATCGTTAAGGATACGTTAAACAATCATATCATTAACTAGGGTTGCCAATCGTACTATTTTATATAGTATTGTACTATATTTCGAATCTATATACTATATATTGTTGAAGAAATATATACTTAGTATGCAAAAATACTATATTTATTTTGATCTTGATTTGGTCTATATTTTGCAAGGTCGAGACAAAAATCAGACAAATCCCTTCGGAACCTACCAATATGCCTATAAATGCGTCTTTTGACACATAAAATCTTTTAGATGTGTTTAATATTATGTCAACCTTAAAGTCAGTGTTAGAACAGCGCAAAAAGACTGTTTCTTTGGTTATGAAGCAAAAAAAAAACGTTGCAATGACAAAATTAAGAAAAATTTTTTATTGGTCATTGAAAAATGTCTGGAATATCTTAATAAGTGGTTTAATTTGGATGAAAGCAATTGGTTATTTAAAATCCAAAAATTAACCTTAAAATTAATATGGACAAACTTTACGCTGAAATAACAGTGTTAAACGAAATCTATGCAAAAAGAAGATAGCGGTGAATTCACCAATAAAAATACAATTCAAAAATAGCCGAATAATTTTAAAAATACCGGAAATAATCAGGATCAGGCACACCTCTTATGGGATTACTGTAATCCGTCAAACTTCATGAGATTTTGGTATGTTGTATACTGAACCTTTCTTATCAAAAGTTCTTATGGGCCAACTTAAATTAATGACCAGTTTTTGAAATACGGGGTGTTGAAAGTGATAATGTCCAAGAAGCATCTTTAGACGGGTTTTCCAAAAATATACACAATGTTAGTAGTACATATATTTACGATTTATTTATTATTTTTAATCTGTACCTTTAAAACATTATCTAAAGGGTGTTTAAGTCCGTCTAAAGTAATCAACCGCGGCCCCATGTAAATTTTCCCTATTTGTGGCGGTCATTCCAGAAAACTTAGAATTTACAGAATCCCCGACGATGGCAACATAGCTGCGTCACTGGAATCATCTCGCTAAAACCAAAGTGGGCTGAATTTTCACAATATTTTCATAAACATAGCACTTCTTGATTATTTTTACGTCCAACTAAGTTCTTTTTTACAAAAATAAAACTCAACACACAGTAAAAAAAACACCAAAAATTAAAGACACCGGGTCCGACGGCCAAGACAACACTGCATTTATTACAAACCGCAGCATACGAGAAAGACAGGCGCGGGCGCGGAAATATTACGTGACCGTAGGAGTCTAAAAAAAAACGCCTCACGGCCCGCTGTCATTATAAAACATGTGTGTGTTCAGTTTTGTTATGTTTGTTTTCGTCGATTTTTTTTAATTCGGGCACGAATTTTATGTGAATTTTATCAAAGTTATTAAAATAACGCAGCCCACGAAAAAGACTGTAGTGGGCTGCGTTAAAATAATTAATGGCTAATGAGTAACTTATAAAGAAAATACCTATAAGATAAACAATGCCGCGAACGTGTAATTAGTGTTGTTCCTTATCAGTCCAACCATAAAACTGAAACCTAATATGCTGCAAACGGGAAAGAAGTGGTAAAAGATAAGATCTTGGATAAGATTGATAAAGTAATAGACATCCTTAGTGACATTTTCGATAGTTAGAGTGAAAAATGTGTTCAGTTGTCATTCCTTATTAAGCAATTAGGTCTCTTGAAAAGGTAACCTGAGAATCAAAGATATGGTGGATACACTTTAATGTTGGCTTCATCTTTGTTTATCCAGTCATCCAGTACATACACGTCAATTTACAATTCTAAGGTAATATGTATTCCGCACCCCCGCAAAATTAAAAAACTGATTTGTAAAATATTTTTAACAGATAGTAATCTCTCTGGTAGTGTGGAATATTTAAAAAGTAAGATACAGCTTTTAAAAGAACATGAGTTGGTAGATAACTTACACTTTAATGAAATATATATTAAATTTTGTGCTGGGTAATTTTTCAAAAAATTATTGACGACCACTACATTCAGTTCATTGAATGTGAAAACCATCTCACTTATTCACAAAATCACTTGTTTCTTTTTAATAAATTATTGTGAAATGTTTTATATTGACATTTTTTTTTAGATAACTCTAGCGGGTGTTTTTGCGGAGAAAAACTATTGTCAAAGCTTGAAAAAATTAGTTTAAGGGCATGTAAAGTTCTTTAAAACAATTTTATTAAAAAGCACAATGATTTTGTGTCTGCTAAAAAATCTTTGAATAAGAACTCAGACAAAGATGATGACACTCAAAGAAAAATTAAAAAACTAAAAGCTTAGGTTTGATATATCCAATTTTGAAAGACTTGTATAGATTTGAAGTTACTATCGATATTATGTACCTAATATATGTACCTGAAGATATTAGAGTGCAAATTTTGTATAATTTTTTATTTTACAGATTCAGTTCTTTTATCCATAATAAACACATATATCAGCAAAATATTTTTTTCAATTTTTGCTTACAAAAGAACAAAAATTTTTTGTTAATTTATTTAAATTGTGTAAAAACATATAACATATTAAGCAATACAATAAGAATCCTGGGACTCCTAAGATCACGTGACCGCCGACTTGCTTATAACGCGTCATAGCGGGTCTTTATCGTTGGCTGCGTTACAAACACATGTTACTGTCAGTGTCGACCTTAGAGCTTAGGAAAATCTGGGCTAACCGTTCACGATTTGAGGACCCACCTAATTAAACTTGTTGCTATTATATAAATAAAAAAATAATCTTTTGTTTGAAACTCGTAGTCAATGATTGAGTAGAAATAAAACTTTGGACTTCCATTGTCTTTATCTGAGGGCACGGCAGTGCCTCGCCAAGTTCGCGCTGCCGTACCATCTTTTCTTGAAACATTTCAGCCCATATTTGACCTATCTAAAACTCTACTTCGGAAAGAGCTACGAATCTCATACTTTGCACAGTCGTAGACCTTCATAGAGTTAACAACCCCGCCAAGTTTTATGGACTTCTAGAAAGTAGTAAAGTAGTTACGAAGTTTCAAAAAACGTCGAAATTGCCACTCACTCACTCACTCGTGTATAGATCATCAAAATTCTACTATAGTTCCAGACATGCTACAGAGCTGAAATTTGGCAGACTGATAGAAATTATGACCAAACCCCTGGAAAAAATCAAAAAGTCCCAAAATTCTAATTAACTCCCCTCCCTTATACATGTAAAATTATTTAAAAGTAACATTACCCACTTCTAGAAGTACTAGAGAGCTGAGCTTTGGCAGCCTGGTAGGAACTATGATAAAATTATAGGAAAAAATTATAACACCCCAAAATTCTAATTTACTTCCCTCCCATATAAATGTAAAGTTATGTAAAAGTAACACTGCCCACTTCCAGAAACGCTAGAGAGCTGAGTTTTTTAAGACTGAAAGACACTATGATAAAGCTATAGGAAAAATTTTAAAAACACTAATATTTTAATTTACCTCCCTCACCTATAAATGTAAATTTATATAAATGTATTGCCCACTTCCAGAAACGCTAGAGAGCTGAGCTTTGGAAGACTGATAGAAACTATAATAAAACCATGGAAAAAAATTTAAAAACCCCAAAAATTTTTATTTACTCTCCTTCCCAATAAATGTCAAGTTACGTAAAAGTAACATTACCCGCTTCCAGAAACGCTAGAGAGCTGAGCATTGGAAGACTGATAGGAACTATGATAAAACTATAGGAAAAAATTTAAAAACACGAAAATTTTGATTTACTTCTACTACTGTATAGGGGAGAATACATGTAAAGTTATGTGGGAAAAAATTTAAAAACCTCAAAATTTTAAGTAAGGCATTGCAAAAGTTTTGAACAATATTCCGCATATTTTACTATTTTAAAAATTAAATATTATCCAATTCCTTTAAAAAAGAAGTAAAATCATAACAAAAACATTTCATGTAAAAAAAGACAAGTACGCGGCATTCCGTAAAAAGAATTGAGATAAAAGTAAAGTCAAGTTCTCCAATACAAATTTCAAAATGAAAGTAAGAAACTAGTTTGGAAATGTTTTTCTAAACCTAACTATTACGGGTGAAAATGACTCTTAGGCACAGTACTAAATTGAACATAAAGAAGTTTGGCTGTAATAGCAAAGTTTAGAAAAATATTTCCAACTAGTAAAAATCTTTTATTATGAAATTTGTATCGGAGCACTTGGCCTTACTTTTATCTCAATTCTTTTTACGGAATGTCATTTTCGCGTACTTGGCTCTTTTTTACATGAAATGTTTTTGTGTTGATTTATGTTAAACAGGACGTTTCAGTAAGTAAGTATCTCTAACCGTTTTCAAGTGTAAACTAAACAATCCAGTCTAAGGCTACTACTTGTTGTGCTATCGGCCCGCCCCCTTTTTACCTTCCTAGCCGCACAGCAACGGCTAGAGAGGTATTGATTTCGACAAAAAAATTTTTTTGAGATAACACCGAAAATGTGTTTTGGGTGTATTTTGACCTACCCTAGCAATATCGTCGTGATGTCTGTCTGTGTTGTGTGTGTATGTATGTATATCTGTCCGTAACGCGATAGCTCCTAAACCGCTTAACCGATTTACATAAAATTTTTAGGTAAAATAGCACTCGATACTGCAACGAGCTGATTAAATTTTAGTCAAAATTCATCAATGCTAATGACAGTTTTTTGACAGTTAAAAAGTTTTAAAAATGCTAACATTTTAACGGAACGTCGCATCAATATCCGGTTTTCGGTATATTAGCGCGGTTTTTGAAAAAAATCATGTTATAACCGAAAAGTTTGTAGGAGATTTCATTTCGGAGATATTTACAAAAAACTGTTTTCAAGGTTGATATAACGTGTGTGTGTGCTAATGGGCTAGGAAGGTATCAGATCCGTCATGGGTCCATTTATTTAATTCTAACCGCATGTTTTCCTTAAGGTGTGGTTTCAAACAGAAAAACTACAAAACTACTAAATACTTATCCTATGAAATTTTCGTTTGGATGGTTAATAGTGCTTCAACTCTCCAAATAGAAAAGCCGCATTTTAAAATAATAAAATAGAATATCCTTAATACCGGTTAAAACTGTTGGAACAATGACTAATAGTTAATCGTCCTCTACAATAGGAAAAAAGATTCCCTTTTTACTTGGGGATATAGTCCAAGTAGCTCAAAACGAAACCCGGCCCTGCTAACACGAAATCCGTAATATGATGTCATACACCTGTTGCCACTTCCTGAAAAAATTGTTTGAATAGGGGCCGTTCATAAATTATGTTGTCTAAATGAGTTTTTATCTTAGGACGTAATAAGAAATACACAGCATAAAACGACGCGACGCAGGCTAATAAGCGCATGACAAATTATTGCACGGTTTGTATAGCCTAACCAACTTAAAGCACTATATATTCTGGTAAGGTAAGAAGTTGAACCTTACTTACTATTTATACAATTTTACAGAGGCAGAGTAGGCGGCAACAGCGGAAAAGCTACATTGTTTACCAACAAAAGAATGAATGACCGCCGAAAACGGGCCTACTACTTCTCATTATATTTTATTACTCTGAGGTTTAAGTAAATATTATTCGAAAATGTTAATTAGAAACAAGTGATAGTGTGTTTTAGATTGAACCTTTTATCTCAAAACTTCTTGTTGAAAGTGATAATGTCCAAGAGGCATTATAGCTCTTTAGACGGGTTTTTCAAACACTTACGCATTGTTATTATTACGTAGATTTACGATTTATTTGATATTTTCAATCTGTAACTTTAAAACATCTACAGGTTGTTCAAATAAATATAAGTCGAGAGTTTCAATGAGAAACAAGCATTATAGCTTTTTACAGGGCACGGCACAGATGTACAAAACGCTTAAATATTTTTAAATAATATTTAAAGAATAATATTTAATGGAACATCCTGTATTAAATACTTAATAAGTCAAGAATCATTAAAAAACTAATAAATACTCTTTATGTAAAATTTCGTATATGTTTGAAGAACCCGTCTAAAAAAATATTACGCTTCTTGAACATTATCACTTTCAACACTCTGTATTTCAAAAACTGAAAATTAATTTAATTTGGGCCCCTGATAACTTGAGATGAGCAAGGTTTAATCCACAACATACTAATAAGCTTGTTTTTCATTAAAACATTCGGCTAATATTTAATTAAACACCCTGTAGATAACGTTTTAGAGGTATTACAGATTAGAAATAATAAATAAATCGTAAATATATGTTAGAGTAATATTGTGTTTATGTTTGGAAAAACCGTCTAAAGAGCCATTATGCTTCTTATACATTATTACATTTAACACCCTGTATTTCAAAAACTGGTCAATAATTGAGGTAGGGCCCATGAGAACTTTTGATGATTATTAATCTACAACAAACTACAGTTTGTTTGTCATTAAAACATTTGACTAATATTTACTTAAACACCCTACAGATAATGTTTTAGAGGTACAGATAAAATATAATAAATAAATCGTAAATATATGTAATAGTAACATTGCGTATATGTTTGAAAAAACTGGTTAAAGAGCTATTATGCTTCTTGGACATTATCACTTTCAACACCCTATATTTCAAAAACTGGTTATTAATTTGAGTTGAGCCCACAAGAAGTTATGATAAGAAAGGTTCAGTCTACAACATACCAAAATTTCGTGAAGTTTAACGGATTACAGAAATTCAATAACAGCGGTGCCTGATCCTTTACTTATAATTACTTCATTTCTGCTCTCTATTCCTGCAACATCGACGTTTACACAAAGAATTTTCATTTCATTAATAAAAAATTAACTTTTGGTCCACGTTAATTTAAAAGTTACATGTGATAATATGATACTTTTCTGTCAAATAAAAAATTGTTAAAAGATGAAAGAGGTGTAAAAAATATAGTTTTTTGCAAAAATAAATAAGTAGAAATTACGCCTTGCCCTTTTGCTCATATAATACTCTATATTTTTTTGTTTTTTATTGAAAAATACTATATTTATTTTAAAAAAAGTTGGCAACCCTATCATTAACTGATGATATCGATATAGTAGTGAAATTTTGTAAAAAACATATTTTTAAAATACAACTTTGTCAGGAATTTTGGATAGAAAAACGTGTTCCTAACGTTAAACAATTAAAGCGTTTACTGATTGTATTACATTTAAGCCCAGAAAGTGAGCTACACTGTGATATCTTAAATAATAGAATTTTTTTTTAAAAATCACATTTTTGAAAAACAACATTGTCAGGAATTTTGGATAGCCTACTACTACTATGTCGGTTTAGAACGTTTTTCTACGTTGTCCGACGCCTATTCTCCACCCCCTTCGATCCTGACAATCATCTTCTGTCAGATTCTTTTGACTCATTGATCTTTGGATTGACTGTTGCCATTCTAGTTTAGGACGTCCTCTTTTTCTGCGCCCTACTGGTTGCCACTCTAGGACCTGTTTTGGTAATCTTACGTCGTTTATCCGTTGTACATGGCCGTACCATATCAGTTGCCTTTTAGTGATGTCATCCGTTATGCTTCCCTCGATTCCCGTTCTTTCTTATATGATCTCATTTCTTATGTGATCTAATCTAGATATTCTCATTGATCTTCTTATTGCATCCATTTCGACACTTTCCATTTTTGTTTTGTATTTTTCTGTTACGCGACAAGTCTCTATTCCATACAACAGCGTGCTTTGTATCATTGTTTCATATATATTAAATTATTCATTCTTTCTTATCTCTCTGCTCCATAAAATACTGTTAGGACATCCAATAACCTTTTTTGCTTTTACTATTCTTTTTTCCAATTCTTTACAGTCTGTTCCTGTCTTATCAAATGTGACACCCAAGTATACATACTCATTGCATGGAGATATTGTTTGTCCATTGTCTAGTTCTAACTCACTGGATTCGTTTCCAATACATCAGTACTGTGTCTTCTCCACGTTCACTGTTAGTCCCCACTTTTGGTATTCTTCCGTTAACTTTCTCATAATATACTCCATGTCTTCTTTATCATTAGCTACAATTACTTGGTCGTCAGCAAACTGTAGTGTGTATATAGTAAATCGGTCGTTAAGTTGTATTCCCATGCCATGCACTTTACGTTTCCAGTTTTTTAGAGCCACTGCGATATATATTTTAAAAAGAGTTGGAGAGATACAACATCCCTGTCTTAAGCCTTTTGTTACCAGGAATTCTTTTGAAAGTCGATTTCCAATTTTAATTTTAGATTTTGACCCTTTGTATAGTTCTTTTATCGCTTTTATATATGTATGATTGATATTAGTTTGTTCCAATACCGTCCATAATTTTTCTACTGGAACGGTATCATATGCTTTTTGTATGTCCACAAAGGTAACATGAGTCTCTATATTTCTGGCGCTTCTTTTCTCAATTACTTGTTTAAGACAAAAACATTATCACTACAAGATCTGCCTGCACGAAACCCACTTTGCTCTTCTTCTTCTTGTTCATGAAAATCATTCTCTATTAGATCTCTAAGAATCCTACCGTACAATCTACTTGGAGTGCTGGTGACTGAAATTCCTCTGTAATTGTTACAATCTAGCTTGTTTCCATTTTTATGTATTGAGGATATGAATGCAATTTTCCAATCATTAGGTACTGGATGTCCGTTTATGCATTGATTGATAATATATGTGAGATTTTCGAGTAGTTTCTCTGATCCATATTTGAGCATATTAGCATATATTCCCCCAGGTCCACTAACTTTTCCGGATTTAAGCTTTTTTATACTATTCTTTATCATTTCTTTTTCGATGATTACTTCCTCTCCATGTACTTCTATGTCTCCCCTCGGAGAAGCTGTTAGATATTCGGGTCTCGTCTCCTGCAGCAGTCCTTTGTAGTCTTCTGTCCATTGTTCTGGTTTGATGATCTGGATGTTTACTTTTTCTTTTGTTGGGTTTTTTACTGTAGAAATGAATTTCCATACTTCAGAGCTCTGCCTACCTCCTACGTGTGTATTTATATCGTGGCATTTGCGCTCGAACATTTAATTTTTTTCTGTGCGTATCAAACTTCTTAGCTGTCTTCTGATTTCTCTGTATATTTCTAGGTCTCTTTGCTCTTTAGTACTGAGCCATTTCAAGTATGTGCGTTTTTTCTCTTTGACCATTTCCTGTATTTTCTCTGTCCACCACATCTTCCTGTTATTTCTATTATCTTGGTATCCAACAGCTTCGTTGCTTGCTTCCTTCAAGATTTTTATTATGTTTGTATATATCTCTTTAAATGAGTGATTTGTGTTTATTAATTTTTGATCTAATCGGTTCTGATACAATCTTTGAGTACTTTCGATTTCTAGACTTCTAAAGTTGTATTTTTGATTGTCTTCGATGCACTCTAGGTTTTCATTTTCTCTAATACTTTCGTCCTTATTTGTTTTTCTTAAAGGGAATAATATTTTTGCTTTTACCAGATGGTGGTCAGATCCACAGGTAACACCACGAAGTGCTCGCACATCATACCACTTTAATTGCGAGTGTTGTCCACCTATAGCATAATCAATGATTGATTTAAGATTTCTTGTTGGCTGAATCCAGGTATATCGATGAATATCCTTATGTTTAAAAAAACCATTATTTAGATAGCCAAAAATAGTTAAGAATACGTTAAACAATTATAGAATTCACTGATTGTATTACATTTAGGTCCAGGAGGTGAACTACCGGGTGATATCAAAATTAGTAGTGAAACTTTGTAAAAACCATAATTTTTAAAACCAACTTTGTCAGGAGTTTTAATATGCAAAAATGGTTAGTAATACGCTAAAAAATCATACCATTTCCGGATTGTATAATATTTAGGTCCAGGAAGTAAGCAGTGTGATATCTTAAATACTTGTAAAATAAAAAAAAATCACATTTTTGGAAAACAATTTTGCCAGGAATTTTTGTTACCACAAAAAAGTTAGGAATACGTAAAAAAGCTATACCATTAACTAATTTTATTACATTTAGGGCCAGGAAGTGAGCTACACGGTAATATCTCAAATAGTAGTAAATTTAAAAAAAAAAATCAATTTTGTTACAAATACGTCAAGAAATCAAACCAAACACTTATTATATTTTATTTAGCTCCAGGAAGTAAATTACAAAGTCATATCTTAAATACTAGTAAAATTTAAAAAAAATCACATTTAGGTCCAGGAAGTGCGCTACAGTGTAATATCGAAATTGGTAGTGAAAAATTATACCAATTACTGGTTGTATTACATTTAGGGCCAGGAAGTGAGCAACAAGGTGATATATTAAATAGTAATAAAAAAGTAATGAAAACAACTTTGTCAGGAATTTTGGATAGCCAGTGGCGACTTGTCGGGTTAATTTGATCAGACCACCACCTCTGCTTCATGCAATGGAATACACCATCCACGCCGCGTCTACAACGACCGATTTATGGTCGTCGTAGACGCGGCGTGGCGAACCGAACCGAACCAAACTGAAGTATGGTGCAAGTTAGAGTGAAGTGAAGAGTGAAGAGTAAGTTAAGGGCCAATATAGTCAAATGCCTTTCACCGCTGTCATGGTTACGTTACATCAAAACCGCGACACCACGCGAAAGCGCCCGTAAAATGTTCATTTAGATGAGGGCCAATTTTAGATTCTACAGTTCGCTTCATGCATCTGTTTCGGCAATTTTGAAGCGTCTCTGTATGTAAACATATTTAGATATAATAAATTCGCGACAAGCCCATCAATATCCCAAAAATAAACAAAACATCGGTTCGGTTCGGTTCGTTTCGGTTCGGTTCATCTCTATACTCTAACAATATAACTTATAGGCGCTCTTTATCTTACACTGAACGGTGGTAATTTAATTAATAAGAAAAATCGAAAATCAATCAACATCGTTGCGCTGATTAAGCGACCTTAAATGAAATGACAAAGTAAGTCGTGTGTTTTTATTTATTAAAAAAATAAAAATTTTGACGCCAAAATTTCCGTGTATATTGGCGCGAGTATATTCAAGAATCGATCCAATTGATATTCATCACTCTGTGACATCCAATGTATATTTTCATCGTAATTGCACGCACTTGTAACATCCGTCAAAGCGACAACCTTGCATTAGGTATATTTTATTAATTAAATTTGGTTTACTTTTTATTTTGGGGCGGCTGTTGCTATGTGGTCCAGCGATTCACTTGACTTGCATCTTTGTAAAAATATTTAAAAATGTTAGCATAATAATTATTGTTAGCTAGCTTATTGGGAACATAAATAAAAAATATAAATAAATATTTCTTCATGTACCTCAGAGCAAAAGTGAATTAACTAACGAACTTGGATAGGGACTTGATACTATTTGTGAATTGCTATCTCCGTCCTCCTTTTTACCACCCAGTTAAAGTCAGATGAGTAAAAAGAGCGCTAAATGTTAATCTAGCTACGTCAAAACGTACTGATTTATAATAGTATCTTTTTAACTTTATTCAGTGATTTTTTTACAAAAAAAAATCTGCTGAATTAAATTAGAATTCTTATAAATCAATCAATACATATATACCATGTGGGCCAAAAAAAACCGGACAAATTTTTTTCATTATAACTTTTGAACTATACCATCGATTTTAATGGGACAACCTGCGCTTGGCAGAGAATTAATCAGAGTTTTGACTAATTATAATTATTTGTCAGCGACCTCAAAATCCAAGATGGCGGACAATATTAAAATGTACCCTTTAAAGATGCTGGTTTATTCTTATGTTGCGAACACGTTTGAATTTTAATTAGTAGAAAAGCTGCGTTCTTGCCACACACAATGATTCTAAAAAAAATATTTTTGTTTCAACCATTGTTTTGAAAATTATACCATTGCCTTGCCAATCATGTCTGCATTTATTTCCTTACAAATTTATTACTACTGAACCTTTGACTTTGATGAAATAAAAAACATCCTGGTGAGAATTGATTGTTTTTTAAAGATCACGATCAAAATTTATCGCCATCTTAAAATTTAAGATGGCGGACAGAATCATACTTAATTTTTAAAAATGGTGGGTTTATTCTTATTTTCTGGAAATATTTTAGATTTTCTTTTAATTTATAGAAAAGCACTACTTTTCCCGCGCACAACGAGGTAAAAATTAGCAAAATCGGTGTAGTGGTTCTCAAAAAACCTATTTCTGTTTTAGTCATTGTGTTACAGATTATACGATTGCATTGCCAACCCTGTCTGCATTCATTTCCTTATAAACTCATTATTACCAAACCGATTTTAGTGAAATAAGAAAAATGATGGTGAGAATTGATTGTTCTTTCAAGGTTATAATCGAAATTTGCCACCATCTTAAAAGTTAAGATGTTGGACAGAACCATACTTGATCCTTCAAAGAGGCACTTTTATTCTTATTTTTCGAAAATGTTTTAATTTTTTTTTATTAATTTATTGGAACGTACTACTTTTCTCCCGCTTAATAAAGTACAATTTAATAAAATCGGCGAAGTAGTTCTGACAAAATCTGATTTTGTACAATTGTTTTACAAGTTATGCGATTGCATTGGCAATTCCTGTCCGACATCTTAAATTCTAAGATGGCGGCAAATTTTGATTATAATCTTTAAAGAGCAATCAATTCTTACCACGATTTTGTGTGTTTCACTAAAATTGGTAGAATTTATAAGAAAATTAATGCAGACAGGATTGGCAATACAATAGTATAATCTCTAAAACAATTGTTGAGACAAAAATAGATATTTTGAGAACCACCACACTGATTTTAATCATTTTTACCTGGTTGTGTCGGGAAAAAGTAGTAATTTTTCATAGATTAAAAAAAATCTAAAACATTTTCGGAAAATAAGAATAAACACGCCATTTTAAAGAATCAAGAATAATTCTGTCCGCCATCTTAAAAATTAAGATGGCGATAACTTTGATCATAATAACGAAGTTTATTATCAGGCTCAATCTAAGCTTTCAAGTGATAAAATTGAAATTGTTCCTGATGATGTTCAAAAACAATTTCAAGACAAAGAAAATGATACTGATTATGAAAATTCAGAACCGTGTATTTCAGGATTTATTCCCAGTAGAACATTTGTAAACTCAAGTTATTAATGTCCTTCTGGAGAATTTGATAATAAGCAACCCTCAATTTCAGAATACGTTTCTATTCCAACTAATGTCTTTTACAAATGCAACAATCAATAAATTTTTTAGGAAAAGGAACAAGGGCTCCGATGACGGAATTTTCTTTTTCCTTATCGGATCCTTAAAGGGAGGGGTGTCGTATTGTTGCTCTTAAAAGATCAGCAATCCGATTCCTCTTAATAAATATAATTACATTTATGTCATTATTGGTTAAGATCACTGTTATTTCTTTACAAAATCTTAGAACCGTGATTTAAATGTAAGTTTTTTAAGTGTTACCGTACTTTGCGATGAAATGTTGATCATCCAGCGCCGTCGCCAAAACTTTGAGAACCGTGTGTGCGTGACAGAAAAAAGGGGAATTACATAAAGCGTTTATAAATCTTTTTCTTAAATAACTTAAAAAGGACAAAGTTTAGAGAGTTAAGACCAACTGTGATTTGTAGCTGCATTCTTCTAGTTTTGTGCAATTGAAGTTTGAAGTTATAAGAAGTTACTCAAACTCCGAAAATTGTAGTTTGATCAAGACATGTCAGTCAAAAAGGGCCTTCTACAAGCACGGAGCGTTCAGTAATTGTGGGTACCACACAACGGAAATCAGAGACAAAGCATTTACCAGTTTGCAGCCAATTTCTCCACGTTAAAGGGGCCCCTGTCTGGATCTAATGATGTCACCACGTAGCTGAAGGGCTGAAGTTTCTAGTTCTATACTTCAGTACACCAAAATCGAGCACTTTCAAGTGTAGGAATTTGAAATAGTTGGAGAAAGTAAATTAACACGCCATTTCTTGAGGCGGTCGAAAAAGGATCTCACGGATTCTTGGTGCGCATGTCCAAAATGCGCGAAAATGCACTCTGTCCGTCATTCAATTGTGTGGTTTTAAAATTTACAAACACCGCGAAATTTAGCGGGAGCTAACATAACTGCCCTCCAAAACACACAATTTTAGAATATCAGCCGGACAGATATAGATAAAAAAAAATGATCGACCGATAAATATAAATGAATGAAAAACAGATAAGTAGCGTAAGTTTATTTAGAGATAACGAAAACCCGAAAAAGTCAAAACAAACAAACAAAATTAAAAAAAAAAAAATAATAAATAATTACCTATTGTAATAATTGACTTCAATAGGTAGAAAAAATTAAAATTACTTTTAATTCGGCAATAGGCACAGTTTTACAACTGGCCGCTTGTAAACACCGGTAACCGTTTGTACCGTCGCAACACGCACCTGACCGTCTCCGCCGGGATGCAGTTCGATGACCCGACCGACCGGCCATTTCAAAGGTGATTGGCTGTGATCACTTGTTATGATAACCAAATCATTTAATTTGATATTTAGGGACGAATCAGCCCACTTGTGTCGCTGTTGTAGCGTATGCAAATACTCTATAGAATACCGTTTCCAAAAATCGTTATGTAGTTTTTGGATTAGTTGCCATCTCGAGAGCCGATTTAGGGGAACCTCGGACAAATCTGACTTCGGAATTTCTGAATTAAGGGGTTCAAGGGTCAAAAAATGCCCAGGGGTAAGAGGTTGAAGATCGTGTGGATCTGAACAGGCAGGAGATAAAGGGCGACTAATAATTATGGCTTCTATGCGACATGTAAGGGTGGACATTTCCATGATGGACAACTTCTGGTCGCCGACTACTCGAACAAAGTGAGTTTTAAAACTTTTGACGCCAGCTTCTGCCAGGCCATTGAAATGTGGACTGAGAGGAGGTCCCAGATGCCAACGAATAGAAAGTCTGGTGGCCGCACTTCTTGCATAATCAAGTAATTGGTTACGAAACCCTATAAAATTACTGCCTTGATCTGACCAGCATTGCGTCACGCTTCCACGTCTGGAAATGAATCGATGGAATGCACCTACGAACCCTTCGGTGGACAGTTCCATGGTTAATTCCAAATGCACGCAATGTGTGGCCGTACAGACAAACACACAGATATACGATTTGAAAGCTTTACAACCACGGTAACGATGAGGAATCACAAAGAAAGTTCCACAAAAGTCGATAGCTACACTCGAAAAAGGTTTAAGTTGATTGATTCGATGAGCGGGAAGTGAACTCATTATGGGCGGTCTATAGGGTTTAGGGTTGATTCTAAAACATTGCAAACACTTGGATATGGTTCTTTGAATTGCCCGTCTGGCAGATAATATCCAAAATTGCTGTAAAAACAGATTATGTAATGTTTTAAACCCAGGATGAAGGTATTGTCGATGAGTGGACTCGATAAGAAGAGTAGTTAAACGATGGTTACTCGAAAGTAAGACGGGGTGTTTTGCAGAATAAGACAAAAGGTCAGATTTTTGTAATCTGCCACCGACTCTAATGATATTATTTTCATCAAGAAAAGGTGAAAGTTTTCGAAAAGGTTTCGGTATTGGTTTATCCTTAGATAACGCGGAAAAAAGCTCAGAAAAATAAGAACCTTGAACGCGTTTGATAAGAAGGTATAACGCACTTTGCATCTCACCGGTGGTAGGAAAAACAATATTCTCAAAAATAACTTTTTGGTCCGGCGGCTTAGTGGGTTTTTGATAGGAATGGTTTTGAAAAAGGTTAACTATTCGAAGGACATAACAAATGATACGTTGAATTTTTGATATAGATGAATATTTGATAAGAAGCTGATCTAAGAAGTTAACGTCAATTATCGCATTGCAACAGACCTTTGGCTTTTCCTCCAGATTAATATCTCCGAAATCAATCTGCATTTTTGATTTATGAAAATCGGGCCATTAGTTTTCGGGAGACCACAAAAACGACGGTGCGCTCCACCACATGTCATGTGACATGAGCTGTGAAGGGGTGGCCCCTCGTGACGCAATATCGGCTGCATTTAAAGCAGAAGGAATGTAGCGCCACAAGTTTGAGGGAATGATTTCTTGGATTCTACTGACTCGATTTCCAACAAAGGTTTGCCAGCGATTAGGAGGGGATGAAAGCCAGTGCAATACGACTTGCGAATCGCAGAAAGTAACGATATTTGTAAAAGTAATTTTTCCTTCATAGCTAGATAAAACGAAGTCAATTAATTCGCTTAAAAGAAATGCGCCTAGGAGTTCTAGCCTAGCCAAAGTTTGTGACTTTATAGGCGCGACCCTAGATTTTGCAGATATGAGAGAAACAGATATATTATTTTCCTCTTCTACACGAAAATATACGACGCCTGCGTAGCCTCGAATTGAAGCGTCACAGAAGCCGATGATTTGACAGGTATTGGTTTTTGACAGTTTGATTTGTCGGGGTAATTGAAAATTGGAAAGAAGCGGGAATTCAGAACGAAGTTTGTTCCAAGAGTCGATGATAGAAGAATCTGGTTCTTCGTCCCAGCCTATTTTTGATATCCACAACTGTTGCAAAATAAATTTTGCTTGTAGCAATAAGGGACAAAGAAAACCTAAGGGATCGAAGATTGTTCCTATGATAGATAAAATAGAACGTTTATTTGGGGGTTTGTCCTTCATTCGGCATTGATAAGAAAAAATGTCGTTTTTTGGATGCCATTGAAGTCCTAAAACTTTGATAAAGTAAGGTTCCTCCTTGTCAAAAGAGAGAGGCATTTGACGATCGGATTCTGGCAATGTTGCCAATAAATCAGGACAATTGCTTGCCTATTTTTTAAGTTCAAATCCTCCCGACTTCAACAAATCATTGAGTTCCGTTTGAAGGGAAAGAGCTTCAGAAAGCGAAGGGCTAGTTCCCAAGATATCGTCGATGTAAATTGACGTTTTTAGAACAGTACTAGCCATAAGAAAACGTTTCTTTTCTCTCTCTGCCAGCTCATTTAAGGTACGCATGGCTAGAAAAGGTGAGCATGTCATGCCAAAAGTGACAGTAGAAAGTTCCCACACTGAAAGTGGGTCCTGTGGAGAAAACCTCTACAATATCCTTTGATAAGGACGGTGATAAGGATTGATAAGGACTTGACGGAACATCTGTTTGATATCACCAATGTAGGCAATAGGATTAAGACGAAACGTAAGGAGTAAAGAAGCAATATCTTTTTGAAGTTTCGGTCCCGATAACAACGTGTCATTGAGACTAATATTTTTTGGGGTGACTGCCGAACAATCCCAGACTACCCTTAATTTTGTACTTAAGCTTTCCGGCTTTAGTACGCAATGATGTGCTAAAAAACATGATACGTCGACTTTTGGTTGACTAGATAAAACTAGACTCATATGATTAGAATCGATATAGTCTTGCATGAAACTTGAATAGGCAGTGTACAGATCAGGATTTTTGAGTAATCTATTTTCTAGAAGTAAAAATCTACGATAAGCTTGCGGATAAGTATTTCCTAGGTCAGGGTTTATTTTATCTTTAAACGGAAGATCTACCATGAATCTACCGCTCGGTTGCCGTACTACACTCGCAGTAAAAATTGATTCTGCTTGTTTTTCTTCCTTTGATAAGATTTGTTTTTTAGGCAAATGTTCGATTTCCAAGAACCTAGGGAGAATGACCTATAAAGGAGGTAAATGACTCGTTAAAAAACAACTGGTTCGTTCCGTAAGACTACCTACTTCGTCAACTTTTCCCATGACCACCCAGCCAAAGATAGTTTCAAGGGCTGAAGGTTGCCCTATTTGTCCAAGCACCCTGCCCTCCTTGAATATCTGTGCGAATAGCTCGCAACCAATAACTAGGTCCACAGGTCTAGATTTGAAATAAGATGGGTCGGCAAGTTTAAGGTTTTCCAAGTGTTTCCACTGATTATCGTTCAAAGTGAATGTAGGCATATTGGAACATAATTGTGAAACGACAATTGCTTCGAAATTAAGTAAAGGAGTGACCTGTCCTTGTGGCTTAATGTGACATTAAACGAGCCCTTTGGAAGTAAAAGAAGACATCTGATTTAATCCGAATATTTCAGTGGTGTAACTTCGCCTAGGAAGATTAAGATGCTGAATACACTTTTCACTGATGAATCCTGTCTGTGATCCAGAATCAAGCAGTGCCCTTACAGGTTGAAAATTTCCGGAACCGTCCATAACATCTATTATGGCGGTGCATAAAAGAAAGGTACCTGAAGGTCCTGGGGTATTTAATAACATGAAGATTATTGACAGGTAGTGTGTGAATGACAGGACTAGTATCTTGGCTTCCAGACTCTTGATTAGTTTTCTAAGATATGAGATATAAAGATAAAGTGTGAAGTGAATATTTTGATTTGCACGTATCTACCCCATGCAAGGGATGAAAACACGCTAGACATAATTTTTTCTGCTTGACGAAAGATAGGCGATCGATAGGTGAGAGATCAAGAAATGTTTGACATTTCGAAAGCACGTGACCTTGATTACACCGGAAACATTTTATTCCCGTACTTGAATTAGTTGAGGTGCCAGCCAGTCCTGTAAAAGGCGAATTGGATGATTTATAGGTAGGCTTTTGCCCAAGCTGATTTTGCATAGAATTTGATTTTTCATAGGTAGGCACCTTTTTGGGTACTGTTGATTGAGGAAGTGATTCCAAAACTTTACATCTTTTTTCTAGAAATTGAAAAAGTTAATGAAAAGTGGGAACTTCGGTATTAGTATTGGCGTGACTCATTTCGAAATTTGAACGCGTCGGAATATTCAATTTTTCTAACAAAATGAAAAAAATAATAAAGTCCCAACTCTCAACGTCAAAGCTAAGTGATTTTAAAATTTCTAGGGATTCAGAAAAGGTGTCAATTAAATTACGCAATTCTTTAGCTGACTCGTTTTTTAATATGGAGTTCATAATTGTGCTTAAAGCATCATTTGCGAGGTCTCGCTTGTTTTGATATCTATTGACTAATTTGTCGTAAGCAATTTTATAATTTTGATCAGATAAGCTAATCCCTGATATCAATTTTAAAGGCTCATCCTCGAGATATGAAAATAAATATCGAAGTTTTCGAACGTTACTTAGACTTTGATTTTGATCTATAATGTTATTAAAAAGATCGAAAAAGCTTGGCCATAATTTTTTATCACCTCGAAATATGGGAATACCTAACTCTTTGAGTTTTGGAGTTTCGTTTTGTCGAACATATGATCCCGAAAAGGATGGGGCCTCAACCGGAAATATTTTAGAGTAAACCCCCTTACACGCATAAAAATATTTACAAGCTTCTGAAAGGATCGCATCCTGCGTTTTAAACTCCTCGTCGTCCGAGTCGTCTATCAACATAATGACATCATTATGTGCCAGCATGCATTTATCGAAGGTTTCATCCAAATCGGAATACCTTACTTGAAACTAGTTTCTCGCTTTTTCGTCCGATGCCGCGGTCTGTGAAAACACATAACACTCGGTGATCGCAGATAAAAAACCCTTGCGTTTTTGCACGGCTTTTTTGACAGACATGATTTTACCTTTGAAATGACGAAATTGTCGGTAAATATACAATTAACGCTAAATTAATGCTTCTGAAATAGAAAAATGACGAATTGTCGAAAATATGCACTAATTTATCGCAATTGATGAAAATTGTTTTAAATATCGAAATGATATGGAACACACCTAACACACTGAATATGTGCTTGTTTGTTTTGATTGCTTCGATTTTGTTTACTGAATGACCACGGTACGTTACCATAGCAGCGGACCGAAAAACACGAGGCAAGGCCTTGATCTCGGCGTGAAAATAAATGGCCGACTTATTAATACCGTCGTATGGAGTAAATTTTAAATAATTCGGTCGAAGGAACACTTATGTTATGCCCGCAGTAAGAAAAACGATAAATGCAATGGACTGTATATATTTTAATTAATGAAAGCGCGAACAAACATAAATATATTGATATGAAATTACGAAATAATTAAAAGGTCCATAGGTTAATTGTGGGTACCACACAACGGAAATCAGAGACAAAGCACTCACCAGTTTGCAGCCAATTTCTCCACGTTAAAGGGGCCCCTGTGTGGATCTAATGATGTCACCACGTATCTGAAGGGCTGAAGTTTCTAGTTCTATGCTTCAGTACACCAAAATCGAGCACTTTCAAGTGTAGAAATTTGAAATAGTTGGAGAATGTAAATTAACACGCCATTTCTCGAGGCGGTCGAAAAAGGATCTCACTGATTCTTGGTGCGCATGTCCAAAAATGCGCGAAAATGCACTCTGTCCGTCATTCAATTGTGTGGTTTTAAAATTTACAAACACCGCAAAATTTAGCGGGAGCTAACAGTCATCTAAATATTAGTTCGCCGATCGGCAAAATAAGGCCTCCATACTTAGTACAATAATATTTTAAGAAAATAAAAAAAAATCGTTGACCACAAAATAATTACAGTGCAGTTTGAGTCGTTGAGAACTTGGATGGATTTTGGACAAATTTTGAGTGAGATCTAAACTTTATTATTTTGTTCAACAAAACTATTTTATAATTAAATATTATTTTATTTTACATAATACCAAATATTATTATTGCATGTAAAAACGTTTTTACTTTTTTAATAGGGTATTTTAGGCCAAGTGTGATAATTTTTTGCAATAGACTTTTGCTATAAAACCCCCTTGTCAAATTTTTTTGTGTAATTTAAACACTAGGCCAAAGTTCTACCCATGGTAAAGGCAAGTTTATGTTTTCAAAAGTTCAGCTATATTTATGACTAGGTGTGCCTAGTTAATTTTTATTTTGCAAAAATTATTTTTTGCTTTTTGTTTTGAAATATAACCAGAGGTTCATAAATAATGTGTACATTTTTAGTTTCTAGATTTTTTAGAAGCCTATTATTAGGTAATAATGATTGGTTTTTCGTAAATTTTGTTTTGCTAAAAAACTCCCCTCGCAATTTTTTTTTGCCATAAAAACTTTAAGCTGGTTAAAAAATTTTTTTTTTGCTTTTAATGTTTTTAAATATATCTCTAATTCAAGATTAATTTTTAAACCAAGTGATTTGGTTCTTGGATCAAAATTGATTAGTTTTTTTTGCAAATATTGTTTTGCTAAAAACCCCCCTCGCAAATTTTTTTTTTACCATAAAAACTTAGCAGTTTTTGCAAATTTTTATTTTTTGCTATTAATGTAAATATATTTCTAATTTAAGGTTTATTTTTTAAACCAAGTGTGATTTGGTTGTTAGACCAAAACTAATTGTTTTTTTTGCAAATTTTGTTTTGCTAAAAACTCCCCTTGCAAATTTTTTTCAGGTTATAAAAACTTTGTGATTAAAAAGGTTTTTAGTTATTAATATTTGTAAATGAGTTTCTATATTCTTAGAAGTTTGTTTTAGACTAAGTGTTATTGGTTTTTGCATTTTAGTTTTGCTAAAACCCCCCTCGCGAAATTTTTTTCCATATATTAAATTAAAATTATTTTTAAGTGAACTCTCACTTTAACCTTTGGTGTCTGTTATAGTCAATGCTGACTTTGTTCATTTTTTGAGAGTTTTGAGTCTTTGAATAAATTCAAATATTTTAAAATTCTACACAACTTTAATTTATTTTCACTGTTAAAATTTTGCATTTTAATTTTTTATTTTGCGTTGAGGACTTGGCACAACTTAAAGGGTGGAAAGGAACAGTTTAAAATATCGCTGATCAATGAGATAAAAAGATTCGCTGTTAAAGTATTTTTGTACAAAATTGTATAATACTTTTATCTAAAATACAAAATGTATTCTGGATTTGAAAATTTTGATTAATCTTCCTGTAGTTAATTTTTCAAATTCACTTTTTGCTGACCCTGAGAATATGGGGAATCTCAACGGTTAAGTACGAGGTTAACAATAGCGGTAGGAATCAAGCTAAAAATCAAAAGGATCTTTTTAACCAAAATTATGTTGATAATGTTGAGGTTACCATTCATAAGAGGCCGAATGAGGACGAAATTCCCCATGTCTCTTGCATGCCTCTATTGGCTAATTACAAAAACGAAGTATTGGTTTTTAACGAATCCAACCCTTTCAAACAAACTCCCCCGTGTCAACCTCTGAAACCAAAGGAAGCAGAAATTAATATAATCGACTTGGTTCAAAAAATTTTGATTTTAAATTTGCAGTTTCAAACAAACCAAAAGATTTGACTAAATTTCTGATTCCTTCGAAAACTAAAGAAAAGAAACAGAACGAAAGGACAATCAAGGACGACACTTAAAACAGGGAATTAGTTTTTTTTCTTAACTTTGGCAGCCGCTATCTTGGATTCCGAAAATCAGGGGATCCTCGATTGAAAATTTAGATCTTGATGTTAGCTACGACCATGCCAAATATAAAAAAATATACCCGTTTTGCAGCTTTTTATTGAAATACCTTACAAATTTACTCTACTATTATCGATTACTGCCAAATATGGTTCAGTTATCTTCAATAGTTGAGAAGATATTTGAGTGGACTCAGAGTTTTGGGACACCCTGTGTATATATATCTTGTTTTCGCTCACTCTCCTGGCCTCTCCTTCTTACTCTCTTGGGTAATTTTAGTGCCAGGAAGAGTAGAAATAATACGAAAACAAGGAATTTTAATCTTAGCACCCATCTCAGGAAAGGAAAGCCGTCGGCACGGAATGGGACAATTGGGCGCCGCCAACTGGGTGCCGGGCTAACTGGGCGCCGGGCCAACTCGGCGCCGCCAACTGGGCGCCGGCCAACTCTACGCCGGACTAAAAAATTTTTTTAAATAAAATGTGTAGATGAAAAGTAAAATGTATTATTTATATAAAAACATCTTTAAAAATTTTTTTTGGAATTTGTTGTTGTTAAGTAAAGTTAAATCCATTAAGTCGACTGTTGAATCTTGGTAGTTGTAGTGTTTGGTAACCTGGTAAAACTACAATTTACGTTTTTTATTACAATCATGGCGGATCCAAAAATCAAAATGGCGGATCCAAAAGTCAAAATGGCGGATCCAAAATGGCGGATTTTCTTATTTACCAACCGATTTGTCTCAAACTTGAAATATTACATTGCTTAAGGTCATCTAACAAAATTTTTTACTCAAACTTAAAAAAAACAAAATGGCAGATCCAAAATGGCGGATTTTCTTATTTACTAACCGATTTGTCTCAAACTTGAAATATTACATTGCTTGAGGTCCTTTAACAAAATTTTTAACTCAAACTTAAAAAAAACAAAATGGCGGATCCAAAATGGCGGATTTTCTTATTTACCAACCGATTTGTCTCAAACTTGAAATATTACATTGCTTGAGGTCATTTAACAAAAATTTTTACTCAAACTTAATAAAACAAAATGGCGGATCCTTAGAGTAATAATAATATAAAGAGAAGAAGTCAACCGAGGCCCCGTGTAAATTTTCCCTATTCGTGGCGGTCATTCCTGAAAACGTAGAATTTGTAGAATCCCCGGCGATGGCAACATAGCTGCGTCACTGGAATCATCTCGAAAAAACCACACTGGGCTGAATTTTCACAGTATTTTCAGAAGCATAGCACTTCTTGTTTATTTTTACGTCCAACTAAGTTCTTTCTTACAAAAATAAAACTCAGCACACAGAAAAAAACACCAAAAATTCAATATACCAAGTCCCACGGCCAAGACAACACTGCATTTAATACAAACATATGTTACTGTCAGTATCGACCTTAGAGCTTAGGAATATCTGGGCTAACCGTTCACGACTTGAGGACCCACCTAATTAAACTTGTTGCTATTATATAGGTGAAAAAATAATTTTTGTTTGAAACTCGTAGACAATGATTGAGTATAAAGAAAACTTTGGACTTCCATGGCAGTGCCTTGCCAAGTTCGCGCTGCCGTACCATCTTTTCTTGAAACATTTCAGCCCATATTTGACCTATCTAAAACTCCACTTCGGAAAGAGCTACGAATCTCATACTTTGCACAGTCGTAGACCTTCATAGAGTTAACAACCCCTCCAAGTTTCATAGACTGCTGTAAAGTAGTAAAGTAGTTACGAAATTTCAAAAAACGTCGAAATTGCCACTCACTCACTGACTCACTCACTCATGTATAGATCATCAAAATTCTACTTTACTTTCAGACCTGCTATAAAGCTGAAATTTGGCGGACTGATAGAAATTATGAGCAAGCTCCTGGAAAAAATCAAATAGCCCTAAAATTCTAATTTACTCCCCTCCCTTATACATGTAAAATTATTTAAAAGTAACATTACCCACTTCTAGAAATGCCAGAGAGCTGAGCTTTGGCAGCCTGATAGGAACTATGATAAAACTATAGGAAAAAACACCCCAAAATTCTCATTTACTTCCCTCCCATATAAATGTAAAATTATGTAAAAGTAGCACTGCCCACTTCCAGAAACGTTAGAGAGCTGAGCTTTGGAAGGCTGATAGAAACTATGATAAAACCATGGGAAAAAATTTAAAAACCCCAAAAATTTTTATTTACTCTCCTCCCCTATAAATGTCAAGTTATGTAAAAGTAATATTACCCATTCCAAAAACGCTAGAGAGCTGAGCATTGGATAGACTGATAGCAAATATGATAAAACTATAGGAAAAAATTTAAAAGCACGAAAATTTTAATTTACTTCCCTCCCCTATACATATAAAATTATGCAAAAGTAACATTGTCCACTTTCAGAAACGCTACAAAGCTGAGCTTTGGAAGGCCGATATTCCGCATATTTTACTATTTTAAAAATTAAATATTATCCAATTCCTTTAAAAAAAGAAGTGAAATCATAACAAAAACATTTCATGTAAAAAAAAGCCAAGTACGTGGCATTCCGTAAAAAGAATTGAGATAAAAGTAAAGTCAAGTTCTCCAATAAAAATTTCAAAATGAATGTAATTAACTAGTTTGGAAATGTTTTTCTAAACTTGGCTATTACGGCTGTAAATGACTCTTGGGCACTGCTTCGTCCAGGCGTTTAGTTTTAAGATATAAAATTTAGAGACATTTATCTAAATTAGAGTGCGTTTTATTTTCTTTTTTTTTTTGCTAGAGTTATGCTAAAACTTTATACTTAAAGTTACTTTTATTTCTTGGTTTAAACTAATTTAGTTACTAAGATATGCCTTGCCTACAAAAAGGGTAAAAATTTGAATTTGCGCGGTGAATTATATGCTCAAGAATGCATTGACTTTACTTTATTATTTTTGCTTTCTTTCTACCTTGAGTATATCCATTTTCCATCCTTTTTTTAATTTAAGTTTTTTTCCCTAATTTAATACATACCTTTACTGCTGTATTGCTACATATAGCAGTGCTCCAACATCCGTCTTGCTATAGGGAGCTCATGTGAATATTTGGGGTACTCTCCATACCAGTGATATATATTGATCGCCAAGTGAAATCACATGCTTGCTGTAAGACCGCGGTCGTGTATAAACATTTTATGGATTGCTTTGATGTACTACTGCTACTACTTTGATTGGAATTATTTGGATTCGACTGTGCAGTTGTCCATGTACCAAGTTCCTTTCATCCAAGGGTAAGTCAAAGTGTTTTTGAGCTGCGTTTCTTTACATTTTTTACTTACTCCCTATGCTACTATTCCTAACTAAGAACACAAAAGTGTAACCTAAGAGTGGGAACTATTGGACTGGAGATCCCTATTGCTACAGTTCGGTTGGTTTGTTGACTTTTTCATGCGAAAGACGTCTCAACCGACCATTTTTTGATCCTTCTTGCCGGATTTCCCGTTCTGCGTAATAGGTGCTCTCAGAGTTGCATAATTGTGTTTGAAGTTAGGACGTTACTTTGCGTCTTTTTGAGACAAGGCATATCTTAGGTTTTACATTTTATCTACGGTGTGTCTATTGTACGTTGCACGTACCAACTTGCATTGCATTTTTTATTTGTGCAATATACAAATTGCATACAAATTTTGAAAAAAATTTTTTTTTTCAAAATTAAAAATTATTGCGCTGTCGATGTATGTAAGGCTTGCGTTTCCTTGCGTACCTACACAAATACAGAAACTCTTATCAGTTGCTAAATTTTTTGTGCATATTTATTAGCATTTATACTTTCTGCTAAAAACTTGCTGTTCTTTACTCGATATTTGCTAAAAGCCGCTGGCCTTTTAATATTGCTTTGAATCTTGGTTTACGAGGGAATTTGAAAAGTAGTACGATATATTTTTTAAATTTGCTTCCCTTATTAACTATTGCTTTACTTTGCACTTTAACCTTTTAAAATGGTAAACGATACCGAAAAGGTAAGCTCGGCTAAGGCCTTGCGTCAAACTGCAATCAATCAGTTGAGTGTACTTGAACACTATGCCAATCAGGCGAAAACAAATCCAGCTGCTCACACAAGGTTTAAAGTTAACTTTAAAAAACTTTCTTCTTGTTGTAAGAGCTTTGAAAAGCATCATAATGCTTTACTGATCTTGATTTCACACGATTCTGAAGCTCTGGAAGCCCAGAATAAAATACAAAAAGATTTTTTGGATAGATGCGTAGAGGTTGAGGCTTTGCACTATAATTTATTTGAAGTGGAGGCTGAAGAAATAAATCGAAGCCACAATGAGGTAAATAATCAAACAATTATTTTTCCGGAACCAGAATTTTCTCTTCCCAAGTTAAATGTCCCTCCTTCTTCGGGCGATGTTGAGGAGTTTCCAAGCTTTATTGAGATTTACAATGCGGCTGTACATACGCGTAAGAGCTCGGACATTGAGAAGTTTAAATATTTACATACGATTTTAAGAGGCCCTGCGTTAAATTTAATTAAAAATATACCTCTTGAAGGAAATAATTATTTACTTTGCTACGATACGCTGATTTCCAGATATGACAATAAGCGCTTGCGTGAGGTTTCTTACTGGAAATCTATCGAAAACTCACCTCGGCTATCCAATGATGATGTTTTAGAATTGCGAAAAATGCTAGATACGTTTAAGGAAAACCTTGATTGCTTAAAAAATATGGGTTATGCGACCCATAGTTGGTGCTTTATTACTGCGAACATGCTTTTGGATTGATTAGATCCCGGAACGCGTAAGTTATTTGAACAAAATCACGCTTCTAATTTAATGCGAAAATACGACTAATTTAATACAAATTTTTAGAGCAACATTGCACGTCTCTTGAATCTTTATCTTTGTCTATGAAACAAGATAATGTTCCAAACTCACGACTAGGGAACTTCTCGAGATCCCCCCGTAATCCACGAAATAAAACAGTTTTACTCGCGAACAAACAGTCACAAAAAACTCCAAATGCCAAACAGAACACGTGTTTCTACTGCAAAGCAAAAAATACACATCTGATTTTTAGCTGTGAATCTTTTTTAACGAAACCAATTCAAGAACGCATTGATTTTATTAGAAATAATAAGGGATGCACCAACTGCATGGCTAGTTTTCATCAAGCAAACTCGTGCACTTCACAAAAAAGATGTAGATTTTGTTTTTTAAACCATCACAGTCTTTTATGCCTAAAAAATAACTTCCCGGCTTCGGTGATTACTTCTTCTTCTGTGACCTCTAGTGGATCACAAACTAACCCCGTAGAAAATCAGATTACTGAAAATAAATCTATTCACGCGGGTACTGTGCTTGGCGACTATGACACGTTGCTTTGCACTGCTTTGCTGCACATCCGTGATGCATACGGAAATTGGCACCATCTTGGATAATGGCGCCATGTGCTCCTTTATAACGAAAAAATGTGCGATTGCACACGGACTTCCTAAATCCAACATTTCGCTTAATGTAAACGGTTTAGGAGATATGTCTACTACTGCGCGCCATGCGGTGCATTGTAAAATTGCTGCTATCGATAATAAATTGAAAATTTTTAGTCTAGAACCTGTATTAATAGACCAAGTTTGCGATAAAATGCCAAGTGTATCTTTTAACCAAAATTCTTTGCACTACTTAACTGGTCTAAAATTAGCTGATCCCCTCTTATTGGCGCGGACCTTTATGGATCTCTTTTAGAAGAAGGTAGACTTTATTTCGGTCCAGACACCCCCTCTTGTATTAATACAGTCTTCGGATGGACTTTGCTCGGAAAAATGCCTCTGCAAATTGCTGCTTTTGCATTAAAAAATATTTCTACTTTTATGGCAACTATTTCCACTCCTGATTTAAATAATACTTTGCAAAAATTCTGGGAGTTGGAAGAGGTTCCTACGGTGGAGAAAAATTCACCTTCAGATATTTTTTGCAAAAAATATTTTGAAAAAACTACTATACGCGGTGTGGACGGTAGATACACCGTTTCGTTGCCTTTTAAAATCAACCCCGTTGATTTCGGCGATACCCGAACCCTTGCTTTGCGTCGGTTGTACTCGCTTGAAAAACGTTTGCTAAATGATAAAAAATTATTTACTTCTTACTCACAAGTAATGCAAGAATACTTGGATATGGGTCACATGCGTGCAGTTTCACCCCCTAATAACTCAGAAATTCATGAATATTTTTATATTGCTCACCATGCGGTTATAAAAGAAAGCTCGAGTAGCACGCCTGTTCGTCTTGTCTTTGACGCATCGAGTCATTCTTTAAATAAGCCTAGCCTAAATCAAGCCCTTCACACGGCTCCTAAACTACAAGGAGATTTAGTTAACATTTTGCTTAATTTTCGGCTACATAAATATTGTTTGTTAGCGATATTTCTAAAATGTACAGAATGATAAATGTGGAGGAAAATCAACACAAATACCAACGAATTTTATGGCGTTTTAATTGTGAAGAATCGATGCAAGATTACGAATTAAAAACTTTGACTTTCGGGGTAAACGGTTCTCCATATTTAGCAATTCGAACCTTGCTTAAATTAGCCGATGATTATCAAGACTTACCGTTGGCTTCTGCGATTTTAAAGGACAGCGTCTATATAGACGACTGCGTAGTAAGTTGCAATGATTTTGATCAAATCATGCTTATGAAAAATCAATTACTTGAGTTATTAGGGCGAGGCGGATTTGAACTGAAAAAATGGGCATCAAACGAACCCAAATTGCTTGCAGACTTGCCTGCAACCCACATACAAACCAAAGACTTCTCTTTGGATCGAGAGGATGCAAACTCTCTAAAAATTTTAGGCTTGAGGTGGAACCCTCAAAGTGATAACTTTTTTATTCTTTTGATTATAATACAAAAATTTGCACTAAGCGTAATTTGCTTAGTACCCTTGCGAAATGCTTTGACCCTTTAGGTTTTCTTACACCGGTTACGTTTTTTGCAAAAAATTTAATCCAGTACTTATGGTTTATAAAGTTAGATTGGGATCAGTTAGCACCCCCGGAAATAATTTCCAAGTGGAAAAAATTCGAAGAAGAACTCAAATTATTTTCTGATTTTTATATCCCAAGAATGATTGATCTCTCTAATTTTCAATTTTGTCAAATTGTTGGATTTAGCGATGCATCCGAGCGCGGTATGTGTGCGGCGGTTTATTTTCGTATTGTTCATCAAAACGGAGATATTAAAACGTATTTTGTGTGCGCAAAATCGAAAGTCGCTCCCATAAAAAGAATCAGTATTCCCCGTTTGGAGCACTGTGCGGCAGTTTTGCTAGCTAAACTCATTCAATTTATTCAAAATACTTTTGCCAATAAAATTGTTTTTCAAAATACTATTGCTTTTACGGATAGTATGGTAGCGCTCTCTTGGATCAAAGGATCACCACATGCGTGGCTCACTTTTGTATCCAACCGAGTCACATACATACAAGAAAAAATTCAGCCTTGCGATTGGAACCATGTTCCTTCTGAATTAAATGCCGCGGACCCCGGGTCACGTGGTCTATTGCCTGCAGATTTAATTAATTGTTCCCTTTGGTGGCAAGGACCCGAGTTCCTTTGTAAGCCCCAAGAGACATGGGATTTTACTAAAAATAATATTACAACACCCAAAGAAGCTCTGGAAGAGGAGCGAAAATTGGTGTTTGCTGCAACAGTTGAACCAAATTTTTTGGATTGTCTGCTTAACAAACTTTCAAATTTTTTGCGTTTAATTAGACTTGTTGCTTTTATACTACGTTTTATTCACAATCTTCGCGCGCGTAAATTTAATAATTAGAAAATTATTATTAATTCTACGTGGTTAATACAATATGAGTTACAAAATGCAATATTTGTGCTTATAAAACACGTGCAAATTTCTTTACTTGTCGATAATAAACCGTTGCCAAAGGTTTTTAGAAAATTAAATCCCTTTTTGGATCAAAATAATATTTTACGCATTGGCGGAAGATTATGCAATTCGGAATTAGATTATGACAAAAAATTTCCTATACTTTTACCCGGTGATTCTCAATTTACAAAGTTATTGATTGCGCATACTCACGAGAAACATATGCATACCGGCATAAACACGACTTTATTTTTACTTTTTCAGAATTATTGGATTTTTGCAGCTAAAAGGCATTTAAGAAAAATAATTTCGCGTTGTTCTACATGCTGGCGCACGCGCCCCAATAATTATCCACCCCCTGTTGGAAATTTGCCAAAATTTCGCGTTTCACAAGCAAAAGCTTTTCAACACGTTGGCGTTGATCTTACGGAAAGTTTTGCTATTAAAATGAGCCGCATGCGCGGTGCAAAACGACTTAAGGCTTATGTCGTTCTATTTATTTGCGGTTGTACGAAGGCGGTACACTTAGAAATAGTGTCAGACTTATCGGCAGACGCTTTTATGGCAGCATTCCGACGTTTTATGGCCAGAAGAGGACGCCTGGAAGTAGTCTACTCGGATAACGCGTCAAATTTTACGCTTTCTGCTAAAATGCTTAACGAGATGTTTGCTGAAGTTGCTAATCGCGAATCAATTCGTTGGCACTTCAACCCTCCATCCGCACCCCACATGGGCGGTTTGTGGGAAAGTAACATCAAAAGTGCAAAGTCTCATTTACTACGAGTAATTGGAGAACAAGTGCTTACTTTTGAGGAGCTTTCTACTGTGGTTACGCAAGTAGAAGCTATCCTCAACTCTAGGCCTTTGTGTCCAGTCAGCACAGATCTAAATGATTTGACTGCACTGACATGACGCCCGGTCATTTCCTTAGCCTGGAACCACTTACGACTGTTCCAGACCTCGATTTTGACCAAGTGCCTTTAAATAGGCTTTCTCGGTGGCAGTTGCTGCAAAAACTACATCGCGATTTTTGGCGTAGATGGCACAGAGATTACTTACATACATTGCAACAGCACGCTAAAGTGAATCAAGACAAAATTGATCCCATTGCGATTGATACGATGGTTTTGATCAAAGATGATCAAACCACTCCTTTAAATTGGGTATTGGGACGAGTAGTAGGATTGCACCCTGGTACTGATAATGTAGTAAGAGTTGCTACAGTTAAAACGTCCAAAGGTTTATTCAAGAGGCCTTTGGTGAAATTGTGCCCTCTCCCTAATGCTTAGTTCAGAAAATACCATACCCTGGGTATTTTCAGGGGGGCCGGAATGCTTCGTCCCGGCGTTTAGTTTTAAGATATAAAATTTAGAGACATTTATCTAAATTAGAGTGCTTTTTATTTTCTTTTTTTTGCTAGAGTTATGCTAAAACTTTATACTTAAAGTTACTTTTATTTCTTGGTTTAAACTAATTTAGTTACTAAGATATGCCTTGCCTACAAAAAAGTGAATTATATGCTCAAGAATGCATTGACTTGACTTTATTATTTTTGCTTTCTTTCTACCTTGAGTATATCCATTTTCCATCCTTTTTTTAATTTAAGTTTTTTCCCTAATTTTATACATACCTTTACTGCTGTATTGCTACATATAGCAGTGCTCCAACATCCGTCTTGCTATACGGAGCTCATGTGAATATTTGGGGTACTCTCCATACCAGTGATATATATTGATCGCCAAGTGAAATCACATGCGTGCTTTAAGACCGCGGTCGTGTATAAACATTTTATGGATTGCTTTGATGTACTACTGCGACTACTTTGATTGGAATTATTTGGATTCGACTGTGCAGTTGTCCATGTACCTAGTTCCTTTCATCCAAGGGTAAGTCAAAGTGTTTTTGAGCTGCGTTTCTTTACATTTTTTACTTACTCCCTATGCTACTATTCCTAACTAAGAACACAAAAGTGTAACCTAAGAGTGGGAACTATTGGACTGGAGATCCCTATTGCTACAGTTCGGTTGGTTTATTGACTTTTTCATGCGAAAGACTTCTTGACCGACCAGGCACAGTGCTAAATTGAACATAAAGAAGTTTGGCTGTAATAGCAAAGTTTAGAAAAACATTTCCAACTAGTAAAACTCTTTCATTATGAAATTTGTATTGGAGAACTTGGCCTTACTTTTATCTCAATTCTTTTTACGGAATGCCATCTTCGCGTACTTGTCTCTTTTTTACATGAAATGTTTTTGTGTTGATTAATTTTAAACAGGACGTTTCAGTAAGTAAGTATATCTAACCATGATCTAACCATTTTCAAGTGTAAACTAAACAATCCAGTCTAAAGGCTACTACTTATACTACTTGGTGTGCCGTCGGCCCGCCCCCTTTTTACCTTGCCAGCCCGCACAGCAACGGCTAGAGAAGGTATTGTTGTAAAATGTGTTATTTGGGTGTATTTTGACCTACCCTAGCAATATCGTCGTGATGTCTGTCTGTGTTGTGTGTGTATGTATGTATATCTGTCCGTAACGCGATAGCTCCTTAACCGATTTACATGAAATTTTCAGGTAAAATAGTACTCGATACTGCAACGAGCTGATTAGATTTTAGTCAAAATTCGTGAATGCTAATGACAGTTTTTTGACAGTTAAAAAGTTTAAAAAATGCTAACTTTTTAATGGAACGTCGCATCAATATGTAGTTTTCGGAATATAGTAGCGCGCATTTTTTGAAAAAAATTATGTTATAACCGAAAAGTTTGTAGGAGCTTTCATTTCGGAGATATTTACAAAAAACTGTTTTCAAGGTTGATATAACGTGGAGTGCTAATGGGTTAGGAAGGTATCAGATCCGTCATGGATCCATTTATTTAATTCCAAGACGCTTGTTTTCCTTAAGGTGTGGTTTCACACCACACGGAAAAACTACAAAACTACAAAATACTTAGACAAAACAATAGTGCTTCAACTCTCCAAGCAGAAAAGCCGCATTTTAAAATAATAAAATAGAATATCCTTAATACCGGTTAAAACTGTTGGAACAATGACTAATAGTTAATCGTCCTCTACTATATGATTCCCTTTTTACCTGGGGATATATCCAATTAGCTCAAAACGAAACCCGGCCCTGCTAACACGAAATCCGTAATCTGGGGGGCAATTCTTTACATTTCAAAAAATCTGGCGAAATTTGACAAAATGTGACATAATCTGGCGCTTAAGATTTCTCGTTTAAAAGGCAATTTTTAAACTTAAAAACTTACCTAAAAGGCCATTTCCCACTTTTTGATAGATGTAGCGTCACGATATAATATTTGTTTTTAATTAAAAACCCGTAATTTGTTGAAAATTTTTAATTTAAAAATTGTAAATAAATTCAAAGCAGAAGACCATTAACCACACAAACTGAAATGTCAGATTTCGTCATATTTCGTCACATTTCTTTCAAATTTATGAGTCCTATTTGTTTTCTTTATGAGGTCAGCTAAGTTTACTTTCTTTCTTTGTTTTTCACGGTAAAATTAACAAAGAGGGACTAACTGCATGTAGTGGAAGGGTCGCTACAAAATTAGCTCTACGCTGTTGCCACCGTTATATTTGAACGGATTTTTAAGGGAATGTCAAATTATTTCTTTAAAATCTGCCAGAAAGATCTGACTAAGTGAGGATCCTGGTCAAATTATTGAAGTGGTGATTATTTTTTACTTTCGTTATCAAAGCTAGGCACGTATATAGTTTTTTATTCTGGGGGGTCCTCCCATATAGAAACTGCTGTTCTTCAGTGACGGCCCATGACACAGCCTTCGTAAACCAGAGAGAAAATAATAAATTGTCTCTGTCGTAAACTAACACGAAGGCTGCCCCATAAGGTTTTGGATAGTGTAATTAGAAATACTAGGCTCACTGCATCCTGGAAGCCTAGCGTCTCCCAGGGGTAGCGACACGAGTGTCAAAACCGTACTCAAAATTCCATAGACGTTCGTGAAAAATACTCATTTTTATACAGTCTGAGAAAAGAAAAATGTTTTAATAGAACTTAAAAAGAACTCGTTTTTATACAGCTTAAGAAATAAAAAATATGTTTTCTTGAGTTTTTGGGTTATGAATTATTATTGTAGGTATTATTGTTAAAAATCATTTTCTTTTAAATATTATTTCTGTTTTTGTATAAAAATAATACGTAATAAATAAACAAACAGGACAGAAATACATTTCTATGTTAAAAGTTTATTAATAGTATATAATATATCAAGGGATAAAATGAAACTTTTATCACGATGTTTATACGCTATTTTTCGCACTGTTTAATTTATTTTCCAAGGCTTTTTCCCATTTTTTTTGGGTGTTCTTGGTATTGTGGTTTTTTTTAGTACCTTTTTATTCCGAATTTTACATTTTATCAAAAGACAAAAAATGCCCAAATACAGTTCGAGTTTTCGTAAGGTTCGGCTTAATTATTTATATTTTTATAGTACATTTCATATAAATATCGTAATATTATTGTTCGAAAGCATAAACTTCGAAAATCATTTTCTTCAAACCAAAAATTGTTCTAAAACATATTCTTCGAACAAAAGATTGTTCGAAAACGTTTTCTTCAAACAGAAATTTTTCGAAATCATTTTCTTCGAACAGAAATGTGTTCGAAAACATTTTCTTTCAACGGAAATTTGTTCGAAAATGTTTTTTTAAAATGAAAATTTTCAAAAACAAATTTTTCGAAAAAAAAATATTTGACCTGGCTTGCCAAACTTAACACAACATATATAGTTCGACTAATGGGGTTTTTTTCTAACAATTTTTGGAAACAAAAACTTCCCTGACTTCTTTCCCGGGATCCTAGAGGGTGTGAAACCAAACCAAACCAACCGAGACCTATTGTCGAAAAATGATTTCCCTAAATTAGCTTTCCGGTCCTCATTTTGGAAGGTTGAAATCGGTGTTACTCTAACCTTTCTTAATTGAGCACATCAGGAGGTATCTGGACCGGTTTGGATACGTTTGCGATCAATTGACAAAGTTTAGGAAAATACCAATTTCGACCTTCCAAAAGGAGGAAAGTAGACAAATTTTCAGAATGTTTACGATCCCGGGAAAGAAGTCAGGGTTTTTTTGAAAAAATATGTTAAAAAGACCTTGCCGTAGTCAAACTATATGAATTGTGTTAGGTTTGGAAATCCAGGTCTAGAGCGACTTTTATCGAAAAACTTGCTTTCGAAGAAAATGATTTCTATTCGAAGAAAATGTTTTTGAACAACTATTACTTACGAACAAATTTCCGTTCAAAGAAATGATGTTCGAATAAATTTCCGTTTAAAAAAATGTTTTCGAACAAATTTTCATTACAAGAAATTGTTTTCATAAAAATTTCCGTTCGAAGAAAATGTTTTCGAACAAAGTTCTGCGACCCGTCGTGTTGCTACCTTGAGTTTTTATTGGATGTTGATTTTTTAAAAACTTTTCTATGAGTGTGTGTGTGTACCTGTGTGTCTCTTAATTCTACTTTGTTTTGCAATCATTACAGTGTAGCTACTTTCGATCTTTGTTTGAATCTTTTGTATTTTCGACCTTTTGTACTTTCGAACTTTTGTATTTTCGACTTTTTGTATTTTCGACCTTTTCTTCGCCGCCCGCTTTTTTTTGAACAATAATAAAAATAATAGTAGATATATTATAAACCTGGGGCGTGCAGTGTTTACTTTTAATACCACGGCGGGAATTGTCATTATCGGCCGGAAGAAGGGCTATAATTTGCTAAGTGACTAAAAGGGACTTTAATGCCAAGGTTTATTTTTATATACTAAAAATAATAATAATCATAAACTAAATAAATAGGTATTAAACTACTTACCGTACTGTAGTTTTAGCATGTCAAGTATATAAAAAAACAGTGGGCAGTGATAGTTGTCATGGCATTACATTAAACAAAAGTCAGTCAGATGCTAACAAACAAAGGTCACTCATCGTCAAGCAAGGTAAAGCTTGCTTGACGATGAGTGACCTTATAACAAACAATGTGGAAAAAATATTATTTATTTCATAACAAACTAATTAAGTTTACTCGAGAAAAAGTTCGAATTACATTTCTCGAAGATGGAAAATAAAGCATATTCTTACTTTGAGATGGGCATGGAAATGTTGCAATAAACAGAATTTCGAAAATTTCACAGTTTCCTGGTTTACAGCCTGGAGAAGTCTAGAAAATTAAATGCTTCGTTTATATGGAAGCAATATTCTATGCCTAAGGACACAATAACGATCAAAACGAACCAAGCCATCGGCAAAGTAAAGTAAGCTTACGGCAAGCTGGAACAAAATAATCGGTATCGTGTATATATTCCTTTTTGTTTTTTGTATTATGATAAAATAAAATAATCCAAAAACCTATATTTTGCCTTTATGGTTTTAAAGAAATTTCTTTCAATCACTGGGGACAAGAAATACTACCTTAGCCCATGAAAAAAGGGATTAACGTACACCTTTATTCCGTAGAGAGCATAAAACATTTATTAAATAATACAAAACCCAACATAATACTTTTCTATATTTTAGAATATATATAAAACATGCAAACGATATTTTTGGTTTCCTTCGCTGTGTGGGTCCTAACACAGGGTCCTAATAAATTTGAAATCATAAAAAACTTAGTTTTTTTAGGTTTGTTTATTTGGACAGTAAAATTTATATACCGGATGTGACGGACAGTTCTTTACGTAACATTTGTAAACCATTTAATTTTTTTAAACATAAAAAAAGCTACGCTCCTGACAGTGTCAGATTTGCGTTTTTCGTAAATGAGGTTATGTTTGGTGTCGCTACCCCTGGGAGACATGAGCGGCTAGTTCACAACTTGCATTCCGTTTGCTATTGGTCGAAATAGTCAGCTGACTTTTTGATGTTGAACGTTGCCGTTTAAGATTATTATTATATTATATTAAGAGATGGTGCCACCAGTCAAGCATTTAACAAACTTTATGTTTACAGCTTTCGGCGTAAAATACGAATATATACTAGTTGTAAGTGACTAAAAATTGTAGTGGTTTGTGCAGTACATACCTATTGAATTTAACTAAATCTATGTCTATGAGTTTTTTTTATTGTTTTTTAAAAACATATTTTATTTTTTTTTAATTAGCTTCCCTATCCTGTTTTCCTGTCGAAATCGGTGTTAACCTAACCCTGATAAATTATTCGACAACGTATCCTAACCTGTCCAGACATGCCCCGGTTAGGATACGTTTCCCATCAATTGACCACGGTTAGGTTTTGTTTCTGTTTGGTTTAACACCGATTTCAACCTCCCAAAACGAGGACAGGAGAGTTTTAATTTTAAAAATCCCGCCTGACTATGGCAAGCAATAGCACATGGAATGCAAGTTGTGAACTATCCGCTCTTTGGGAGACGCCACGCTTTCAGGATGCAGTGACCCTAAGAATAGTTGCTTTAGTCGCCACCTGACGAAAATAAGTCGAAGGCGGAATTTTTCAGGGGTGCCACGACCACGTGGTCACGTTGTGCAAGGAAAACTTAAGTTTGCGACACGCTCCCTAGAGGGAGCCGCACATATAGGCAGACAACTGGGTACAGCCCACCTGAAAATAGATTTCAAAATATTTTTTGAAAGAAACAAACCTTTAAAATATAAATTTCAAACTTTCTATAAATTCGTATAATTAAAAATAATGTTTGTATAATTATGTAAAATTTCTTGTGTGCCTAATATTATAGATTTGTTAAAAAATTCTAATTTTCTACTTAGCAATAAAAATTTGAAAATAGCCCTAAAAACTACTATTTACGGATTAGATCAAATTTTGGTCCAGGAGGTGAGTTACAGGGTGATATCGAAAATAGTAGTAAATCTTAATTAAAATCACATTTTAAAAAAACAACTCTGTCAGGAGTTTTAGTTAGCTAATAAGAGTAAGAAATACATTAAAAAATGTATCATGAACTTATTGTATTATTTTTAGATCCAGGACGTGAGAGACCTACAGGGTGATATCGAAATTAGAAGCGTAATTTTCTAAAAAACAAATTTTTAAAAAACAATGTTGTCAAGAGTTTTGGTTAGCAAAAAATTATTTGAAACGCGTTACACAATCATACCATTATCAGATTTTATCACCTTCAGGTCCAGGAATTGAGCTACATGGTGATATAGAAATTATTAGTGTGTGTAAATTTTCTAAAAATCACATTTTTAAAAAGCAAGGTTGTCCGGAGCTTTTGTTAGCAAAGTATAGTTAGGAATACGTTAAACAATCATACCATTAACTGACTGTATCACCGTTAGGTCCAGGAAGTGAGGTACAGGGTGATATCGAAATTAGTAATAAAATTTCGTAAAAATCACGTTTTTAAAAAACAACGTTGTCAGGAGCGTTTGTTAGCAAAAAATAGTTAGGAACACGTTAAGCAATCATACCACTTACTAAATTTCATTTACTTCCAGTAGGTAAGCTGCAGGGTGATATCTAAATAGCAGTAAAGATTTTGAAAAATCACATTTTTAAAAAACAAGGGAGGTGAGCTACAGGGTGAAATGAATAAACAAATCCAAAAATATTTACATATATTTACGTGAAAAACTTTTACTATTTATTTGACAAATTTACAAGTTAATATGATAAAATGTTGACATTAAAACTTATTAGTTAATATAACCAAATCAACCTAAGCCCCTAACTAACCTTGGTCAAAATAAAAGTTTACAAATACACATGAGAAATCCAAAAATCCCTACATTTATTTACGTAACAACATCTTGGTTCGTTGTTCTTTTACAAATTCACAAGTTAGTTTGAAAAAATCATGGCTTTATAATACATATCAAGTATAACCAAACCGAACCAAACCCATATAAATAAGGCTGGTCAATATAAAAATGTACAATAATTATTTACAGAAAAACCTGCCTGCCTTCGTTGTTAATTCACAAATTTACATGCTTATTTGACAAAAATTTTTCATCCAAAATATACAATTAATAGAATCAAACCGAACCAGTTGGTCAATATAAAAATTAACAAATACAAATAGTAAATCAAAAATTTTTTACAAATATTTTACATTTGTTTGATTTGTTAATTAACAAATTTACAAGATATTTTAGAATCTTGGCCCTAAAATATATATTTAATGTAACAAAACGAAAGCCTTCACTAGGCTTGCCTAATGCAAACATTTACAAACATACACGATAAATATAAAAATCTGCACATTTATTTATAGGAAGAAACTGTCTTCGTTGTTATTTCACAAATTTGCATGTTTTTTAGGCAACAATTTGACACCCAAGTTATCTATTTAACATAACCAAACCGAGCCAAATCAAATCCTTATAATTATTAAGCCTGCTCAATATAAAAATGTACAAATACACATAATAAATATTACATTTATTTACATTGACAAACAACAACCTGCACACAAATATTTTTGTCCCGTACGTCGTTCTTAGTTTTATTTAATTACTTGTATATAGAGTTCTTCCAAAGTGAAGCGATTCAACATTTTGCATTTCTTTCAAAAAATCTGTTAATACATGTACCGCTACATAGCTATTTGGTTGTCTGATAAAGGGATATATTTCTTTACTTCTTTAGCTATTTTTACTGAAAACTCCAAATCAACAAAAGCAGTAGTTTCATCCCACTTAAGGTCTTTTATCTTTAAATTTTAAATATCTTTTTCATAAATATTTTTTTGAATAGCTTAGGCTTTTAATTGTTTGTACAATAGTTATTTACCTAACAAGTGCGGAAAGAGGTACTTTTCCGCACGTGACGGCAGTTGCACAAACGACGCGGAGCGGAGTTCGGGCAAGCCGTCAAGGATGGAAAAGATAGTTTCCGCAAGAATTAGGTACAATGTTTTTCCTACGAGTGTTTTTGTCCATCTTCTTTATCAAAAAACATGTTTTAATTCGCAAAGATTTTATAATAATGCTAGAAAATGATACGTAAGATAGAATTGTTACATAAATCATTTAATGAGTCCTAAATATCTTCATTTTTAACAAAACAAAAATCGTGCGAAAAAAGATATTTTTCAGCACTAGTGCGGAAAAGTTACTTTTCCGTACGTTTTTTTAACTTTTATTTTTACTTGATTTTTTTTATGCAAGGAAAAATAATAAAACAGGATTTTTTTATTATGATATATTAAAAAGAAACTTTATGTAAAGAACATTTAATTAACAATAACGAAAAAGTTAACGATGGTAGATATTGAAATTGAAAGTGCACTTTCTGTTTGTTGCATGCTTCAATATACATCAGATGCCGCAACATCTTGAATAACGTCGTTTCTTATTGGAATTTGATTGGTTGGTGTTTGGCCCACTACAGAAATGCCTTGATCAGTTTGCTGCTTAGAATTACTACTGTAGTGAATGGAGGAAGGTATATTGGTCTGTACAGGCTGTAACACATTACAGGATTCTTCATTCGGTGCTTCTGGTAGCATCGGTTCAGCAGCACTTCTTGAAAATGAAACTTGTGTGTAGGAGGACGGGTTTTCATTTGAAAACGATTGTGGACGGGAAGGTTCTTGCAATTTGGACGTGCAGAAAAAAATCGTGAGGAAAGTAAAAATGATGCGAAAAAGTAAATTTGTGCGGAAAAGTAATTAACGTAATATTCTTTTAATAGATCGCTCAAGAAACCCTAACTTATATGTTCTTGGTTTGTAAACAGTAAGGTGAGGCCAAAAGTTATTTTTAAAAATATGATTTATAAAAAAATTTACTACTAGTATCTTACCTACTGGACCTAAATGTAACGCAGTTAGTGAATAGTATGGTTTGTTTAAAATTCCTAACTATTTTTTGCTCACCAAGACTCCTGATAAAGTTGATTTTTTAAACTGTGATTTTTACAAAAGTGTTTTACTAATTTTGATATCACCCTGTACCTTACTCCAAGGACCTAAAGGTAATACAGTCAGTTAATGTCATGATTTTTTAACGTGTTCCTAAGCATTTTTTGATAACGAAAGCTCTTGACAACATTGTTTTCTAAAAATGTGATTTTTAGAAAAATACACTAATAATTTCGATATCACCCAGTAGCTCACTTGCTGGCTCTAAAGGTAATACAATAAGTTAGTGATATGATTTTTTAAGGTATTTCTAACTCTTGTTTGCTAAGTAAAACTCCTGACAAAGTTGTTTTTAAGAATGTAAATTGTACAACTATTTTTGATATCACCCTGTAACTCACCCCCTGAACCTAAATTTGAAATAATCCGTTAATACATAGTTTAATTTTTTGGGCTATTTTCAACTTTTTATTGTTAAGTAGAGAACTAGAATTTCTAAACAAATCTATAATAAATTTTAAGGTCACCCTGTAGCAGACCTGAACCTAACCTTTATAACCTGGGTTTGGCAGACTTTTTTTCTTTCTCTTCTCATACCTGATAAGAAATATTAGACAAACATTATTTTTAATTATATGATAATAATAATACAACAAGTTTGATATTTATATATTCAAAGGTTATTTTTTGGGCCACGGGTTGCAATAAATCCGGGTATTATTTTTTTTTTCATATCATAACTTATCAAGCCTAATAGTTTTCTTTCCTAAGATTCATTTGATTTCGTTAAAATTATATTACGTTTGATTTTGTGGTCGGCTGTACTTAGCCATTCGGTTTGGTCGCAGCCTTCGTAGTTACGAAGGCTGTAGTTTGGTTCGCTTTGCATGTTATTTGAATCCAACTATAACGAAGTCAGAAAAACGTCTCATGGTTTTGTTATTGTTTTTTCCGGAAAAATACAATTTTTTAAGAACCTGTGCATCATCAACAATCCCGGAAAAATATTGAATTATCAGCAATCGGGTTTAAAGGTAGGTTTTAGATTATATTTTTCCTCATTTTTCGGTTTTAGACGCTGTACAATAAACTGAAATTTACGATGTTGCCATGATTTAGGGCTACAATTTGAGGCGTCAATTTTTTTCAGATTGTTTCAAATTATTTCAAATTTTAAAGAATTGCCCCCCTGATGTCATACACCTGTTGCCACGTCCTGAAAAAATTGTGGGAAAAGGAGCCGTTCATAAATTATGTTGTCTAAATGAGTTTTTATCGCTGATTGTAATAAGAAATACACAGCATAAAACGACGCGACGCGGGCTAATAAGCACATGACAAATTATCGCACGGTTTGAATAGCCTAACCAACTCAAAGCACTATATATTTTGGTAAGGTAAGAAGTTGAACCTTACTTATTATTTATAAAATTTTACAGAGGCAGAGGAGGCGGCAACAGCGGAAAAGCTACATTGTTTACCAACAAATGAATGAATGACCGGGGCTACTACTTCTCTTAATATGTTATTACGCTGAGGGCGGATCCAAAATGCCGGATTTTCTTATTTACTAACCGATTTGTCTCAAACTTAAAATATTACATTGCTTGAGGGCATTTAACATAATTTTTTACTCCAACTTAAAAAAATCAAAATGGCGGATCCAAAATGGCGGATTTTCTTATTTACCAACCGATTTGTCTCAAAGTTGAAATATTACATTGCTTAAGGTCATTTAACAAAATTTTCTACTCAAACTTAAAAAAATCAAAATGGCGGATCCAAAATGGCGGATTTTCGTATTTACTAGCCGATTTGTCTCAAACTTGAAATATTAAATTGCTTGAGGTCATTCAACACAATTTTTAACTCAAACCTATAAAAATCAAAATGGCCGATCCAAAATGGCGGACTTTCTTATTTATGAACCGATGTGTGATGTAATGGCATTTTGGATACGCCATTTTGTTTTTTTTAAGTTTGTGTAAAAAATTTTGTTAAATGACCTCAAGCAATGTAATATTTCAAGTTTGAGACAAATCGGTTAGTAAATAAGAAAATCCGCCATTTTGGATTCGTCATTTTGATTTTTTTAAGGTTGAGTAAAAAATTTTGTTAAGTGACATCAAGCAATGTAATATTTCAAGTTTGAGACAAATTGCTTTAAGTTTGAGTAAAAAATTTTGTTAAATGACCTCAAGCAATATAATATTTCACGTTTGAGACAAATCGGTTAGTAATTAAGAAAATCCAGCATTTTGGATCCGCCATTTTGTTTTTGTTTAAGTTTGAGTAAAAAATTGTGTTAAATGACCTCAAGCAATGTAATATTTCAAGTTTGAGACAAATCGGTTAGTAAATAAGAAAATCCGCCATTTTGGATTTGCCATTTTGATTTTTTTAAGTTTGAGTAAAAAATTTTGTTAAATGACCTCAAGCAATGTAATATTTCAAGTTTGAGACAAATCGGTTGATAAATAAAAAAATCCGCCATTTTGGATCCGCCATTTTGATTTTTTTAAGTTTGAGTAAAAAATTGTGTTAAATGACCTCAAGCAATGTAATATTTCAAGTTTGAGACAAATCGGTTAGTAAATAGGAAAATCCGCCATTTTGGATCCGCCATTTTGATTTTTGGTTCCGGCTTTGTTGTAATAAAAAACGAAAATTGTAGTGTTACCAGGTTACCAAACACTACAACTACCAAGATTCAACAGTCGACTTAATGGATTTAACTTTACTTAACAAAAACAAATTTCAAAAAAATTGTGTAAAGGATTTTTTAAAGATATATTTTATTTTTCATCTACACATTTTATCCAAAAAGAAATTTTTAGTCCGGCGCCGAGTTGGCCGGCGCCCAGTTGGCAGCGCCCAGTTGGCAGCGCCGAGTTGGCCCGGCGCCCTGTTGGCGGCGCCGAGTTGGGGGCGCCCAGTTGGCGGCGCCCAGTTGTCCTAGACCGCTCGGGAAAGACTACATTCCCGGCCGTTTTAACAAATAGTAGAAATAAAGAGCCCTCAAAAAGTTGGCGGCAAATTCAGTTAAAAAGGGTAAACTAGAAAATGGGATTTTCAATAAACTTAAACATATTAAAAAGACTTATTTTATAATAATTTTTAATGGGTTCAAAAAAACGACATATAGAAATAGCGGTATATGATACCGGTAACAGCGTTAATGTAAGTTTTTTTCATTACACTACTGAGTAAGTCCATTAAAAAAAACCTTTTAAACTGATGTAACTCGTAAACGAAATGATCGATGTCTGGTTCGTTTTATCCATTTATTAGGGAAACATACTACGAATTTTTTTTTTAGCTGAAGTAAAGCAAATATTTACCTGTAGATAAGCAGGTACTAAAACTAAAAGAAAAGTTTAGGCCTATTAAATATAGTATGTATTCCAGATACATTTACCTACTTATTTTATGGAGATTTATGTAAGAAATACAATTTTAGATAAATGTACAAAAAGTAGAAACTAAAAATTATGTTTATTATTATATATTTATTTATTGCTCGACATTACAAAAACCCCTGTAAATACTTTTAGAGCATCTGTATCCAAATTGTATTTCTTACACAGTTTTCAAAATGGAACTTTATCTGGGACACCCTGTATGTTATCTCGGTGTTGAAAATTCATGGATAACGAAGTTAGAAACATTGCCAATTGAAATGGATAAGAAAAGTGACAATCAGGGGGCGATTCTTCACAATTTGAAAAAATCTGACACAATTTGACATGCCAGATTTTAACCTTAAATCTTGACAACATTGCATCAATTTTCTAAGGATAAATATGATACAATGCAATGTAGAATTCAAATAAGGCATTGGCATAATTTTAATCTGATTTAAGACAAAACAACTTACGGCGACATGCGTGAATCTCATTAATTTGCTTGAAAAATAATAATCTATTAAAATTATAAACACTATTCGCCCTATTATGATAATTGATAATCCGTCCACCTGCGAAACAAGGCCACCAACGACAAGAGGTTTGATTTGAATGATATAATAATAACAATAAATTTTTTTTTAAAATATAGATTTTTAAAATGTAAAACCAAGACAAGAAAAAACTTATTTTTGACGAAATATGCAGAGAACATTAGGGGCCGGTTTCTCAATAGAGGATTACCCCTGACCCGTGGATTATCTTTAATAGCTGTATTTTTTTGGCATGTGGTAAATATGTCAGCCAACTCTTTTTTTAACCCACGGGTCAGGGCTAACCCTCTATTGAGAAACCGGCCCTTAGAGACTCAACAAACAAGATATATTGAAGCTACCTAGGTACTATACTGTTACAAAGATACGAACCCTTCAACATCTTCAAAACGATTGTTTGCACATTTTATTCAAAACAAACCAACTAACATTTTTAAATTTAACTAATTTTGTTGGACACTAAACCCTAGATGCACCGTAAGCACATTTCTTGGATTAGTCACTTAATCGCGATTAAGTCCTTGTTGCTCACATAAAACAACAATGATGGATTAGCTAAGCCTTCTTACGGTACATCTAGGGGTAAGCCTTTTGCGCAAAAAAACTATAGTATATAATTTACAACAAAATATTGATTTAAATCATATATCTCTCAGTGCAGATTGTGGGTAATACTTCATTCGCGTCCGTAAACTAAGAACTTTTTTAAAAATCACTACAAATATTTTTTGTTTTTTACAATTTTTTGAATATATTTAATAATTAATTAGGAAAATTAACTTTGTGTTCCAACAATTGATAATCAAATAGAGACAATTTCACTCTCAATGAGCCAGTGGCATCCATCAATGTGGGCTTACAGAAATCCTCGAAAAATCTATTGATTTTTTACATTTTCATTGAATTTTCAACAAAAAAGTTCTTTCAATCAATCTTTTTAATTTTGAAATTTTGCAATTGTCATAAAAACTAAGTGCTGCAAGAAAACACTGATATTACACTTTATTAGGAAGACCAAATTTCTTTTTTAGCAATGTATCATTTATAATTATTTCTAACGGTGTATAAATTTTAATTATACTACGTGATAGACAATAAAATTTTCTTTTAAATGATTAGACCGAAGGTCGTCATAGGTTATACCTTCCCCCTATATGGGATTTCCTGACAGATAGATATATTTTTGTTGCTATTGTAATGTAGTTTAATGTTTTACTTGTTTGCCACATTGTCAACTACAACCTACATCTAGGGTGGAGAGGGGGACAAAAGTGGTCAAAGTAAGAAACTCATAACGAATAAAGCTTATAGAAAATTACATTTTCTTTCATAAAAATAGGTCGATGATCTTCCGCGTGGTCTTCTAAAGAAAAACCGATTTTTGTGAAAGTTACATTTTTGGAAAGAAAGCGTTATCTTTTATAAGTTTTATTCTTTGGCCACTTTTTCCTGGGTGGTCTTCCGCCCCTTTAGGTATAACGACGAACATAACTGGAGACAATTTGTAAAAATCGCCAAAAATCAGTATTATTTATAATACATACTGCCGTTCCTAAGAAGAAAATTTTATTTTCTAAATAGTGGCAGAAATTATTTTTGCCTAGAGAACTTCATTTTCAAAAAAAATATTCTGCCGTCGCTAAAAAGATTGTCGCATGTAGAAATTCTATGTTTTGAGAAAATCAGATTATATATAATTTTGAAATAAAAAGCAAAAAATTAAAACCTTCACTTTTATTTTAAAATTATAAGAAAATAAAAAAGTATAAAACTAAACCCGTTTTTCGTAAAATTGCTACTAATTTTCTTAAAAATTAAGTACTCTTGTACTCTTTTCGAAAATAATTTTTTTTTTAAATAATGCACAGATTAATTATGTAAAGATAATTGATGATTCATATGTGAGTGGGTCTTGCAGCCCTTCCACTGCGACCACCAGTGCAGCTGCGGCTCGTGCCGCAGGCGAGGTGAAGCGGTACATTACAAACATATTATTATACAGGTATTATCTCTGAAGAAAATTTATTGCGTCCTCGTCCTCAGTTGAAAGAGATCAGAAACATATTTATGGGCAAAAAGTTTTATTTATATTGTCGTTTTTCTCTTTCAACTGTCGTACCATGCTCCAATAGTTCTAGGACGCAAAGAGTTTTAAAGAGAATAACGTTTGTACCGGTGTTTATAATGTGGCGCTTCACCTCGCCCGCGGCACGAGCCGCCGCTGCACCAGTGTACCTATTGCAATAAAGCCAGGCACAAATTGTGCCGGGCACTATATTGACAGTTTCGCATTAAAAACTGACAGTTGATCTTTCAAAATTGACATACCAAAGTCGAATTTAGAAATCCAGTCGTTTATTTTCCATTAATAGTGGCGTCACTAATAATTCCGGCTCTTATAATACACAATGACCTAATTTTGAAAGAAGACAGCTGTTCTTATAATGCGAAAGTGTCAATATAGTGCCCGGCACAATTTGTGCCTGGCACTATTGCAATAGGTCCCTAATGTTTCATATAGATAAAGATAATTAGTTACATCGAAACTTATAATTATTTTTTACGATTTTTGTAAATAATCTTCATTTATACATGCCACTGTACCATTTATTTTAATTAAACCCTTTAGTTTTACATCATTGAAAAGAAAATTTTATGCTATTAATAAATGCTATATTTTTTTGCTAAAAGGCGTTTTAACGAAAGTTTAAAAAAAAAATCATAAAAAGTTTTATTTATAAGAAAATTAATCATGCCTGTAAAAATTTTAGACGCCTTGGTAATTCCTATCTGTTCCGTCTCTGCTAGCGCCACCCAGCGGCAACCGTCTAAACTAAGCGAATAAAAAATTGACCGAAGGAATTAACGCCACCCCGCGACGTGGCCTTGTACGCAGAATGAGCGAATTGAATTATATGTTATTGATATATAGAGATCTTTGCTTTGGACATAAACTTTATATTATTAGTTTATGCTTTGGATTACATTAGATTACATACACTATATACTTTATGTACACCTCCTTTGTTAATAATATAATAATATAATATAAAAACAAACTTAAAATTAACTAATTCATCCTAAAATCTTAAGAGTTGGCTAACAACGCGTATCGATGGTGTTGTATAAGAATCATTATTCGGTAAGTTATTATCGCACAATATTTTCATTTTCGCGATTATTTACGGGTCTACGATTTAAATCAATTTTTTGTGCACTTTGAGCAACTTAACTTTTGATTTTCATGCTTATTTTGCACTGGTGGCAGCTTATGTCTAAGTTCTAGAGATGAGCGATATCGTGATTTTCCAATCACACTAATATTTGTTACTGTGATTTTTTAATATCAGCGATTTTATCAAAATGGCGGATCCGAAATGGCGGACTTTCTTATTTATGAACCGATGTGTATCAAATATAGAAATTGGCGGTGTTTCAAAAAGCTGATTATAATTTTTGACCTAAACTTATAAAAAATTCAAAATGGCGGATTTTCTTATTTACTAACCGATTTGTCTCAAACCTCAAATATTACATTGCTTGAGGTCATTTAACAAAATTTTTTACTCAAACTTAAAAAAATCAAAATGGCCGATCCAAAATGGTGAACTTTTATGAATGAATTTATGAATCGATGTGTATCAATTATCGAAATTCGCCATTTTGAATTATTTATAAGTTTAAGTCAAAATCATAATCAGCGACTTAAAACACCAATTTCCATATTTGATACATATCGGTTCATAAGTAAGTTTAAGTAAAAAATTTTGTTAAATGACCTCAAGCAATGTAATATTTTAAGTTTGAGACAAATCAAGAAAACTCATCATTTTGGATTCTGCATTTTGATTTTTGTAAGTTTGAATAAATAATTGTATTAAATGACCTTAAGCAATGTAATATTTGAAGTTTGAGACAAATTGGTTGGTAAATAAGAAAATCCGTCATTTTGAATTTTTTTAAAGTTTAGGTCCAAAATTATAATCAGCTACTTGAAACACCGCCAATTTCTATATTTGTTACACATCGGTTCATATATAAGAAAGTACGCCATTTTGGATCGGCAATTCTGATTTTTTTAAGTTTGAGTAAAAATATGTGTTAAATGACTTCAAGCAATGTAATATTTGAAGTTTCAAACAAATCGGTCAGTAAATAAGAAAATCCGCCATTTTGGATTCGCCATTTTGAATTTTTTAAATTTGAGGATAAAATTGTTTTAAGTGATCTCAGGCACTGCAAACTTTTAAGTTTGAGACAAATCGGTTTAAAAATAAAGAAATCCGCCATTTTGGATCCGCCATTGTTGTAATAAAAAACTTAAATTAAAGTGTTCCCAGCAAACATTGACCTGCTGGTACTTGACTTATACTGCTGGCATCGGCAACGATGTGCATTATTTTTATTATTTTGTATTGTGTAATTTGCATATTATTTAAAAGTGCAAAAAATGCAACATGTACTTTATTTTTAGTACAACGAAAAGTAATAGTTTATTTATGAAAAATACCAAGTGCAGCCAGGGTTAATGGCAAAAAAGCATTTTCAAAGTATATTTTAGCAGTTGCTTTTAGAGCACTTTATTTTAGTACAAAAAAACTAAATATTTTACGGTGAAAATAAAATACTTACAAAAAATATTTTAATAATATTTTGAAGAAGGTACTCTTAAAGTACATTTAATTTTTTAATAAAAGCTTAAAAGTTTTGCTGCAAAATTAATATAACAGTGAAAAAACATTTCAAAAGCATTTTTAAATGGTTGCTTTTAAAGCACTTTATTTTAGTACAAAAAACTAAATATTTTACTGTGAAAATAAAGTATTTACAAAAAAACGTGTTTGCTGGCCTGGCCGCTAGATGGCAAACACTAGTCAACATTTTACAGGTACACTGAAGAATGTCAAGCTTAAGAATGTCGGCCGTTGTTCCAAATCAATACAAATTAAGTACTTCCTACTTAGTACTTTGCCGTTATGGCGTGCAGCGAAAGCCAGTACTTAAAAAGTACTTTTTTTGTAATCCATGTTTGCTAGGTTACCAGGTTACCAAACACTACACCTACCAAATTTCAGCACTCGACTTAATGGATTTAATTTTACTTAACAAAACCAAATTTCAAGAAAATTGCGAAGGATTTTTTAAAGATATTTTTGTATAAATAATATATCTATTTTGTTCTTCATCTGCACATTTTATCGAAAAAAGTTTTTTAGTCCAGCGCTGAGTTGGCCCGACGCCCAGTTGGCGCCGCCGAGTTGGCTCGACGCCCAGTTGTCCTAGACCGCTTTTCGACAATGACAATATTATTCACCCAGTCTGTAGGTTCTTCAACTTAGAAATGATACGTCTGTACTCGTGTAGGGCTTCCTTTAGCCTCGATTTTAAAGCATCTGGGCCCGGCACATTTGTCAACTGTTAGTTACAGATTCGAAGGCCAAATGCTGCCGCTGTTGCCAATTGATTGTTCCCAAGAGAAAGTAGCAGAGTTTGTTTATTAATTTTTAATTATGTTGGTAAAATTCAGTGGCGTATATAGAAAAAAGTTTCGGGGGCGGTGGCGGATCCAGGGGGGGGGCACTAGGGGCACTTTCTCCCCCCCGAGAATTTTTTGAATATACAAAAAATGAGTAAAAAGTAATGTTTTTGCTAATAAAAATTCAAAATTTTTACCTGCGGCGCGGCGCATGAAAGTGTCTATTGTTATTATCATCGAAATTACAACCACTGACTAATTCAATAAAATGCTGCTTAAAAAAATATATTCCGTTTTTTACCAACAGAGAATGTCACCTAAAAAAATAATCAAACATTTAGTAGTGATAAGTAGTTGAGATATGGATTATTCGCATTTCTTCCCCCGCCCCGAGGGTACTGACGCCCCATGGGTGGCCGAAGCGCCCTATGCTGTATTAAGTATCCCAGGGCTGCCAACGGCAAATTGAGAGGGCGGCAAATGAAACGAACTACATTATGACTTTTTTTTTTGTGAGGGGCGTCCTTTTTAGCTGTCAACCCCCCCCCCCCCTTCAGGCACGCTACGCCGCTGGTCCCCTATGACATTCCAATAATGTTCTTTAAGCATGTCCAGGGGAGGTTCTCAATTGTCAATTCTCAAGACATTTCCGGACCGGATAGTAGAACCTAATAAGATATTTAAAATTATTTTTTGGATCATGAAATAATACTTAATTTCCTTGTTTTTTAATGATTTTCTACTGGGTTTATACAGACAAAAATAAAAATTAGAATAAAAACATTTTGCTGTTTATTCAGCCAAAAAAAAATTAAAATTATTTTTTAATACTTTTTTTTGCAAAAAACAGTGTGAAAGTATTTTTGTATTAAATCACTGGCTTTTTATAGCCCTCGTAGTTTATCATATAAAACAAATAAAAAATCGTCTAAAGATCATAAATAAACAAAGTTATAACAGTTCTATGTTAAAAACGGAATTATTAATAACCGGACATTATCAAAAACTTCATTCTGCAAAACAAGGCAAGAGCAAAATCGAAGTTCTGTATAGTCTTTTAAATTATCAAAACCGGACAAAATTAAAAAGGACAAAAACATAAAAAGGGCTCGGGCCTAGCTTTCGACGTTCACCTAAAGAAGAACGCAGTGGCGTATATATAAAAACGTTTCGGGGTGGGCCCGAGGCAGTTTTGGGGGGGTGGCCCGAGGCCCCATGAGGGCGTATTTTATGCTATTTTATGTTTTTATTCATGAAATATGTCGAAAATATCTAAAAAAATCTTAGCTTTGGGGGGGGGGCGGGCTCCCCCCATATATACGCCAGTGGAAGAGTGGTTCTGATATAACTATGCAATTAAAGCGTCCTTCACTGCAATTTTTTTTACTACCATGCCTAATAAAAACACCGTCTCTACATAGGGATTGCTATAGCACATAAGGCGTTTTCATTAAGCAGGGGCCATCTTTAAAAAAGGCCAGGTGTTGGACCCTAGGTTAGGATTCATTTGCAATTAATTGACCAACAGGGTCGGTTCGATTCGGACACCAATTTGCCGCCAAACTTTCATGAGACCGATTTGTATGAGAAGAAGATAGACGGAACCAGTATACATGAAAAGATAGGAGACCCCTTTTTATGATTTTGTCCGGTTTTGATAAAAGACGATATACTAAACTTCAACTTTGCTGTTGTCTTGTTTTGATGAATGACGTTTTTGATAATGTCCGGTCTTAATACTTCCGTTTTTTTCATTGGACTGTTAGGCCATTTTTATTTGATGATCTTGGATGATTTATTTATGACGATGGATGGGGATTCGCTTTTAAAAGGTGTATTTCTTAAAATGGTACGAAAAAACAAAAAAATACTCTATCAGAACAACAACAAATGTCACGTGACGCGATGTCGCACATGCGCACATCCAGTTCCAGATAAAAATTAAATAACTTTTATTTTTATTTTTATATGTTTAAACCCAGCAATAACGTCTTTTAGACGAAAATTGGTCGTTTGATAGCAAAAGTACAAAAATAATCACCACACAAAATCTGACCAAGTCCCATTTCAGTCAGAATATCTGGCTAATTCTAGGGACAATATTTGACATTATTAGACTTTTCCATAAAAACCCGATAAAAATATAACGGTGGCAACCGCGTGGAGCAAATTCTGTAGCGAGCCTTTCACGCACCTTCCACGACATGAACTTAGTGCCTCTTTGTTAATTTTGCCGTGAAAAACAAAGAAGGAAAGTAAACTTAGCTGACCTCATAAAGAAAACGAATAGAAATTACAAATCTGAAAAAATTTGGCGATATTTGAAATGTCAATTTCTAGTGACGGTGTGAATTTATTTCCAATTTTTAAATTAAAAATTTCTAACGACTAACGTATTTTTGCTAAAAAAAAATAATTATATCGTGATGCTGCATCCAACAAAAAGTGGGAAATTGCCTTGTAGGTAAGTTTTTAAATTTAAAAATTGCCTTTTAAACGAGAAATCTTAACCGCCAGATTATGTCACATTTTTCCAAATTTCGTCAGATTTTTTGAAATGTAAAGAATTGACCCCTCAGAGTCAAAAACTGGCAGATCGGGCCTAAAAAAAAGTACGAAAAGTAGCGTATAAAGAAATACTACCGCAAGAACAAAGGGAATAAATATACCAATATCAACATTTTTATCAGAAAATTTCAAAAAATCAATTAGGAAAATTATAATGTTTTAATTATGCAACAGTTAAAATATCGAAATGCGGATTCGACTAGTTATAAAATTTGTTTTGGGCGCCAGGCGGCACCGTATTCAAATTTTTTTAAAATTTGATTTTGTCACCAAAATTGGATAATTTTGTCTACAAATCAAAAAAAGAACCAAGTCTCTAGCTCAAACCGTTAAGAAGTTGTCAAAATCACGTGACCATCTGTCAATTTAACAGAAAAGTATCAAATATGTTTTTGTAAGATGTTTGACGCTGAGTTTAAATATGTAACTGCGGGTTCGCTTATCTGTGCATAAATTATTTTTTCCCTTAATGGACCCATGCCACTGTCGTACTTCTATGGAACAAAAACATCGAATTATGTATGCCGCATATTTTTTGTTTTTTTCAGGAAAACTAATAACTTTACGACAAAAAGTGTACTATCCTTTTTTAAATATAATTAAATTGTCTTTTAGCTGAGGTGTTGACCCCGTAGGGGTTCGTTTTCCATAAAAAAAATACCCTCAAAAATAAATTTGTAAATTACGATTCGGCCATGTTTAAGCAGCCATATCTACCTCAGTACCAGTTTCTGTTTGAAACAATAGCCCGTTCTTATTTAGCTTGACATCCTTTTTCGATCCGTATAGTTTTTTAGTAACTTTCATGACTTTGGTGAAAATATGAAAATATTGTACCCGGGGGTAGTATAGGCCAATTTAGTGGCTTTTGAGTATAACTCGAGAACCGCTTAATCTACGGCAAATATCAGACCCACCATGAATACATTTCTTTTTGTAAAACCAGTAGTTTTCTTTAAAAAATCAAAAAACCTAAAAAAAAACAGCGTATTTTATATTATATATAAGCTAATCACAATTTGTTTGAGTAAAATCGATGTCATAATAAAAAAGTTACGTACATTTGTTTCAAACTCCTTTTCGCCATCTTTAAACAAAGATGGCAGGTTGTTTATGCAGGATTTTCGCAGGTATCTCAATTTTTTTTTGGGACATCATGGTCTTATGACGAATCAATTAAAATATATGAGTATCGGTTTGCAATTCAAGCCCAAAATCCTATTGGGCTCTTAGACTATTACGGAGCATTAATTTAAAACCCTAATTCGGTAATTTAGTAGTAAATAGGGTAATTACATCACGTCATGGGTAGGTATTTGGTCTTAGTATTAGTATTTTTTGATAACTTATCACAAAAACCGGAATATAATTTCAAAAAATATAATACCACTGCTTAAGAATTATACTCTAATCGCCTTCTTTTTCCACGCCCACAGTTGACGCAGTTGGCTGCGCCCTCCACCGGTAGATGATCGAACCATTTCTATACTTTTTTTACGTTCTGATAAATTAGTTTTTGATAATTTCATTTACTAAATATTTTTTTACAAATATTGTTTATATACTTTGCTTTTCTATAAATTATGCCCCGTTGAGTCATTTTAAATTCCGCACGCTAATTTCGAAAATTATATTAAAACAGGGGCATTTCGATAATCAACTTTATGTAATAAGTACTAACATATCTTTAAAGCTAAAAGTGATAGATAACATTCAGTTTGACAGTTGAGTTTTTTATAAAAAAATACCTTTTCTCTAAATGCAATTTTGTAAAAACTTGTGTAGCTTGAAAACAGATTGATGTATCTCGTTTTAACTTTTGTCGAAATTTGAGTGTCGAATGGAAATAGAGTAAACCGCCCTAAAATGCATAATTTGGATCACCCTGTACTAAACGAATTTCTTTTTTTTTTCCTGCCCTTAGAATTTGTAAATATTTTGGATTTTTTAATAACAGACCAATTACAAATTGTTTAAACTGCATGTACCACAACGTTATTGTTCTTATTAAATAAGTGGTACATATTTAATTATTATGTTGATGTAACTAAAGTGGAGCAGCTTTTGTTTTGTTTTCGTTTTTAGTATTTAGGTGTAGGTATCTTATAAAAATATATGAAAACCGCTTTATAACAAGAATTTTAATTACATACTAATTCGAGTTACATGTAATGGTGAAACGCTCACCATAAATAAGCGCACAGAAAAAAAGCAAAAAATAAGTATTTGCACAGAAAAAAGGCGGATGCGGAAAATGCGCGCAAAAAAAGCGCACATAGTAAAACAGCGCACAGGTAGATAATACAAAGAAAGCTTATGTGGAAAAAATCATAATCATATTGATCAGGTTTTTAAGATTATTGCTATATATCATCTCAACTTTGCCCACAAAAAGAGGGGTATATATAGGGTGTTTCCTAAAAAATGGTCAAAAATTCACACGGCGTTTCTTTACATTATTTTAATAGAATTAGTAGTGAAATCACATTTTAAAAAAACAACTTTATAATGAGTTTTAATGCGCAAAAAATAGTTAGCAATCCATAAAAAATTAAGCTGATTGTATTACAATTACGTCCAGGAAGTGGGCTACAGGGTGATGGTAGTAAATTAAAAAAAAAAACAGATCTTTGAAAAACAGCTTTGTCAGGAATTTTGGATCGTTAGGGATACGTTAAACAATCATATCATTAACCAGGGTTGCCAATCGTACTATATTATATAGTATTGTACTATATTTCGAATCTATATACTATATATTGTTGAAGAAAGATATACTTAGTATGCAAAAATACTATATTTTACTTTGATCTTGATTTGGTCTATATTTTGCAAGGTCGAGACAAAAATCAGACAAATCCCTTCGGAACCTACCAATATGCCTATAAATGAACGCGCCTTTTGACACATAAAATCTTTTAGATGTGTTTAATATTATGTCAACCTTAAAGTCAGTGTTAGAACAGCGCAAAAAGACTGTTTCTATGATTATGACGCAAAAAAAAACGTTGCAATGACAAAATTAAGAAGAATTTTTTATTGGTCATTGAAAAATGTCTGGAATATCTTAATAAGTGGTTTAATTTGGATGAAAGCAATTGGTTATTTAAAATTCAAAAATTAACCTTAAAATTAATATGGACAAACTTTACGCTGAAATAACAGTGTTAAACGAAATCTATGCAAAAACGAAAGATTGCAGTGAATTCACCAACAAAAATACAATTCAAAATAAGCCGAATAATTTTAAAAATACCAGAAATAATCAGGATCAGGCACACCTCTTATTGGATTTCTGTAATCCGTCAAACTTCATGAGATATTGGTATGTTGTAGACTGGACCTTTCTTATCAAAAGTTCTTATGGGCCCAACTTAAATTAATGACCAGTTTTTGAAATACGGGGTGTTGAAAGTGATAATGTCCAAGAAGCATCTTTAGACGGGTTTTCCAAAAATGTACACAATGTTAGTAGTACATATATTTACGATTTATTTATTATTTTTAATCTGTACCTTTAAAACCTTATCTAAAGGGTGTTTAAGTCCGTCTAAAGTAATCAACCGCGGCCCCGTGTAAATTTTCCCTATTCGTGGCGGTCATTCCAGAAAACTTAGAATTTACAGAATCCCCGACGATGGCAACATAGCTGCGTCACTGGAATCATCTCGCTAAAACCAAAGTGGGCTGAATTTTCACAATATTTTCATTTGATTATTTCTACGTCCAACTAAGTTCTTTTTTACAAAAATAAAACTCAACACACAGTAAAAAAACACCAAAAATTCAAGACACCGGGTCCGACGGCCAAGACAACACTGCATTTATTACAAACCGCAGCACACGAGAAAGACCGGCGCGGGCACGGAAATATTACGTGACCGTAGGAGTCTAAAAAAAAACGCCTCACGGGCCGCTGTCATTATAAAACATGTGTGTGTTCAGTTTTGGTATGTTTGTTTACGGCGATTTTTTTTAATTCGGGCACGAATTTTATGTGAATTTTATCAAAGTTTTTAAAATGACGCAGCCCACGAAAAAGACTGTAGTGGGCTGCGTTAAAATAATTAATGGCTAATGAGTAAATTATAAAGAAAATACCTATAAGATAAACAATGCCGCGAACGTGTAATTAGTGTTGTTCCTTATCGGTCCAACTATAAAACTGAAACCTAATATGTTGCAAACGGGAAAGAAGTGGTAAAAGATAAGATCTTGGATAAGATTGATAAAGTAATAGACATCCTTAGTGACATTTTCGATAGTTGTCATTCCTTATTAAGCAATTAGGTCTCTTGAAAAGGTAACCTGAGAATCAAAGATATGGTGGATACACTTTAATGTTGGCTTCATCTTTGTTTATCCAGTTATCCAGTGCATACACGTCAATTTACAATTCTAAGGTAATATGTCTTCCGCACCCCCGCAATATTAAAAAACTGATTTGTAAAATATTGTTAACAGATAGTAATCTCTCTGGTAGTGTGGAATATTTAAAAAGTAAGATACAGCTTTTAAAAGAACATGAGTTGGTAGTTAACTTACACTTTAATGAAATATATATTAAATTTTGTGCTGGGTAATTTTTCAAAAAATTATTGACGACCACTATATTCAGTTCATTGAATGTGAAAACCATCTCACTTATTCACAAAATCACTTGTTTCTTTTTAATAAATTATTGTGAAATGTTTTATATTGACATTTTTTTTCAGATAACTGTAGCGGGTGTTTTTGCGGAGAAAAACTATTGTCAAAGCTTGAAAAAATTAGTTTAAGGGCATGTAAAGTTTTTTAAAATAATTTTATTAAAAAGCACAATGATTTAGTGTCTGCTAATAAATCTTTGAATAAGAACTCAGACAAAGATGATGACACTCAAAGAAAAATTAAAAAACTAAAAGCTTAGGTTTGATATATCCAATTTTGAAAGACTTGTATAGATTTAAAGTTACTATCGATATATGTACCTGAAGATATTAGAGTGCAAATTTTGTATAATTTTTTATTTTATAGATTCAGTTCTTTTATCCATAATAAACACATATATCAGCAAAATATTTTTTTCAATTTTTGCCTATAAAAGAACAAAAATTTTTTGTTAATTTATTTAAATTGTGTAAAAACATATAATATATTAAGCAATACAATAAGAATCCTGGGACTCCTCAGATCACGTGACCGCCGACTTGCTTATAAGGCGTCATAGCGGGTCTTTATCGTTGGCTGCGTTACAAACACATGTTACTCTCAGTGTCGACCTTAGAGCTTAGGAAAATCTGAGCTAACCTTTCACGATTTGACTTGTTGCCATTATATAAATAAAAAAATAAACTTTTGTTTGAAACTCGTAGTCAATGATTGAGTAGAAATAAAACTTTGGACTTCCATTGTCTTTATCTGAGGGCACGGCAGTGCCTCGCCAAGTTCGCGCTGCCGTACCATCTTTTCTTGAAACATTTCAGCCCATATTTGACCTATATAAAACTCTACTTCGGAAAGAGCTACGAATCTCATACTTTGCACAGTCGTAGACCTTCATAGAGTTAACAACCCCGCCAAGTTTTATGGACTTCTAGAAAGTAGTAAAGTAGTTACGAAGTTTCAAAAAACGTCGAAATTGCCACTCACTCACTGACTCACTCACTCTTGTATAGATAATCAAAATTCTACTGTACTTCCAGACATGCTACAGAGCTGAAATTTGGCAGACTGATAGAAATTATGACCAAACCCCTGGAAAAAATCAAAAAGTCCCAAAATTCGAATTAACTCCCCTCCCTTATACATGTAAAATTATTTAAAAGTAACATTACCCACTTCTAGAAATACTAGAGAGCTGAGCTTTGGCAGCCTGGTAGGAACTATGATAAAACTATAGGAAAAAATTATAGCACCCCAAAATTCTAATTTTACTTCTCTCCCATATAAATGTAAAGTTATGTAAAAGTAACACTGCCCACTTCCAGAAACGCTAGAGAGCTGAGCTTTTTAAGACTGAAAGACACTATGATAAAGCTATAGGAAAAATTTTAAAAACACTAATATTTTAATTTACCTCCCTCACCTATAAATGTAAATTTATATAAATGTATTGCCCACTTCCAGAAACGCTAGAGAGCTGAGCTTTGGAAGGCTGATAGAAACTATAATAAAACCATGGAAAAAAATTTAAAAACCCCAAAAATTTTTATTTACTCTCCTTCCCAATAAATGTCAAGTTACGTAAAAGTAACATTACCCGCTTCCAGAAACGCTAGAGAGCTGAGCATTGGAAGACTGATAGGAACTATGATAAAACTATAGGAAAAAATTTAAAAACACGAACATTTTAATTTACTTCCCTCCCCTATACATGTAAAATTATGTAAAAGTAACATTGTCCACTTTCAGAAACGCTATAGAGCTGAGCTTTGGAAGGCTGATAGCAACTATGATAAAACCATGGGAAAAAATTTAAAAACCTCAAAATTTTAAGTAAGGCATTGCAAAAGTTTTGAACAATATTCCGCATATTTTACTATTTTAAAAATTAAATATTATCCAATTCCTTTAAAAAAGAAGTGAAATCATAACAAAAACACTTCATGTAAAAAAAGACAAGTACGCGGCATTCCGTAAAAAGAATTGAGATAAAAGTAAAGTCAAGTTCTCCAATACAAATTTCAAAATGAAAATAAGAAACTAGTTTGGAAATGTTTTTCTAAACCTAACTATTACGGGTGTAAATAACTCTTAGGCACAGTACTAAATTGAACATAAAGAAGTTTGGCTGTAATAGCAAAGTTTAGAAAAATATTTCCAACTAGTAAAAATCTTTCATTATGAAATTTGTATTGGAGCACTTGGCCTTACTTTTATCTCAATTCTTTTTACGGAATGTCATTTTCGCGTCCTTGGCTCTTTTTTACATGAAATGTTTTTGTGTTGATTTATGTTAAACAGGATGTTTCAGTAAGTAAGTATCTCTAACCGTTTTCAAGTGTAAACTAAACAATCCAGTCTAAGGCTGCTACTTGTTGTGCTGTCGGCCCGCCCCCTTTTTACCTTCCTAGCCCGCACAGCAACGGCTAGGTTAGAGGTATTGATTTCGACAAAAAATTTTTTTTGAGTTAACACCGAAAATGTGTTTTGGGTGTATTTTGACCTACCCTAGCAATATCGTCGTGATGTCTGTCTGTGTTGTGTGTGTATGTATGTATATCTGTCCGTAACGCGATAGCTCCTAAACCGCTTAACCGATTTACATAAAATTTTTAGGTAAAATAGCACTCGATACTGCAACGAGCTGATTAAATTTTAGTCAAAATTCATCAATGCTAATGACAGTTACAAAGTTTAAAAAATGCTAACATTTTAACGGAACGTCGCATCAATATGCGGTTTTCGGAATATAGTAGCGCGTTTTTTGAAAAAAATCATGTTATAACCGAAAAGTTCGTAGGAGCTTTCATTTCGGAGATATTTACAAAAAACTGTTTTCAAGGTTGATATAACGTGTGTGTGCTAATGGGCTATGAAGGTATCAGATCCGTCATGGGTCCATTTATTTAATTCTAACCGCTTGTTTTCCTTAAGGTGTGGTTTCAAACAGAAAAACTACAAAACTACTAAATACTTATCCTATGAAATTTTCGTTTGGATGGTTAATAGTGCTTCAACTCCCCAAATAGAAAAGCCGCATTTTAAAATAATAAAATAGAATATCCTTAATACCGGTTAAAACTGTTGGAACAATGACTAATAGTTAATCGTCCTCTACAATAGGAAAAAAGATTCCCTTTTTACTTGGGGATATAGTCCAAGTAGCTCAAAACGAAAGCCGGCCCTGCTAACACGAAATCCGTAATATGATGTCATACACCTGTTGCCACTTCCTGAAAAACTTGTTTGAAAAGGGGCCGTTCATAAATTATGTTGTCTAAATGAGTTTTTATCTTAGGACGTAATAAGAAATACACAGCATAAAACGACGCGACACAGGCTAATAAGCGCATGACAAATTATTGCACGGTTTGAATAGCCTAACCAACTTAAAGCACTATATATTCTGGTAAGGTAAGAAGTTGAACCTTACTTACTATTTATACAATTTTACAGAGGCAGAGTAGGCGGCAACAGCGGAAAAGCTACATTGTTTACCAACAAATGAATGAATGACCGCCGAAAACGGGCCTACTACTTCTCTTTATATTTTATTACTCTGAGGTTTAAGTAAATATTATTCGAAAATGTTAATTAGAAGCAAGTGATAGTGTGTTTTAGATTGAACCTTTCATATCAAAACTTCTTGTTGAAAGTGATAATGTCCATGAGGCATTATAGCTCTTTAGACGGGTTTTTCAAACACTTACGCATTGTTATTATTACATAGATTTACGCTTTTTACAGGGCACGGCACAGATGTACAAAACGCTTAAATATTTTTTAATAATATTTAAAGAATAATATTTAATGAAACATCCTGTATTAAATACTTAATAAGTCAAGAATCATTAAAAAACTAATAAATACTCTTTATGTAAAATTTCGTATATGTTTGAAGAACCCGTCTAAAAAAATATTACGCTTCTTGAACATTATCACTTTCAACACTCTGTATTTCAAAAACTGAAAATTAATTTAATTTGGGCCCCTGACAACTTCAGATGAGCAAGGTTTAATCCACAACATACTAATAAGCTTGTTTTTCATTAAAACATTCGACTAATATTTACTTAAACACCCTGTAGATAACGTTTTAGAGGTATTACAGATTAGAAATAATAAATAAATCGTAAATGTATGTTAGAGTAATATTGCGTTTATGTTTGGAAAAACCGTCTAAAGAGCCATTATGCTTCTTATACATTATTACTTTTAACACCCTGTATTTCAAAAACTGGTCAATAATTGAGGTAGGGCCCATGAGAACTTTTGATGATTATTAATCTACAACAAACTACAGTTTGTTTCTCATTAAAACATTTGACTAATATTTAATTAAACACCCTACAGATAATGTTTTAGAGGTACAGATAAAATATAATAAATAAAACGTAAATATATGTATTAGTAACATTGCGTATATGTTTGAAAAAACTGGTTAAAGAGCTATTATGCTTCTTGGACATTATCACTTTCAACACCCTATATTTCAAAAACTGGTTATTAATTTGAGTTGAGCCCACAAGAACTTATGATAAGAAAAGTTACCAACATACCAAAATTTCGTGAAGTTTAACGGATTACAGAAATTCCATAACAGCTGTGCCTGATCCTTTACTTATAATTACTTCATTTCTGCTCTCTATTCCTGCAACATCGGCGTTTACAGAAAGAATTTTTTCAATTATGAATTTTAGTGGCGGGAAGAAAGTAATAGAGGAAGTATTTCATTAATAAAAAATTAACTTTTGGTCCACGTTAATTTAAAAGTTACATGTGATAATATGATACTTTTCTGTCAAATAAAAAATTGTTAAAAGATGGAAGAGGTGTAAAAAATATAGTTTTTTGCAAAAATAAATAAGTAGAAATTACGCCTTGCCCTTTTGCTCATATAATACTCTATATTTTTTAGCTGTACTATATTTTTTTGTTTTTTATTGAAAAATACTATATTTATTTTAAAAAAAGTTGGCAACCCTATCATTAACTGATGATATCGGATATAGTAGTGAAATTTTGTAAAAAACATATTTTTAATAGTTATTTACCTAACAAGTGCGGAAAGTGATACTTTTCCGCACGCGACGGAAGTTGCAGGAACGACGCGGAGCGGAGTTCGGGCAACCGTCAAGGGCGGAAAAGACATTTTCCGCAAGTGTTAGGTACAACATTTTTCCTATGAACGTGGAAATCGTCAGTTTTTTAGAAAAAAAATAGTTTTTATCGGACAATTTTTTGGTCTTTTAGGTTAGAACACGCCAAGCACAAAGAATAAGGAATGAAATTGATGCATTCTTCTTTAATAACTTAAAAATAAAGTTATAAAAAATGAGTGCGGAAAAGTTACTTTTCCGCACTAGTGCGGCAAAGTTACTTTTCCGCACTCAAAACTATTTTATGTAATTTTGCATAAAATTAAATAAGAAACTAAAGATTTGTTAATATTTTCTTTATTTTTTAAAATAATAACAGAAAAATCGGAAAACTTTAAACTAATTTTACTATTTACTATAAAAATTAAAATTGAAGCTACAATTTGTAGCGCATTGCAGGTTCACTGCTGAGTCAGCTCCTTTTAAATGTGCTTTCATTTCACTGGCGTTTATAATTTGGCCCGTTTTTGAAGTAAAAATATGAGATTCCTGGATTTCCATGGATTTTACGACACTGGAACTTTCTTCTTGGCCTTGATAAATAATGGAAGATGGTGCCTCACTTTCAATGTGATCTAGCTGCAGATTCTGATACATGTTGTTTAATGGTTTTTTTGATAAAATGTTTTCCGCAATTTTTTTCTTATTTTGTAGGGAATCCTCTATATAGGATTCCGCCACAGAAGTGGACTTCCAGCCCCCATGCCTTTTAATATTTGTGATATTGCTTCCTGCGTCAGCTAGCATTGTGGCCAATGATCGTCTAAAGCAATGGCCGGTGTACATTTCAGGATTTTTGAGGCCCAGATATCCTGCAATGTTACTTGGCATTTTTCCAAACGTATTAATGCCGACGCATTGATTACCGCACTTTCCAGCTTTGTAGTTTAGGAAAAAACGATTTGTGGTGCAGTTTAAAGGACGTAACGACTTGTATTTTTTATATAAAGCGATGTAGCTGTCTTCGCAAACCACAAATTTTCTACATACCTTTGTTTTAGTATCTGGTATGGTAATCAAGAGAATGTCGTCTTTTTCTTCAATGTTGTCGATGGTTAGTTTCGTTAGTTCTTCCCTGCGACACGCCCCAGCTACGCCGAAGATGGTGGCAACTTTCATCATGAGATAAACCGAGTCTGGCGCTTGGGTCAAAAATTTTTCCGTGTCCTCCTTTTCAAATATTCTGGATTTTTTTGGTTTAAAGCCTTCATTTTTGCGTTTTAGAAAGGCTGTCAATTTACAAAAATTTTTAAGATCGATGTTATGTTTGACTTTAAGGACCATTTTAACCATGGAATACTTGGACCATAAAGTAGAAGGAGAGAGTTTCTTCGATAAATAATAAAAATAGGCCAATATTACCTCCTCTTTTGAAGCAGCCACTGCTAAGGTCATACTCTTGCTTTTACACCATGATTCTAAAGCTTCGTATTCTTTGTTGTATCTTGGCGAAGATTTCTCGGGTATCAACGATAGTGTGGCCGCATTTGCTGCCTCCAAAATCTCCTGGGGCGTTTCCTGTTCGGAATCTGAGTCCATTGGGTCAAAAATAGTGGATAATATTATACTATAACGACGCTGCAGCTCAAAAAGCTATCAAACCGTTTGTTTGTATTTTAATTTGTTGCTATGGTATCTAAACAGTGATGCTATACTTACTCATAGCCACCTTAAAAATAATGACATCTACATGTTGGGTGTCAGTTCTGTTATTCTGTTAATAGAGTGCTTGACAAAGTAAAAAACTGTCATTAATAAAGGCAGCTTCTAAAAAACTTTGCTTATTAATAGAGTACCTATGAGAAACAATAGTAATACTCACATAATAAATATTGCAAAAAACTGTTTACTGTTATTGCAGTTCCATATTTTCATTAAAACTCATGTAAAAACAAAATTCAAGGGGCAGTGCGGAAAAGTAACTTTTCCGCACTAGTGCGGAAAAGTGCTACTTCCCGCACGCAAAAGAGTGCGGAAAAGTACACTTTTCCGCACGCGAGTAGGAAAAATACAATTTTGTCAGGAATTTTGGATAGAAAAACGTGTTCCTAACGTTAAACAATTAAAGCGTTTACTGATTGTATTACATTTAAGCCCAGAAAGTGAGCTACAGTGTGATATCTTAAATAATAGAATTTTTTTTTGAAAATCACATTTTTGAAAAACAACATTGTCAGGAATTTTGGATAGCCTACTACTACTATGTCGGTTTAGAACGTTTTTCTACGTTGTCCGACGCCTATTCTCCACCTCCTTCGATCCTGACAATCATCTTCTGTCAGATTCTTTTGACTCATTGATCTTTGGATTGACTGTTGCCATTCTAGTTTAGGACGTCCTCTTTTTCTGCGCCCTACTGGTTGCCACTCCAGGACCTGTTTTGATAATCTTTATCCGTTGTACATGGCCGTACCATATCAGTTGCCTTTTAGTGATGTCATCCGTTATGCTTCCCTCGATTCCCATTCTTTCTTTTATGATCTCATTTCTTATGTGATCTAATCTAGATATTCTCATTGATCTTCTTATTGCATCCATTTCGACACTTTCCATTTTTGTTTTGTATTTTTCTGTTACGCGACAAGTCTCTATTCCATACAACAGCGTGCTTTTTATCATTGTTTCACATATGTTAAATTTTACATTCTTTCTTATCTCTCTGCTCCATAAAATACTGTTAAGATATCCAATAACCTTTTTTGCTTTTACTTTTCTTTTTTCCAATTCTTTACAGTCTGTTCCTGTCTTATCAAATGTGACACCCAATTATACATACTCATTGCATGGAGATATTGTTTGTCCATTGTCTAGTTCTAACTCACTGGATTCGTTTCCAATACATAAGTACTGTGTCTTGTCCACGTTCACTGTTAGTCCCCACTTTTGGTATTCTTCCGTTAACTTTCTCATCATATACTCCATGTCTTCTTTATCATTAGCTACAATTACTTGGTCGTCAGCAAACTGTAGTGTGTATATAGTAAATCGGTCGTTAAGTTGTATTCCCATGCCGTGCACTTTACGTTTCCACTTTTTTAGAGCCACTGCGATATATATTTTAAAAAGAGTTGGAGAGATACAACATCCCTGTCTTAAGCCTTCTGTTAGCAGGAATTCTTTTGAAAGTCGATTTCCAATTTTAATTTTAGATTTTGACCCTTTGTATAGTTATTTTCTCGCTTTTATGTATGTATGATTGATATTAGTTTGTTCCAACACCGTCCATAATTTTTCTACTGGAACGGTATCATATGCTTTTTGTAGGTCTACAAAGGTAACATGAGTCTCTATATTTCTGGCGCTTCTTTTCTCAATTACTTGTTTAAGACAAAAACATTATCACTACAAGATCTGCCTGCACGAAACCCACTTTGCTCTTCTTCTTCTTGTTCATGAAAATCATTCTCTATTAGATCTCTAAGAATCCTACCGTACAATCTACTTAGAGTGCTGGTGACTGAAATTCCTCTGTAATTGTTACAATCCAGCTTGTTTCCATTTTTATGTATTGAGGATATGAATGCAATTTTCCAATCATTAGGTACTGGATGTCCGTTTATGCATTGATTGATAAAATATGTGAGATTTTCGAGTAGTTTCTCTGATCCATATTTGAGCATTTTAGCATATATTCCCCCAGGTCCACTAACTTTTCCGGATTTAAGCTTTTTTATACTATTCTTTATCATTTCTTTTTCGATAATTACTTCCTCTCCATGTACTTCTATGTCTCTCCTCGGAGAAGCTGTTAGATATTCGAGTCTCGTCTCCTGCAGCAGTCCTTTGTAGTCTTCTGTCCATTGTTCTGGTTTGATGATCTGGATGTTTACTTTTTCTTTGGTTGGGTTTTTTACTGTAGAAATGAATTTCCATACTTCAGAGTTCTGCCTACCTCCTACGTGTGTATTTATATCGTGGCATTTGCGCTCGAACATTTCATTTTTTCTGTGCGTATCAAACTTCTTAGCTGTCTTCTGGTTTCCCTGTATATTTCTAGGTCTCTTTGCTCTTTAGTACTGAGCTATTTCAAGTATGTGCGTTTTTTCTCTTTGACCATTTCCTGTATTTTCTCCGTCCACCACATCTTCCTGTTATTTCTATTATCTTGGTATCCAACAGCTTCGTTGCTTGCTTCCTTCAAGCTTTTTATTATGTTTGTATATATCTCTTTAAATGAGTGATTTGTGTTTATTAATTTTTGATCTAATCTGTTCTGATACAATCTTTGAGTACTTTCGATTTCTAGACTTCTAAAGTTGTATTTTTGATTGTCTTCGATGCACTCTAGGTTTTCATTTTCTCTAGAACTTTCGTCCTTATTTGTTTTTCTTAAAGGGAATAATATTTTCGCTTTTACCAGATGGTGGTCAGATCCACAGGTAACACCACGAAGTGCTCGCACATCATACCACTTTAATTGCGAGTGTTGTCCACCTATAGCATAATCAATGATTGATTTAAGATTTCTTGTTGGCTGAATCCAGGTATATCGATGAATATCCTTATGTTTAAAAAAACCATTATTTAGATAGCCAAAAATAGTTAGGAATACGTTAAACAATTATAGAATTCACTGATTGTATTTCATTTAGGTCCAGGAGGTTAACTACCGGGTGATATCGAAATTAGTAGTGAAACTTTGTAAAAACCATAATTTTTAAAACCAACTTTGTCAGGAGTTTTAATATGCAAAAATGGTTAGGAATACGCTAAAAAATCATACCATTGTTGTTTGTTTAATATTTAGGTCCAGGAAGTAAGCAGTGTGATATCTTAAAAACTTGTAAAATAAAAAAAATCACATTTTTGAAAAACAATTTTGCCAGGATTTTTTGTTACCACAAAAAAGTTAGGAATACGTAAAAAAGCTATACCTAATTTATTAGGGCCAGGAAGTGAGCTACACGGTAATATCTCAAATAGTAGTAAATTTAAAAAAAAAATCATCTTTGTTACAAATACGTCAAGAAATCAAACCAAACACTTATTATATTTTATTTAGCTTCAGGAAGTAAATTACAAAGTCATATCTTAAATACTAGTAAAATTAAAAGAAAAATCACATTTAGGTCCAGGAAGTTAATTTGATCAGACCACCACCTCTGCTTCATGCAATGGAATACACCATCCACGCCGCGTCTACGACGACCGATTTATGGTCGTCGTAGACGCGGCGTGGCGAACCGAACCGAACCAAACTGAAGTATGGTGCTTGTGCAAGTTAGAGTGAAGTGAAGAGTGAAGAGTAAGTGAAGGGCCAATATAGTCAAATGCCTTATTTTTCACCGCTGTCATGGTTACGTTACATCAAAACCGCGACACCACGCGAAAGCGCCCGTAAAATATTCATTTAGATGAGGGCTAATTTTAGATTCTACAGTTCGCTTCATGCATCTGTTTCGGCAATTTTGAAGCGTCTCTGTATGTAAACATATTTAGATATAATAAATTCGCGACAAGCCCATCAATATCCCAAAAATAAACAAAACATCGGTTCGGTTCGGTTCGGTTCGTTTCGGTTCATCTCTATACTCTAACAATATAACTTATAGGCGCTCTTTATCTTACAATGAACGGTGGTAATTTAATTAATAAAAAAAATCGAAAATCAATCAACATCGTTGCGCTGATTAAGCGACCTTAAATGAAATGACAAAGTAAGTAATTTTTGTTTTTATTTATTAAAAAAATAAAAATTTTGACTTCAAAATTTCCGTGTATATTGGCGCGAGTATATTCAAGAATCGATCCAATCTGTGACATCCAATGTATATTTTCATCTTAATTGCAGGCACTTGTAACATCCGTCAAAGCGACAACCTTGCACTAGGCCTATTTTATTAATTAAATTTGGTTTATTTTTTATTTTGGGGCGGCTGTTGCTATGTGGTCCTGCGATTCACTTGACTTGCATCTTTGTAAAAATATTTAAAAATGTTAGCATAATAATTATTGTTAGCTAGCTTATTGGGAACATAAATAAAAAATATAAATAAATATATCTTCATGTACCTCAGAGCAAAAGTGAATTAACTAACGAACTTGGATAGGGACTTGATACTATTTGTGAATTGCTATCTCCGTCCTCCTTTTTACCACGTTGTTAAAGTCAGATGAGTAAAAAGAGCGCTAAATGTTAATCTAGCTACGTCAAAACGTACTGATTTATAATAGTATCTTTTTAACTTTATTCAGTGATTTTTTTACAAAAAAAATCTGCTGAATTAAATTAAAATTCTTATAAATCAATCAATACATATATACCATGTGGGCCAAAAAAAACCAGACAAATTTTTTTCATTATAACTTTTGAACTATACCATCGATTTTAATGGGACAAACTGCGCTTGGCAGAGAATTAATCAGAGTTTTGACTAATTATAATTATTTGTCAGCGATCTCAAAATCCAAGATGGCGGACAATATTAAAATGTACCCTTTAAAGATGCTGGTTTATTCTTATGTTGCGAACACGTTTGAATTTTAATTAGTAGAAAAGCTGCGTTCTTGCCACACACAATGATTCTAAAAAAAATATTTTTGTTTCAACCATTGTTTTGAAAATTATACCATTGCCTTGCCAATCATGTCTGCATTTATTTCCTTACAAATTTATTACTACTGAACCTTTGACTTTGATGAAATAAAAAACATCCTGGTGAGAATTGATTGTTTTTTAAAGATCACGATCAAAATTTATCGCCATCTTAAAATTTAAGATGGCGGACAGAATCATACTTGATTTTTAAAAATGGTGGGTTTATTCTTTTTTTTTTTGGAAATATTTTAGATTTTTTCTTAATTTATAGAAAAGCACTACTTTTCCCGCGCACAACGAGGTACAAATTAGCAAAATCGGTGTAGTGGTTCTCAAAAAACCTATTTCTGTTTTAGTCATTGTGTTACAGATTATACGATTGCATTGCCAACCGTGTCTGCATTCATTTTCTTATAAACTCATTATTACCAAACCGATTTTAGTGAAATAAGAAAAATGATGGTGAGAATTGATTGTTCTTTCAAGGTTATAATCGAAATTTGCCGCCATCCTAAAAGTTAAGATGTTGGACAGAACCATACTTGATCCTTCAAAGAGGCACTTTTATTCTTATTTTTCGAAAATGTTTTAGTTTTTTTTATTAATTTATTGGAACGTACTACTTTTCTCCCGCTTAGTAAAGTACAATTTAATAAAATCGGCGAAGTAGTTCTCACAAAATCTGATTTTGTACAATTGTTTTACAAGTTTTGCGATTGCATTGGCAATTCCTGTCCGACATCTTAAATTCTAAGATGGCGGCAAATTTTGATTATAATCTTTAAAGAGCGATCAATTCTTACCACGATTTTTTGTGTTTCACTAAAATTCGTAGAATTTATAAGAAAATTAATAATAATAGTATAATCTCTAAAACAATGGTTGAAACAAAAATAGATATTTTGAGAACCACCACACTGATTTTAATCTTTTTTACATCGTTGTGTGGGGAAAAAGTAGTAATTTTTCATAGATTAAAAAAAATCTAAAATATTTTCGGAAAATAAGAATAAACACGCCATTTTAAAGAATCAAGAATAATTCTGTCCCCCATTTTAAAATTTAAGATGGCGATAACTTTGATCATGATCTTGATGATCAGGATATTGTTTATTTCCACTAACATCGGTTCAGTAGCAATGAATTTAAAAGTAAATAAATGCAGACATGATTGGCAAGCAATCGTATAATATGCAAAACAATGGTTGAACAAAAATATTTTTTTATAGAACCACTGAACCAATTTTGCTGAATCGTACCTTGTCGTGCCTGGCAAGAACGCAGCCTTCTTAATAATTTAAAAAAATAATTAGAACATATTCGCAACACAAGAATAAACGAGCATCTTTGAAAGGTACATTTTAATTTCGTCCGCCACCTTGGATTTTGAGATGGCAGACAAAAAATGATAAATTAGTCAAAACTCTGATTAATTCTTTGGCAAGTGCAGTTTGTTCCATTAATATCGATTATATAGTTCAAAAGTTATAATAAAAAAAATGTCCAGGTTTTTTTGGCCCACCCTGTAAAGAAAAAGAGTTCAGAAACTGCTTAACCGATTTTATTGAAATTTGGAATAGGTACATGTTCCATGAGTTTTCTGTCTGGTTAAGGCATTTTTTTTTACGCTACGGTGCATTCAATTCAGGCTAACTGACGAAGCCAGTTATTACTTGGCTTGTTATTTATAAAATAGCGTTTAATTTTGGTATGTTTGCTTAAATGTATTTTAAATGTGTTATGGCTCTTAAAAAACATAAAAATATTTAAAGTAAAGAAAAATTATGAACGCTGGCAAAAATAAAAATATGATATGTAGGTATTAAATATCTAAAAGAATGTCACATGACGATCTTTTAGAAATTGACATAAAATTTATTTTGAATTAAATTAAATAAAAAATTAATTAATTAACAATTTGTCAAAAAAATTGTTTAAAATGTTTTGGTTCGGTCCAAACTACCCATTTTTGTTTACAAAATTGTATTGTTACTTAATCAAATGATACACCTGAAAACCGCAAGTTTTTATCTGTTTTTATAACAAAATTCTGAATTTACCACCTTCATCTCCTTTACCTCCTTACCTACCCCCTGTTTTTGTTCATAAAATTTTATTGTCAATAGTTCAAATGATAAATCTAAAAACCGCATGTTCTTATCTATTTTGGTTAAGTTATAAGTTTATCCCCTTGACACCCCTCAACCATCCCCTATCCCCAAATTTTTTTCAGAATATTGTATTGCATCGGACCTTCATCACCGTGCCAAATTTCGTTAAAATCGATTTATACGCCCCCCCCCTCCTAATTGCGCCTCTAATATATTTATTTATTTATTTCCAAGGAGTAGCACATATAAGAAAAATTCAGAAGAATAATTTAGGTACGTAAAAAAAAGTAAAAGTATGGGTTAGCCGATTTGGAAAAAAATATAGATATAAAAGAAAAGAAAATGGGAATAAATTGCTAGACTGAATAATAAAAACCTTATATTTTTATTTTATATTATTTGCATAATAATTAAGGGCCTTAATTCTGTGGCGCCCGTGTCAGTAAATAAAACATATCCAGCTAGGTATGGAGCTACATAATTTATCAAAAATTCGCTGAACATAGGTAAGTACCACTTTGTTGACGTCACATCCGGGGCTGATTTTTTTTTGATGGTCACGTTACGACACAACTGATTGTCTTTAAAATATTGAAGTTAGAATGACGGTTCATGGATAATTGATTTTTTTTAAATAAAGCCGTTTTGGGATTGTTTTTACTTTATGCTGGCAATTTTTTTTTAAATGTATAGTAAGCCCTAATTTTTCATAGCCGCTTCATTAGCTCACACAAAAATTAAGTTTAAAGCAGAAGCGAATGTGACAATCACATATGACAAAGTCAAATACATGTCAAATATAACAGTTGGCATGTGGTACATGGCGGGAAATTTGAATTCAAAATAAGGAATGCTAAATCTTGAAGATTTTAACCTTTTAATCATGTGGCTTCCTTACAAACCTTTGATGGAATATCGGGATGGTGCCTGAGAATATTGCACTGAAATTTTGCGGAAATCTGTAGTGCCATTTTGAAAATATCATAAAAAAACGTCTGACGTCCCATAAGACCCAATGTAAAATTCAGCCTCGGAAGAACAGCTGATTTTTTCAGAGTCGTGGCCTCTATTTTTGTGTTGGCCTTGGTCCAGTAAATCTAGTTACTGTAGTCATAGATTTTACTGGAATATCGGCCATTTAGTAATCAGTTTCTATGTGACTATGCTTAGGGGTGCTTCGCACCTCCCTGTTTACGTCTTGGAGGTGCCCTAGCTAAGGACACTCATCGTAAAGGCAAGCTTTATAGGAAGCGAAGCTAACGTCAAGCTTTCTATTTTTTGGTTATTATTTTGACAGGTTTTCCTCGGTTTCGCATTGGCGGTTCTGTTTTATTTTGAAGATGTTGTTTTACACAGTATGAAGGTACCTAAACTATATATATTTATGTAATTAGAATTAACAAGTTATGCTACAAACTATCTTGAAACTGTATCATTATTAAATAGATCTTTAGACTGTGTTAAAACCACATTTTTAAAATAACAACGAGAAGCCCATGCGAAACCGAGGAAAACATGTCAAAAATTATAACCAAAAAATATAAAGTCAAAGTTAGGCGTCGCTACCTGTAAAGCTTGCTTGAGGATGAGTGACCTTAGCCCTAGCCCCTTACTACCCCCGTAGTCGGCGCCCCTGTAGGTATTCTATTTTTGCAAACGACCGGTCCGCAATCGGCCAGCCCTGGGGTGAGTTGAGTATGTATACTTCATTTTAAATTCGTCTCTCTGTGACATCCATACTTACATAATTATGTTTTCGCTTTATTTGTGACCCCGCGTGGAAATCGAGCAAAAGCTGTTCCGGCAAAGTGTTTTTTTGTTTTTAATCAAAGTTTATTGAATTTAAAGGTAAGTAGATCTTAGGGCACGGCAGTGCCTCGCCAAGTTCGCGCGCCTTAACCATCTTTTCTGAAAACATTTCAGCCGATATTTGACCTACCGAAAACTCTACTTCGGAATGAGCTACGAATCTCAAACTTTGCACAGTCGTAGATCTCCATGGAGTTAACAAACCCTCCAAGTTTCATGGAATTCCAGAAAGTACTAAAGTAGTTACGAAATTTCAAAAAACGTCGAGATGTATAGATCATCAATATTCTACTGTACTTCCAGACATGCTACAAAGCTGAAATTGGAAATCATAAAACCCCAAAATTTTTATTTACTCCCCTCCCCTATACATTTAAAGTTATGTAAAAGTAGCATCGCCCACTTCCAGAAATGCTAGAGAGTTGAGCTTTGGCAGACTGATAGGAACTTTGATAAAACTATAGGAGAAAATCAAAAAACCCCAAAATTTTAATTTACTCCCCTCCCCTATACATTTAAAGTTATGTAAAAGTAGCATTGCGCACTTCCAGAAATGCTAGAGAGTTGAGCTTTGGCAGACTGATAGGAACTATGATAAAACTATAGGAAAAAACAACACAAAATTCTAATTTACTTCCCTCCCCTATAAATGTAAAGTTAAGTAAAAGTAACATTGCCTACTTCCAGAGCTGAGCTTTGGAAGACCGATAGTAACTATGATAAAGTTATAGAAAAAAATTAAAACACCCCAAAATTCTAATTTACTTTCTTCCCCTATAAATGTAAATTTATGTAAAAGTAACACTGCCCCCTTCCAGAAACGCTAGAAAGCTGAACTGTTTAAGACTCAAAGACAATATGATAAAACTATATTAAAAAATTTAAAAACACCAACATTTTAATTTACTTCCCTCTCCTATAAATGTAAATTTATATAAAACTAACTTTGACCACTTACAGAAACGCTAGAGAGCTGAGCATTGGAACACTGATAGGAACTATGATAAGGCTATAACAAAATTTAAAAACACGACAATTTTAATTTATTTCCCTCCCCTATACATGTAAAGTTATGTAAAAGTAACATTGTGCACTTTCAGAAACGCTAGAGAGCTGAGCTTTGAAAGGCTGATAGGAACTACTATAAAAGCATGTAAAAAAATTAAAAAACCTCAAAACTTTAAGTAAGGCGTTGCAAAAGTTTTGAACAACATTCCGCATATTTTACTACTTTAAAAATTAAGTATTATCCAATTCCTTTAAAAAAGAAGTGAAATCATAACAAAAACATTTCATGTAAGAAAAAAGCCAAGTACGCGAAAATGGCATTCCGTAAAAAGAATTGAGATAAAATTAAAGCCATGTTCTCGAATACAAATTTCAAAATGAAAGGTTCTTACTAGTTTATAAATATTTTTCTAAACTTGGCTATTACGGCTGTAAATGACTCTTAGACATAGTGCTAAATTGAACATAAAGAAGTTTGGCTGTAATAGCAAAGTGAAAAAAAAACATTTCCAAACTAGTAAGAACCTTTCATTTATATATATATATATTATATATAATTAAAGTAGCTTCAAAGAAAAAAATATATATAGTTTATCTTAGATTTTAATTCTTATATTCAAATATTTTTAAGAAGTGTTTATTTCGCTCTTTATTAATTCGAGTCACATTTCTCTAATTTTACAGGAGAGCGAAACAACTACCTGGAAACCTGGACTAGTGTTATTTTTGCACAGACTTAAAAATTCGGTTATTGCATATATCAATAGATTAAGTGCGGACTGTTGTCGTTTTTGCTCAGAACGTGCATTTACCTTAGAGGAGTCGATTCCACTGAAAAAATCTCAGTTTCTTGAAATGATCGATTCAATTTAAGTACCTAATTCAAGTACCTAAAATATCATGTAATGTACCTTATATTTAGTTTTTTACCCTATATGAAAATAATTTTTCCTTTTTGGGTTTTTAATAAATAATTGGTGTAATAATTTAATAACGATTGGTGTTTAAACTCATCGTTTTAAAATTTCTGACTTTAAAAGATTATCGCTTATTTTTTATTTAAATTTTAATTTAATTGCCATTTGGTGTAGTTTTTAAGAAAAGTTTCTGTTCTAAAATGATTTTATGTAGGGCATTGATTAATCAATTGGGATGCCGTGCCGACAAAGTTTTTACATTAGAAGATTTTCATCAACAAAACGATAAAGTAATGATGATTTAGTTTGAAAAAAATGTTATTAGGATAATACTACTACTACTATGTCGGTTTAGAACGTTTTTCTACGTTGTCGGACGCCTATTCTCCACCTCCTTCGATCCTGACAATCATCCTCTGTCCGATTCTTTTGACTCATTGATCTTTGGATTGACTGTTGCCATTCTAGTTTAGGACGCCCTCTTTTTCTGGGCCCTATTGGTTGCCATTCTAGGACCTGCTTTGGTAATCTTTCGTCGTTCATCCGTTGTACATGGCCGTACCATATCAGTTGCCTTTTAGTGATGTCATCCTTTATGCTTCCCTCGATTCCCATTCTTTCTTTTATGATCTCATTTCTTATGTGATCTATTCTAGATATTCTTACTGATCTTCTTATTGCATCTATTTCGACACTTTCCATTTTTGTTTTGTATTTTTCTGTTACGCGACAAGTCTCTATTCCATATAACAGCGTGCTTTTGACCATTGTTTCATATATGTTAAATTTTACATTCTTTTTTATCTTTCTGCTCCATAAAATACTGTCAAGACATCCAATAACTTTTTTTGCTTTTACTATTCTTTTTTCCAATTCTTTACAGTCTGTTCCTGTCTTATCAAATGTGACACCCAAGTATACATACTCATTGCATGGAGATATTGTTTGTGCATTTTCTAGTACTAACGCACTGGATTCGTTTCCAATACATAAGTACTGTGTCTTGTCCACGTTCACTGTTAATCCCCACTTTTGGTATTCTTCTGTTAACTTTCTCATCATATACTCCATGTCTTCTTTATCATTAGCCACAATTACTTGGTCGTCAGCAAACTGTAGTGTGTATATGGTAAATCGGTCGTTAAGTTGTATTCCCATGCCGTGCACTTTACGTTTCCAGTTTTTTAGAGCTACTGCGATACATATTTTAAAAAGAGTTGGAGAGATACAACATCCCTGTCTTAAGCTTTTTGTTACCAGGAATTCTTTTGAAAGTCGATTTCCAAATATAATTTTAGATTTTGACCCTTTGTATAGTCCTTTTCTAGCTTTTATATAAGTATGATTGATATTAGTTTGCTCTAAAGCTGTCCATAATTTTTCTACTGGAACGGTATCATATGCTTTTTGCAGGTCCACAAAGGTAACATGAGTCTCTATATTTCTGGCGCTCTTTTTCTCAATTACTTGTTTAAGACAAAAAACATTATCACTACAAGATCTGCCTGCGCGAAACCCACTTTGCTCTTCTTCTTCTTGTTCATGAAAATCATTCTCTATTAGATGGTACAATCTACTTAGAGTACTGGTTACTGAAATTCCTCTGTAATTGTTGCAATCCAGCTTGTTTCCTTTTTTATGTATTGAGGATATGAATGCAATTTTCCAATCATTAGGTACTGGATGTCCGTTTATGCATTGATTAATAATGTATTTGAGATTTTCAAGTAGTTTCTCTGATCCATATTTAAGCATTTCAGCATATATTCCCCCAGGTCCGCTAGCTTTTCCGGATTTAAGTTTTTTAATATTATTTTTTATCATTTCTTTTTCGATGATTACTTCCTCTCCATGTACTTCTATGTCTTTTCTCGGAGAGGCTGCCAGATATTCGGGTCTCGTCTCCTGCAGCAATCCCTTGTAGTGTTCTGTCCATTGTTCTAGTTTAATTATCTGGATGTTTACTTTTTCTTTTGTTGGATTTTTTACTGTAGAAATGAATTTCCATACTTCAGAACTCTGCCTACCTCCTACGTGTGTGTTTATGTCCTGGCACTTGCGCTCGAACATTTAATTTTTTTCTGTGCGTATCAAATTTCTTATTAGGATAATACCTAACATAAAGGACTTAATTAAAATTAAAATAATATTATTTGTTGCTTCCACAAATAGACTTTAACTTGGACTTCTATTAATGTAGGTACTTGGAATTTAAGTTTGCGGTTTGAATCGAAGCACTAATATTATTAAATTTTAATCAGATTTTTATGGTTTTGTAGACCTTTAATAAAATAAATTATTATAACAAAAACATTTCATGTAAAAAAATCGAAAGTGGTATTCCGTAAAAAGAATTGAGATAAAAGTAATGCCAAGTTCTCCAATACAAATTTAAAAATGAAAGGTTCTTACTAGTTTAGAAATGTTTTTCTAAACTTTGCTATTCCAGCCAATTTTCTTTATGTTCAATTTAGCACTATACCTAAGAGCATAAACTAATAAATAGACAACCAATCCAAAATGGCCCGATTTACCGAAATCTCATACCAGATGGCCATACACGACGGTGTAAATATTCATTGTGAATTGCCTCCTCTGAAAGAGTCGGCGGTGTTGCCATACCAAAGACAAATAACCAATCTACTTTACAATCGTCCTACTTTCCCCCGCTTATAGATTCCTTTTTCAAGACGTGGACATTTAGTTACCTGGCGTAAACAACCCGGAGCGCATGGCAATTCTTCCGCTCTTTTAAATGAGGTGCATTAAAGAGAGAGAGCCTCTCGGTCGGCCCCGTGGGTTTGCTCGAACTCTATTATGAATGAGGTATTTAGAATTTGGTAGGTATACGGTTTAATTTAATCAAATATTATTCCTTTTCGAGCGCCTGCCTATTTATTATAATATGCTTGGGCCAGAAACTAGTTAAATTCTACTTAGTGCAGGAGCTGTAGGTAGTTGAGTATGCAAAATAAGAGGAGCGCACTTTGACAGTGGGTCAAGGATCTGGATGTTGCCAAGCCAGGTTTTGGTCCAATTTTTTTTATCCATCCTCCTCTTATAGTCGTGTTCGAATTTCTGAAAATTTAACTATGTTGATGCCCTAAAGCCGCAATGACAGAGAAATGAATCAAAAATATTAAAAACCTAAGCTAAAAATAAAATCATATTAGTTCTTTACATTTTAGCTGCAAAAACCCCCATACCCCTAAAACCTAAAATTTTTAGGTTTTCTTCAAATTTTCTTAAAAACTAAGCTTCTTAGTGAAAAATATGTAATTATCTTTATTGTAGACAATAAAATTTCCTTTTTAGCGATATACAAGTCAGTGGGGTACGAACAAAGACAAACTCTCCAGCGGCGTCCGTTTATTGAGGTAATGCAAAAAAATGAAAAAAAGAAATATACATATTACCTGTTTTCCCCGATTTTATTGAAAACCAAGCTCTCTATTAAATATTGTGTCCTATAGTCGGTTGTAGACAATGAAATTTCCTTTTAAACGATGTGTAACAGGGCAGGATTAGTTTTATTTATAACAATTTAGGGCCTTGTTTTACAAGTTTTATCCAATTTTCTCAAAAACTAAGCTTTTTAGGAAAAAACATATTCCACACTTTATTGTAGAAAATGAAATTCCCTTTTTAATAGTGTATAAGTTTAGTGCAATCAGATTAACAGCAAACTCTCCAGCGGCGTCCGTTTTATGAGAAAATGTGAAAAAAATTAAAAACCACATGTTTGTCACAAGTTCTGCCCGGTTATCTTAAAAACCAAGCCCTCTATCAAAAATTGTGCCCTATAGTCGATTATAGACAATAAAAATTCCTTTTAAACGCCGTACCACAAGGTAAGGTTTATCTTCACAATAAAACTTCACAGGCGTCCGTAAATAAAATCAATTTTTACAAATCACCAAACAAATTAATTTTGTTACAGGTTTAGAAACTAACCTCAATAAAAAAAAAGTGTTCTAAAATTTATTGTAAAAAATAAAATTATGTGCGTAAATGGGGAACATTTACAAAATAAATAAATAAAAACATTTTTGTAACATGTTTCACCCGATTTTCCAAAAAACCGAGCTCTTTATCAAAAAATGTCTCTTATACTTGATTGTAGAAAAATTTTTTCCTTTTCAACGATGTATAACAAGGTAAGAAAAGTTTAATTTTTAAAACTTTGGGGACGTCCGTAAATTAAATCAATGTTTAAAAATCACCAAACAAATTAATTTTGGTTCGATTTTTTTTAAGATTCTTAAAATTTGAATCAGTGGCGGTAGTAGGCCATCCCCCCTCACATATCTAACCGTACCTACAAAATTATGGCGCAGGATGTGGAGAAAAGGTGAGTAGTAGGATCACCTTTGCTGCTAGAGCCGTACCTAGAATCTTTTTTCGGGGGGAGTTTCATCTTTTTTTTTTGTGGAGGAGGGATGGAAGGAAAGGTACAAGGGGTGCAAAGACTATCAATGCAGATGGCGGGTATATTGTGGTGATTCATTTGTTAATTTTTTAAAATTTATTTTATTTACAAACGCCCCTGAAGTTTTAAAAATGAAATTAATCTTACCAAGTTATATATCATTTAAAAGAAAATTTTATTTTCTATAAATCAGCTGTCAAGCATATTTCTTATAAAAAGCTTAGTTTTTTTGGAAAATCGGATGAAACATGTGACAAAAATGCTTTTATTTTTTTTGTTTTATATGACCCTTATATCTATACGAACTTCGCTGGAGAGTTTGTCATTAACCAAATCTCATTGACTTATATATCGGTAAAATGGGAATTTTGTTTTCATCAATTAAGTTTAGAACATTTTCAATTGGGCTTAGTTATTAAGGAAATTGGATAAAACCTGTAAAAAAATTAATTTATTTGTGATTTGTAAAGATTGATTTTATTTACGGACGCATGTGAGGTTTTAATTTAAAGCTTAATCTGATTTTGTGACACAGCAGTTAAAAGAAAATTTTATTGTCTACAATCGACTATGTAACATGATTTTTGACAGAAGGCTTAGTTTTTAAGGTAATCGGGTAAAACATAAGACAAACATGTGGTTTTTTAATTTTTTAAACATTTTCTGAACAAACGGACGCCGCTGGAAAGTTTGGTAATACTCTGCGCTAGCTTATACATAGTTCGGTTCGGTTCGGTTCGGTTCGGTTCGGTTCGGTTCGGTTCGGTTCGGTTTTTCAGAAAATTTGAAGAAAACCTCAAAATCGCAGGTTTTGAGGGGTTTTTGGGGGTTTTGCAGCTAACAAACTAATAAAGATTGGATTTTACACATTTTTGATTAATAATTTCTCTGTCATTGTGGCTTTAAGGCGTCAACTTTGTTAAATTTTCAGAAATTCGAACACGGCTATAAGAGAAGGGGGGATAAAAAAAATTAGACCAAAACCTGGCTTGGAAACATCCAGATCGTTAATCTGCGACCTTTTGTCAGCTAGAATCCATTGTCAAACTGCGGTCGTCATATTTTGCATACTCAACTACCTACAGCGCCTGCACTAACTCGTTTGTTTCGGCTTAGGCGTTTACGTTTCGGACATATAAATAATTGTCTATATATATATATATATATATATATATATATATACCGGGTGGGGCAAAAAAAACCGGACAATACATGAATAAACGAGCATCTTTGAAGGGTGCAATTTAATTTCGACCGCCATCTTGGATTTTGATATGGCGCGGTGGACCAAAAAAGATATTTAGATAAAACTCTGAATAATTCTCTGCCAAGTGCAGTTTGTCCCATTAAAATCGATGATATACTTCAAAAGTTATATTGAAAAAAAATTGACCGGTTTTTTTGGCGCACCCGGTATACATAGACTAATAATTTCTAAAATACAATAAATAATCAAAAATATCTTTGATTTTCATAATATATGCCCAAGAAGAAAGGGTAAGAAAGTCGTTGGATGGTTTTTAGATCGAGTGGCGCACTTTTTACACCGTAGCGACTACTTAAGTGTTTAATTAATAAAAAAAATTAATTGGCAGAAAACTGTCATTAGCATTAATGTAATTTGATCAAAAGCTAATCAACTCGTGAGTGTCGAACACTCTTTTACCTGAAACTTTTATGAACATCGGTTTAGTGGTTTAGGAGCTATCGTGTGACGGAGAGGCATACGCACACACGCAGGCAGACATCACGACGATATTGGTAAGATAGGTCAAAATACACCCAAATAACAAATTTTAGGCGTTATCTCAAAAAAAAATAGTTTCGTCGAAAATAATACCTTCACTACCCATTGCTGCGCGAGCTAGGAAGGTAAAGAAATATTTTCAGGGGACCCAAATTTAACCGCAAACCAAAAAATCGCTTTCCAATTTAGGCCAAATAGTTTAAAAAAATGGTTTTGAATTTAAGCAGCCAAAATCTTTGAATTTGCCCGACCACTATAAGATTTGGATATTTTTTTTATAAAAACTAAAAAATATTCAACTTTAGATGCCTTAATATATTTTAAAAAATTACACTCTTTCAAGGCTGGTCTATAATAGTAAAATAAAGATTTTTGCAACCCAGTAAAATGTTCACCATTTTGGATCCGCCACTCTTGAAATAAAAAACGTAAATGAAATAAAATTTCGGACTTCCATTCAGTTTACACTTGATAACGGTTAGAGATACTTACTAACCGAAACGTCGTGTTTTAAAATAAATAAAGACAATGGAAGTCCGAAATTTTATTTAATTTACGTTTTTTATTTCCTGTAAAATGTTGTTGGAAAAAAATCTTATAGCATATACAGAAAGAATTTTTGAAATCGCCCTATATTTGATAAAATTATGCGAATATGGTTTTTGAAGAGGGTGTGGGGGAATGACAGAAGGGGTGATGGGTGGAAGCAAGGAGGACTACAAAGTAGGAATTAGGAACGTAAAGTAATTATCCGATTGCAAAATGATAATTAATTATCCGCTTGCAAAATGATCTTTAGAATATTTTTAAGTTATTATATTATGTTTGTATTCAGGAAATATGTGGAAAATATCTAAAAAAATCTTAGCTTCGGGGGGGCCCGAGTACCCGCCCCCCCCTTATATACGCCACTGTGTCTATCCATAACAAGTGTGTTGCTTTTACCAGAAACGAGTATAATATAGGTAGTTTACATTAAAAGCGTCTAGAGCGACACAAACATTTGAGCATAGAGAACTAAATATAATGTAAGATACAAAAAAGCGCGAAGTAATTAAATGAAATTTTTGTTTGTTAATTATTTTTATAAGAAGTACTTCATATGCAATATTTTTTTCCTACCACTACACATGAAAATGATGGATTTCACACCATTTTCATCCTCAGAAAACGTTAGATTTCACCTATGGACAAAAATTTTTCTGCACATGAAAAAGTATTTTTCGCACATGTATGGAAAATATGTACAATGGCGCTAACTGCCACAATGTTTTTCCGCACATGTGTTGCAAACTATCTTTCCACACGTGTGCGGAAAAGCAGTTTCATTTGATTTGTGCAAAATTTAAGACCAATTTTTACAAAAACTAATACAGTTTAACAGGGTTCGTAGGTAAAATAGCTTACACAAACTTCAAAATTCAAAATTTTTATTAACGCATATAGCATTTACAAATGTCAAAAGATTAAATTAGTTAACAGCAAAATTTAAAATACTCATAAAAAAACAAAGATAAAATTTAATCAGCCAATAAGTTCTTGAATAAACCACTCTATACAATAACTGGCGATGAATGATGACAGACAACTCGATAGAAAGTTACTTTCTTACACTCGCGTGTTTTTTCACTCGGCTAGCGCCTCGTTCACAACATTCACGGTCATGTGAAATTTGTCACTCTCTTTTTTGTCTCTTGTAATAGACTATTTTCTTTGTAACCTTACCATATGAATAATAAAAATACTCATTTCTGACCTTACTAACTAGAAGCCACAAAAAGGGTCCACTTATTTAAAAAAAAAAATGAAACTGGGCCTCCTTTCAAGGGCCTTTCCAAATTATTTTTTGTTGTTTAGGGATAAAAACACAAGGGATAAAAGTGTCACTGTTTATACCTGGGTTCAAAAGTGATAAATCAGGGATAAAAAATTAAAATCAGGGATGAAAAGTGATAGGTCAGTGTTAGCTCCCGCTAAATTTCGCGGTTGTTTATATATATTTTTAAAAACACACAACTGTATGAAGGACAAAGCGCATTCCGCGTATTTGGACATGCGCACCAACCACCAGTGAGATCATTTGTCAATCGCCTAGAGAAAAGGCGTGTTAATTTCGTTCTCCAACTATTTTAAATATCTACACCTGAAAGTGCTCGATTTTTGTGTACTGAAGCATAGAACTGGAAACTTCAACCCTTCAGCTACGTGGTGACATCATTAGATCCAATCGGGGGCCCCTGGGAACGAGGAGAACTTGAATGCAAAGGAGGTGAGTGCTTGTCTATGATTACCGTTGTGTGATATCAATATTTTACCTATGGACATTTTGATTATTTCGTAATTTCATATCAATCTTTATGTTTGCTCGCGATATCATTAAAAATATTTACAGTCCATTCATTGCTTTTAACGTTTTTCTATCCGCGAGTTAACATAAGTGTTCCTCCGAACCGAATTATTTTAAATAATAAATCCATACGACGGTATTAATAATTATTTAACAATCTGTGGCCAAGCCAGACAACGGCCTTGAATTTTCAGCAGCGTTGAAACGCCGAGTAGAGAAAGTCGGCCGGCGCAGTACGTGTTTTTGGTCCGCTGCCATAGTAACGGGTCTACTCCGCGTGGTGTAAACAAAACGAGTAGGATCAAAACAAAACAAAACAAAAGTTCAGTGGTGTATCATATCATTTCGATATTTAAAACAATTTTTATCAATTGGCGATAAATTAGTGCATATTTTCGACAATTCGTCATTTTTCTATTTCAGAAGCATTAATTTAGCGTTAATTGTATATTTACCGACAATTTCGTCATTTCAAAGGTAAAATCATGTCTGTCAAAAAAGCCGTACAAAAACGCAAGGGTTTTTTATCTGCGATCACCGAGTGTTATGTGTTGTCGCAGACTGCGGAAAAAGATGAAAGAGCGAGAAACGAGTTTCAAGTGAGGTATGCCGATTTGGATGAAACCTTCGATAAATGCATGCTGGCACATAATGACGTCATTATGTTGCTAGACGACTCGGACGATGAGGAATTTAAAACGCAGGATGCGATCCTTTCAGAAGCTCGTAAATATTTTTATGCGTGTAAGGGGGTTTACTCTAAAATATTTCCGGTTGAGGCCCCATCTTTTTCGGGATCATATGTTCGACAAAACGAATACGAAACTCCAAAACTCAAAGAGTTAGGTATTCCCATATTTCGAGGTGATAAAAAATTATGGCCAAGCTTTTTCGATCTTTTTAATAACATTATAGATCAAAATCAAAGTCTAAGTAACGTTCGAAAACTTCAATATTTATTTTCATATCTCGAGGATGAGCCTTTAAAATTGATATCAGGGATTAGCTTATCTGATCAAAATTATAAAATTGCTTACGACAAATTAGTCAATAGATATCAAAACAAGCGAGACCTCGCAAATGATGCTTTGAGCTCAATTATGAACTCCACCTTAAAAAACGAGTCAGCTAAAGAATTGCGTAATTTAATTGACACCTTTTCTGAATCCCTAGAAATTTTAAAATCACTTAGCTTTGACGTTGACAGTTGGGACTTTATTATTTTTTTCATTTTATTAGAAAAATTGGATATTCCAACGCGTTCAAATTTCGAAATGAGTCACGCCAATACTAATACCGAAATTCCCCCTTTTCAGTCACTTTTTCAATTTCTAGAAAAAAGATGTAAAGTTTTGGAATCACTTCCTCAATCAACAGCACCCAAAAAGGTGCCTATCTATCAAAAATCAAATTCTATGCAAAATCAGTCTGGGCAAAAGCCTACCTATCAAAATTCAAATTCTATGCGAAATCAGTTTGGGCAAAAGCCTACCTATAAATCATCCAACTCGCCTTTTATAGGACTGGCTGGCACCTCAACTAATTCGAGTACGGGAATAAAATGTTTCCGATGTAATCAAGGTCACGTGCTTTCGAAATGTCAAACATTTCTTGATCTCTCACCTATCGATCGCCTATCTTTCGTCAAACAGAAAAAATTATGTTTAGCGTGTTTTCATCCCTTGCATGATGTAGATACGTGCAAATCAAAATATTCATGCAGGACTTGCAATAGTAAAAGGCACCACACTTTAACTCATATCTTAGAAACTAATCAAGCGTCTGGAAGCCAAGATACTAGTCCTGTCATTCACACACCACCTGTCAATAATCTTCATGTGTCATTGAATGCCTCAGGACCTTCAGGTACCTTTCTTTTATGCACCGCCATAATAGATGTTATGGACGGTTGCGGAAATTTTCAACCTGTAAGGGCACTGCTTGATTCTGGATCACAGACTGGATTCATCAGTGAAAAGTGTATTCAGCGTCTTAATCTTCCTAGGCGAAGTTACACCACTGAAATATTCGGATTAAATCAGATGTCTTCTTTTACTTCCAAAGGGCTCGTTCAATGTCACATTAAGCCACAAGGACAAGTCACTCCTTTACTTAATTTCGAAGCAATTGTTGTTCCACAACTATGTTCCAATATGCCTACATTCTCCTTGAACGATAATCAGTGGAAACACTTGGGAAACCTTAAACTTGCCGACCCATCTTATTTCAAATCTAGACCTGTGGACCTGGTTATTGGTTGCGAGCTATTCGCACAGATTTTCAAGGAGGGCAGGGTTCTTGGACAGGTAGGGCAGCCTTCAGCCCTTGAAACTATCTTTGGCTGGGTCGTCATGGGAAAGGTTGACGAAGTAGGTAGTCTTACGGAACGAACCAGTTGTTTTTTAACGAGTCATTCACCTCCTTTAGAGGTCATTCTCCCTAGGTTTTGGGAAATCGAACATTTGCCTAAAAAACAAATCTTATCAAAGGAAGAAAAACAGGCAGAATCAATTTTTACTGCTAGTGTAGTACGGCAACCGAGCGGTAGATTCATGGTAGATCTTCCGTTTAAAGACAAAATAAACCCTGACCTAGGAAATACTTATCCGCAAGCTTATCGTAGATTTTTACTTCTAGAAAATAGATTAATCAAAAATCCTGATCTGTACACTGCCTATTCAAATTTCATGCAAGACTATATCGATTCTAATCATATGAGTTTGGTTTTATCTAGTCAACCAAAGGTCGACGTATCGTGTTTTTTAGCACATCATTGCGTTTTAAAGCCGGAAAGCTTGAGTACAAAATTAAGGGTGGTCTGGGATTGTTCAGCAGTCACCCCAAAAAATATTAGTCTCAATGACACATTGTTATCTGGACCGAAACTTCAAAAGGATATTGCTTCTTTACTCCTTACATTTCGTCTTAATCCTATTGCCTACATTGCTGATATCAAACAGATGTTCCGTCAAGTCCTTATCAATCCTTATCACCGTCCTTATCAAAGGATATTGTGGAGGTTTTCTCCACAGGACCCACTTTCAGTGTGGGAACTTTCTACTGTCACTTTTGGCATGACATGCTCACCTTTTCTAGCCATGCGTACCTTAAATGAGCTGGCAGAGAGAGAAAAGGAACGTTTTCCTATGGCTAGTACTGTTCTAAAAACGTCAATCTATATCGACGATATCTTGGGAACTAGCCCTTCGCTTTCTGAAGCTCTCTCCCTTCAAACAGAACTCAATGATTTGTTGAAGTCGGGAGGATTTGAACTTAAAAAATGGGCAAGCAATTGTCCTGAGTTATTGGCAACATTGCCAGAGTCCGATCGTCAAATGCCTCTCTCTTTCGACAAGGAGGAACCCCACTTTATCAAAGTTTTAGGACTTCAATGGCATCCAAAAAACGACATTTTTTCTTATCAATGCCGAATGAAGGACAAACCCCCAACCAAACGTTCTATTTTATCTATCATAGGAACAATCTTCGACCCCTTAGGTTTTCTTTGTCCCTTGTTGCTACAAGCAAAATTTATTTTGCAACAGTTGTGGATATCGAAAGTAGGCTGGGACGAAGAACCAGATTCTTCTATCATCGACTCTTGGAACAAACTTCGTTCTGAATTCCCGCTTCTTTCCAATTTTCAATTACCCCGACAAATCAAACTGTCAAAAACCAATACCTGTCAAATCATCGGCTTCTGTGACGCTTCAATTCGAGGCTACGCAGGCGTCGTATATTTTCGTGTAGAAGAGGAAAACAATATATCTGTTTCTCTCATATCTGCAAAATCTAGGGTCGCGCCTATAAAGTCACAAACTTTGGCTAGGCTAGAACTCCTAGGCGCATTTCTTTTAAGCGAATTAATTGACTTCGTTTTATCTAGCTATGAAGGAAAAATAACTTTTACAAATATCGTTACTTTCTGCGATTCGCAAGTCGTATTGCACTGGCTTTCATCCCCTCCTAATCGCTGGCAAACCTTTGTTGGAAATCGCGTCAGTAGAATCCAAGAAATCATTCCCTCAAACTCGTGGCGCTACATTCCTTCTGCTTTGAATGCAGCCGATATTGCGTCACGAGGGGCCACCCCTTCACAGCTCATGTCACATGACATGTGGTGGAACGCACCGTCGTTTTTGTGGTCTCCCGAAAACGAATGGCCCGATTTTCATAAATCAAAAATGCCGATTGATTTCGGAGAGATTAATCTGGAGGAAAAGCCAAAAGTCTGTTGCAATGCGATAATTGATATCAACTTCTTAGATCAGCTTCTTATCAAATATTCATCTATATCAAAAATTCAACGTATCATTTGCTATGTCCTTCGAATAGTTAACCTTTTTCAAAACCATTCCTATCAAAAACCCACTAAGCCGCCGGACCAAAAAGTTATTTTTGAGAATATTGTTTTTCCTACCACCGGTGAGATGCAAAGTGCGTTACACCTTCTTATCAAACGCGTTCAAGGTTCTTGTTTTTCTGAGCTTTTTTCTGCGTTATCTAAGGATAAACCAATACCGAAACCTTTGCGAAAACTTTCACCTTTTCTTGATGAGAATAATATCATTAGAGTCGGTGGCAGATTACAAAAATCTGACCTTTTGTCTTATTCTGCAAAACACCCCGTCTTACTTTCGAGTGACCATCGTTTAACTACACTTCTTATCGAGTCCGCTCATCGACAATATCTTCATCCTGGGTTTAAAACATTACATAATCTGCTTTTACAGCAATTTTGGATATTATCGGCCAGACGGGCAATTCAAAGAACCATATCCAAGTGCTTGCAATGTTTTAGAATCAACCCTAAACCCTATAGACCGCCCATAATGAGTTCACTTCCCGCTCATCGAATCAATCAGCTTAAACCTTTTTCGAGTGTAGCTATCGACTTTTGTGGACCTTTCTTTGTGATTCCTCATCGTTACCGTGGTTGTAGAGCTTTCAAATCGTATGTCTGTGTGTTTGTCTGTACGGCCACACATTGCGTGCATTTGGAATTAACCATGGAACTGTCCACCGAAGGGTTCGTAGGTGCATTCCATCGATTCATCTCTAGACGCGGAAGCGTGACGCAATGCTGGTCAGATCAAGGCAGTAATTTTATAGGGTTTCGTAACCAATTACTGGATTACGCAAGAAGTGCTGCCACCAGACTTTCTATTCGTTGGCATCTGGGACCTCCTCTCAGTCCACATTTCAATGGCCTGGCAGAAGCTGGCGTCAAAAGTTTTAAAACTCACTTTGTTCGAGTTGTCGGCGACCAGAAGTTGTCTATCATGGAGATGTCCACCCTTACCTGTCGCATAGAAGCCGTACTTAATAGTCGCCCTTTATCTCCTGCCTCTTCAGACCCACACGATCTTCAACCTCTTACCCCTGGGCATTTTTTGACACTTGAACCCCTCAACTCTGAAATTCCGGAGTCAGATTTGTCCGAGGTTCCCCTAAATCGGCTCTCGAGATGGCAACTAATCCAAAAACTACATAATGATTTTTGGAAACGGTATTCTATAGAGTATTTGCATACGCTACAACAGCGACACAAGTGGGCTGATTTGTCCCCAAATATCAAATTAAATGATTTGGTTATCATAACAAGTGATCACATTCAAACGCCTTTGAAATGGCCGGTCGGTCGGGTCATCGAACTGCATCCCGGCGGGGACGGTCAGGTGCGTGTTGCGACGGTAAAAACGGTTACCGGGGTTTATAAGCGGCCAGTTGTAAAACTGTGCCTCTTGCCAAATTAAAAGTAATTTTAATTTTCTACCTTTTACCGGGTATTACAATAGGTTTTTTATTTTTAATTTTTTTTGAATTTTTTGTTTGTTTGTTTTGCCTTTTTTCGGGATTTCGTTATATCTAAATAAACTTACGATACTTATCTGTTTTCATTCATTTATATTTATCGGTCGATTCTTTTTCTTATGTCTATATCTGTCCGGTTGAGATTCTAAATTTGTGTGTTTTGGAGGGCAGTTATGTTAGCTCCCGCTAAATTTCGCGGTTGTTTATATATATTTTTAAAAACACACAACTGTATGAAGGACAAAGCGCATTCCGCGTATTTGGACATGCGCACCAACCACCAGTGAGATCATTTGTCAATCGCCTAGAGAAAAGGCGTGTTAATTTCGTTCTCCAACTATTTTAAATATCTACACCTGAAAGTGCTCGATTTTTGTGTACTGAAGCATAGAACTGGAAACTTCAACCCTTCAGCTACGTGGTGACATCATTAGATCCAATCGGGGGCCCCTGGGAACGAGGAGAACTTGAATGCAAAGGAGGTGAGTGCTTGTCTATGATTACCGTTGTGTGATATCAATATTTTACCTATGGACATTTTGATTATTTCGTAATTTCATATCAATCTTTATGTTTGCTCGCGATATCATTAAAAATATTTACAGTCCATTCATTGCTTTTAACGTTTTTCTATCCGCGAGTTAACAGTCAGGAAACACAAACCAGGTTTATAACAGACGTAAATTTAAACTGCGCATTTGAAATATTTTAGACAAGTCATTTTTATTTGATTAAATAATCGTTTAACCCTATTTTTTATGCACCCCACGCTTTTACCTTAGCCTGTTAAAAGTCACGTTTGTGTACTTAAAATTTTCTAGTTTTTTATACAGCTAATGAAACCGTTTAACTTAAAACTGTTTACCTATTTTTGAGTTTGATGTTTGGCTCCACTCCACTTACCTGTTCCAACTTAATTTCTAAAATCCTAAATTAAAATCAGCCACGTTATATACCCCAAAGTTTTAAATTTGATACAGATATCAGTTGACAAATTAATTTTGTTTTAAATTAGTTTAAAAATTGTATTGAGTGATCTTAAGGACCACAAAGTAGCAAGTTTGAATCAAATCAATTAATAAATACTTATGAAAAATTTTGCAGCCGCTATGTTCATTTTTGTAAGTTTCAGTTTCCGTATTTAATACATACTGGTTGATAAATGGGGAATTCCGCCATTTGTTTTTTTTTAAGATTGATGAAAATAAATTGAGTAGGTGGATTTACTCCGACAATTCCCTCACTCATAAAAATGTCTAGACTAGAGTTTTTCCAAACGTTTTCCGAGTTTTTCGAACATTTCACGAGTTTCTATGGAAATTGTTCGAGTTTTTTCCGAGTGTTTTCGAACAATTCCTGAGTTTTCCGAAAAAATTTTCAAATTTTATTCCAATATTTCCGAGTTTTTTAAACATTTTTGGAGTCAATTTTCAATTTCAATTGAATCAATTCAATTCAATTTCAATATATTTATTTACCACATTTTTTACATAGAGATGAGTTTTATACATCATACCCATAAGTAAGTAAATATATCATGAAATATACATTGCAATGGTTTCTTTGTACCTACATAAATGTAATTAAGCCCATTTACCGGCATTTAACAAAGTTAAAAAATAACAAAAATAATAATATTTGTGACAAACTTGATGGATTCAGGAAAAAGTTTTTTCTTAATATTTGGTTTAGGGTTGTTTTTTAGACTAAAAAAAAGTTTAAAACTTTTTTTATAAATAAAAGTAGAAATAAATAAATGCAAAGTAGTTATACTACTACAATGAAAAAAAAAAAAACAAATAATATATAAAACTAAAAAAAAGTAATGAAATATTCTTGAACACCAGTTTCTAGTTAGGTATCTATTTATTTATTATAATTTTGGATAATTTTGAAGTAACCAAGTGCATATTTATTTTTTTAAATAATTTTTTTTGACATTGTGTTTGAGTTCAGATGGTAGCAGGTTAAAGAGTTCTTTTCCAATGTATGTATAGCAGCTTTGACAAATTGTTTTTTGTTTTCTTGGTAGTCTTACTCTATTTTCCACAACAAATTTTGTGTTAGGAATATGTGGGATTTCTGGAAACAGTAGATTATTTTGACCTAGATAGAGGACAGGATATTTATAATAGAGTTGTCTTAAACTGAGTAAGTTTGTGCCTTTGTACAAATTTTGAGTTTTTCTAAACATTTCACAAGTTTTCTTTGAGCATTTGCTGAGATTTTCGAACATTTTCAGTTTTCCAAAAATTTTCCTAGTTTTTCTGAACATTTTTCCAGATTTCCGAAAATGTTCCTAGTTTTTCCGAGCATTTCCCGAGATTTTTCGAACATTTTCAAAGTTTTCTGAAAATTCTTTGAGTTTTTCTAAACATTTTCCGAGTTTTTCGAAAATTTCCCGAGTTTTTTTGAACTTTTACAAAGTTTTTCTAAACTTTTTTCGAGTTTTTTAAACATTTTCTGTGTTTTTCCGAACATTTTTCCAGTTTTCCAAAAAGTTTCCTATTTTTTCTGAACATTTTCCGAGGTTTTTCGAATATTTCTAAAGTTTTCTGAAAATTGTCCGAGGTTTTTTGAAGATTTTCCGAAAGTTTCCCCAGTTTTTTAAAACTTTTTTCGAGTTTTTTGAACATTTTCCAAGTTTTTGCGAACATTTCGCAAGTTTTATGAAAATGTATGTTTCCGAACATTTCCCAAATTTTCCAGACGTTTTCCGGGGTTTTCCTGACATTTCCCATGTTTTCCGAAAATTTCTTGAGTTTTTCCAAAAAATTCCTGAGTTGTCCGAAAATTTTTAGCAACAAGTTCAAGGACTGTGTATGTGTTTCTGGCCTTAACTCTTGGAAGTCAGAAAATATATCTACTTTTTCTTACCTACATATCTATGCCCTCCACTGGGCAAGACGCGTCCACCCCTGACAAAGGTTGCATGTATACTGAAAGCAGTGACTGAAAGATTTTTCCAAATGATTTTGAATTAAAAGAAATATCAGCAACACTGCACTATGGAGGCAAAAACGCTTCCTCTCTCTTTTTTCCTATGTAAATTACTGCATAAGAAAAAAAAGACAGAGCTAGCATTCCAGTTCATTTGGTTACCTGCTATTACAAAACGAATAGGGAAATCAGCGCCCTCACCGGTTGTCACCGGCTGCGTTCAAAGGTGCACAGTGCGTGAATTTTATAGTATGCTATTGGCCTAATGTAAATTCACTGTCTACTATATTATACTCGTTTCTGCTAAGAGTCATTTGCAGCCGTAATAGCCAAGTTTAGCAAAACATTTCTAAACTAGTAAGAACCTTTCATTTTAAAGTTTGTATTGGAGAACTTGGCTTTGCTTTTATCTCAATTCTTTTCACGGAATACCACTTTCGCGTACTTGGCTTTTTTTTACATGAAATGTTTTTGTTATGATTTCACTCGTTTTTTAAAGGATTTGGATAATATTTAAGTTTTAAAGTAGTAAAATATGCGGAATATTGTTCAAAACTTGTGCAATGTCTCATTAAAAATTTTGAGGATTTTTTTATATTTTCCTATGGTTTTATCATAGTTCCTTCTAAAGCTGCATTTATAGAAGAGGGAAGTAAATTAAAACTTTGTGCTTTTTTAATTTTTTTTCTATGGTTTTATTAAAGTTTCTAACAGCCATTCAAAGCTCAGCTCTTTAGCATTTCTGGAAGTGGGCAATGTTACTTTTATATAACTACATAATAGGGGAGGAAAGTAAATGAAAATTTTGCGTTTTAAAAATTTTCCCTATAGTTTTATTATAACTCCTATCAGCCATCCAAAGAACAGCTCTCTAGCGTTTCTGAAAATGGGCAATGTTACTTTTACATAACTTTAAATTTATAGCGGAGGGAAGTAATTACAACTTTGTGGTTTTTAAATTTTTTTCTGAAGTTTTATCATAGTTTCTATTAGTCGTCCAAAGTTCAGCTCTCTTGCGTTTCTGGAAGTGGAGAATTGGGAACTTTTACATACCTTTACATTTATATGGGAGGGCAGTTAATTAAAATTTTGGGTTTTTAATTTTCTTTTATAGTTTTATCATGGTTCCTATCGGCCTTCCAAAGCTCAGCTCTCTATCGTTTCTGGAAGTGGGCAATGTTACTTTTACATAACTTTACATTAATAGGGGAGGGGAGCAGTTTGGGGATTTTAAATTTTTTCCCATGGTTTCATCATAGGTTACTTTTATATAAATTTAAATTTATAGGGAAAAAAAGTAAATTAGAATTTTGGGGTGTTTTAAGTTTTTTCTATAGTTTTATCATAGTTACTATCGGCCTTCTAAAGCTCAGCTCTCTAGCGTTTCTGGAAGTGGGCAGTGGTAATTTTACATAATTTTACATTTATAGGGTAGGGCAGTAAATTATAACTTTGGTATTTTTACATTTTTTCCTATACTTTTATCATAGTTCCTATCAGTCTGCCAAAGATCAGCTCTCTAGCATTTCTTTTACATAAATTTACATGTAAAGGGGAGGGGAGTAAATTAGAATTTTGGGGTTTATTGATTTTTTCCAGGGGTTTGGTCATAATTTCTATCAGCCTGTCAAATTTTAGCTTTGTAGCATGTCTGGAAGTACAGTAGAATTTTGATGATCTATACATGAGTGAGTGAGTGAGTGGCATTTTCGACTTTTTTGAAATTTCGTTACTACTTTAGTACTTCATGGAATTCCATGAAACTTGGAGGGGTTGTTAACTCCATGAAGATCTACGAGTTTGCAAAGTTTGAGATTCGTAGCTTATTCCGAAGTAGAGTTTAAGATAGTCAAATATCGACTGAAATGTTTCAAGAAAAGATGGTACGGCGCGCGAACTTGGCGAGGCACCGCCGTGTCTTCAGAAATTGAACCAACCAAAAAACTGAAAATTTAAAACTTAACTAAAATAAATGGATCGAGGGATGTAATACATTTCTTAGCACACTTCAAGTGAAGCCATGATATATCAGCCTTAAAAACAGTTTTTTGTAAATATCTCAGAAACTAAAGCTTCCACGAAGTTTTCTGTTATAACTCAAATTATTAGGCATTTTCACAAAGAAATGTAATCTGCTCATTCCGATAACCGCATGTTAATGCGATGCTCCATTAAAAATGAGCATTTTTTAAATTATTTAATTGTTAAAGAACTGTCATTAGCATTAATCGATTTTGACCAAAATCTAATCGGTGCAGCGGTTTAGGAGCTATCGTGTTACGGACAGACATACACACACACACACACACACACACACACACACACACATACACACACACAAACACACACAGACATCACGACGATATTGCTAAGATAAGTCAAAATACACCCAAATAACACATTTTCGGCGTTATCTCAAAAAAATTTTTTTTGTCGAAACTAATACCTTCTCTAGCCATGGCTACGCAGGCTAGTTTGGTAAATTTATACCCTTTTTGAAGCTTTATTTTACAAAATTCTACTACTATCTCGGCAAAGCCTTCTTGCCATTATCCTTTAGTGAGGCTGCTATAAGGAGATAGGAATTTACGAAATATAGAAGCACTCCACATTTATTTCTTTAATAGTAGTTCTCAAATAGTCTTAATTTATTGGCAGTTATTCAAAATTCATACTTAATCAAACTACTGAAGAAAAAATTTTAAAATTTGGAATTCCTCATTCCCGAGATCTTAGTAAAAATGTACAGAAAATTATTAAAATAGGAAACGTGGTATGCCAAACCTCCCTTTCTTTTTTAATTTCATACGAATTCGCACACTGGGATAAATTCCAGACATTTTTGACCCCGGACCCAAATTCAGAATCCAAAAATACATAGGAAAATTATGGTCTGTCTCACAAATCTCGATTATTTTTTAAACAATCAACTCACAGACCTACTTTCTCTATCTAGAAACAAGGGTCAAAATTTATCCCGACTGCCTAGAAGTTGATGAATAGAGATATCCCTAAAAACTCTTCCTTTAAACGTTTCTTCTTATTTTTCGTATTTCAAAAATATGGGTGCCTATTAAACGTTTTCGAAGACTAAGCATGTTAGTCAGTTTTAAAATGATTTGTTGCTTGCCTATTTGTGATACAATATTGAGTAATACGCCAAAATTTTCAGAAAAAAGTCATAGAATAATAATTATTTTTCAGCATTTTCGTATATACTGTAACCATCTACTCCCATCGGGGGTGGTGGTCGGTGTGGTTCGGTTCGGTTCGGTTCGCTTCGTTACGGTTCGGTTCGGTTCGGTTCGGTTCGGTTCGGTTCGGTTCGGCTCGGTTCGGTTTGGTTCGGTTCGGTTCGGTTCGGTTCGGTTCGGTTCGGTTCGGTTCGGTTCGGTTCGGTTCGGTTCGGTTCGGTTCGGTTCGGTTCGGTTCGGTTCGGTTCGGTTCGGTTCGGTTCGGTTCGGTTCGGTTCGGTTCGGTTCGGTTCGGTTCGGTTCGGTTCGGTTCGGTTCGGTTCGGTTCGGTTCGGTTCGGTTCGGTTCGGTTCGGTTCGGTTCGGTTCGGTTCGGTTCGGTTGGGTTCGGTTGGGTTCGGTTCGGTTCGGTTCGGTTCGGTTCGGTTGGGTTCGGTTCGGTTCGGTTCGGTTCGGTTCGGTTCGGTTCGGTTCGGTTCGGTTCGGTTCGGTTCGGTTCGGTTCGGTTCGGTTCGGTTCGGTTCGGTTCGGTTCGGTTCGGTTCGGTTCGGTTCGGTTCGGTTCGGTTCGGTTCGGTTCGGTTCGGTTCGGTTCGGTTCGGTTCGGTTCGGTTCGGTTCGGTTCGGTTCGGTTCGGTTCGGTTCGGTTCGGTTCGGTTCGGTTCGGTTCGGTTCGGTTCGGTTCGGTTCGGTTCGGTTCGGTTCGGTTCGGTTCGGTTCGGTTCGGTTCGGTTCGGTTCGGTTCGGTTCGGTTCGGTTCGGTTCGGTTCGGTTCGGTTCGGTTCGGTTCGGTTCGGTTCGGTTCGGTTCGGTTCGGTTCGGTTCGGTTCGGTTCGGTTCGGTTCGGTTCGGTTCGGTTCGGTTCGGTTCGGTTCGGTTCGGTTCGGTTCGGTTCGGTTCGGTTCGGTTCGGTTCGGTTCGGTTCGGTTCGGTTCGGTTCGGTTCGGTTCGGTTCGGTTCGGTTCGGTTCGGTTCGGTTCGGTTCGGTTCGGTTCGGTTCGGTTCGGTTCGGTTCGGTTCGGTTCGGTTCGGTTCGTTTCGGTTCGGTTCGGTTCGGTTCGGTTCGGTTCGGTTCGGTTCGGTTCGGTTCGGTTCGGTTCGGTTCGGTTCGGTTCGGCTCGGCTCGGCTCGGCTCGGCTCGGCTCGGCTCGGCTCGGCTCGGCTCGGCTCGGCTCGGCTCGGCTCGGCTCGGCTCGGCTCGGCTCGGCTCGGCTCGGCTCGGCTCGGCTCGGCTCGGCTCGGCTCGGCTCGGCTCGGCTGGGCTCGGCTCGGCTCGGCTCGGCTCGGCTCGGCTCGGCTCGGCTCGGCTCGGCTCGGCTCGGCTCGGCTCGGCTCGGCTCGGCTCGGTTCGGTTCGGTTCGGTTCGGTTAGGTTCGGTTCGGAGGAGTAATGGCAGCAAACCCCAAACTAGATCTAAAAACGTGATTTTCTGGAAAAAACAGCCTGAATTCCACGCCAATTTACAAAAAAAGTGTTGCCGTGACATTTAATTTTTTTCTTTAATCATGCTTACTAAATGAAACAGCTTATGCTTAACCACTTTTGCATAATTTTAGATGTTTTAATCCAATTAGTCTGTTGTACACGTATTTGAGTCTAAAAACAGGCAAAATGGGACTTAAAAAAAAATATGCTCATAGTAGCACCTAAAAAAGATTAACCTATAATTTTGAAAACATTCATAAAAGTAGTTTTCAAAAAAATGTGATGTTTAGCAAAGTCTTTTATACTGGCTTAATTAGAGCAATTTAGAGAATATCCAAAAAACGCAGAAATTTTTTCATATTTTTTTGGGGTATAAATGTAATGTTTCCTTAAGTTTTTGATACAGTGTTGGAAAGCTTTAGTCAAGGACTATATCTTCCTTGTATAAAACATATTTAAAAAGTAGACGTTACTTTGGAGTTCCACGAAGAAGTTAAGAATGTCTGGGTAATCCCTCAACTTCAGCATCAAAAATAACCCTGTCTATCGGGGTGCTGATGGTAATCAAGTAGTGTAAATTTTTCACTGTATCATATACTTTTAAAAACAAGAATAAAAAATCTGGGTCTGTAATCCTTAAGGTCACTACACATTTTTTTGTTATTTTAATATTTTTAGTGATGTTAAATTGCATCACAAATTACTACAGGCGGGGATCTACGGGGGGGGATGCCCCCCCAAATCTGAAACTTTACTCAGTTTTGACACATAGAATACACCTCCTGGTCACTATGCAAAATAGTTTTGTGAAATATTTATTATGATATTTTCCCCCAAAATAAAATTTCTAGATCCGCCCCTGCAAATTAAGGTTTATCAGAAGGTAAAGTTTATTTATATGAGCACTGTTCAATAAATTATGATCTAAACTCTCTTCATAAGGTCACTACACAAATTTTTTAAAGTTTATTTACTTTTTTAGTAGTTACCTACTGTCATATTTAAAAAATCGGAAAAGGAGTTGAGTTCTATAATTTCAGAAACCGAACATTTTTTTTTATGAGCTTTTATTTATAATTTAGCATCTATAGTTCAATCATCCAGAGGAGTGAAAGGATGGTGTCCAGTTGTTCTTCGTTTGAGATTTTAATGTAAAACAAATCGTTTCACAGTACCTCCAAACGCATCAAATGGGCTTCTACCAGTTGATACTTCGCGTATCGAAAGAACTCCCGCGTTTTGAAATTACATACAATTTTCGCGAAATAATACGACAGAAACAAACTTTTAATTATAAACACTTGTAAATATAAGAAAGTAATCGCGTTTTTATCAATTGCCGAAGTACATTCCGGAAAAAAAACGCGATATTTCATTAAATAGCAAATAAGTGTGAAAATAATAATAATAATAATCTATAAAATAAAACCTGCCGATTAAGAAAAAAACCCGTGTACGCCAAAGTATAAACGACTAGTAAACACAAGTAAACTGTGATTATCATATTATTATTTTAATAAAATAAAATTGAGCGCGCTATATTAGTTTAAAATTTAGTTGTTTGTTAGTGTATATTTTAAACATAGCTGTAATAGTGAACAAAACTTAAATTGCATACTTGTAAGCTAGTCCAAGACATGGCAACATTTATGAAGTGTTGTATAAAAAGGCCACAACGAAACCTGATATGTACAGTGTGTCACAATATATTTCATCCTAGCTGTTGTGCAAGGCGACAATACACACCAATCAAAGGCAATCTAATCTGGTGCTCCGAGGTGTGTGCAACCAAAGCTCTTTCGGAAGAAGTGGAGGATGTACAGAGCCAGACTATTTCTGAACTAAAAAATGAAATCAATCAACTCAAACACTATATAGAAAGTTTGCATGCTAGTAAGAAGAACTATGAACAAGAGATGATGGAATGGGAATCACAATTTAATCTTCAAATTGAAAGGCAAAACATTGAAATACAAAATCTACAAATGAAGGCAAAAAAACAAGCAGCTTTCATTGAAAACATAACATCAATCAGCGTTTGTTCAGTGGCGATCCAAACTGGCTCTGCATCAGAAACTCGATCCCAAGAAACCCAAACAACGAAGTTTGGAACTGCAAATTCCGCGGTACAGTGTGAAATCAAAGAAAATTTGAACCTTTTGGGCACATGTGCAGCTCCTTATAAAAAAAGCTGTTCTCAAGAAACACAAACGACTCAAACAACATGTCTTACTTTGCCAATTCAGTGTGGAGTTACAGAAAACTTGCGGGATAGAAAGGATGAAGAAATCAGCTCATTTGAGCGTCTAGTCAAAAAAAATCCGGAATTACTAATTCTGGGTGACCACTATATCCTTAAAGGTTGTACAAGGCTTCTGAAGGAAAATCTAGGTATCAAAACGGACACAAATGTCCAATACCAATATAAACCTCTTTTCTGCGATTTTAGTCAATATATAGAAATGACAAAAAATTTCTCTAAAAAGGACTTTGTCATAATATTCTTGGGAAAAGAGGCTTTACTTGACATTGACTGCGTTTTCGTAAAAAAGTTTTGTTTGGAACTTTCGCATACAAATCTTATAATTGTGCAGCCACCCATATTACAAAGTTTTACCTGTCCTTCTATAAAAACAGCTATGCAGTCCCTAAGGACAATTTTGTCAAGCTTGGATTACACTATGTTGGTAGAGATCAATCAGTGCTGTAAAAATCCAATTTACTATAATAGATTAGGTAGTACTAAATATTGCGGTAAGCACCATATTGTAAATCACCTTATCGTAAAGATTACAGAACGTAGTTTACTTACAATTTACATACCCGCAGGATATCCAGAGAAACAAAATATTACAAAAATTCTTATTGATCAAGAAACTACACAAACCTCGGATCTTGAAATTGCCATAAACCTAGAATTTGAAGAACGATTAAAACGACTTCGGAGCTCCTATATTGAAAGAGATCAAAACATATCTATGAATAAAAGCTTGGCGGAAGAATTTTTGGAAATATCTCACAATATTGAACATCCATGTGAGCAGTTTTTTCACCCAATTTGGCAGTCAACTCAAAACACCTAGCCAAATACAACAGTACCTCGTGTAAAATCCCAAAGAATCTCTTGATTTTTCACCATAACGTACAGGGCTTACTAAACAAAATTTCAGACTTAGAGATTTTTCTTAAGAGCAACACAATCTTACCCAACCTGCTATGCATTACTGAACATTGGATAAAGGATTGTGAAACTTTTTTCTCAAAAATAGATCAATACGAACTTAAATCCGTTTTTACCAGGAAAAAATCGCAAAGAGGAGGTGCAGCTATATTTACAAGTGAGGGTGACAATAACTTTGAAAGATTTAAAGATATAGAAGATTTTAGTGTTGAAGGGCAGATTGAGTGTGCGAGCGTAATTGATGTATGCGAAAAGTTTATATGTGTGTGTGTGTATAGGACTTGTTTGGGAGATATAGAGGTATTTATGGAGGAAATGGAAAAAATATTATTATTTCTGCAAGGTAATTTCCAATTTTTTAATATTGCAATATGTGGAGACTTTAATATCGATTTACTTACTAAATCCAAACAGGCGATAGCTTTCAATGAACTCTTATTAACTTTTAACTTTGCCCAGACGATTTTTGAACCAACAAGAGTTACCCAAACTACAAAAACGATTTTAGATAACATCTTCGTTAACTTTGAAAACCTGGACAATAAAAATATTAAGATGCCATACTCAGATCATGACGCCCAAATAGTCACTTTACCTTTGGAACAAAAAATATCAAATAAAAAAACGAATCATAAAAGGATTTTTTCAAAACAAAAGCTTGAACAGTACAGTTTAATACTTAGTGAATATGATTGGGAGTCTTTTCTTACCTTGACAGATGCGAACTTAGCCTACAACAACTTCGAAAATATACTTGCTAATTTATTGAACATTGTTATTCCAAAAAAAAAATCTCAAACAAAAAAAAACATAAAAACTGGATAACCCCAGGTATCAAAATATCGAGTGAAACCAAACGTGTGCTACTAACCCAAGTAAAAGAAGGAACCGTGTCTCTCGGGTACTACAAAAAATATTCGTCCATTCTTAAAAAAGTTGTTCAACAGGCAAAGCAAAAATATTACACTAACTTTATTGACAAATCAGATAATAGAGGGAAAGCCACCTGGCAAGTTGTTAACTCTTTGTCTAATAAATCAACTCAAAAGAACATTCTCCAAAACTGTGATGTATCTTTAAAAAATACCACAACCTTTCTCAATAAGGTTAATGAACATCTTATAAACTCCTGTCCTTCGCAATGTAGTAGCGATGCCAATAACATAAATATTCCCGAATGTGATTTTACCTTTCAGTTTCTACCAACTACACCAGAAGAAGTATTCCATACCATCAGGACAATGAAAAATAAAACATCAGTCGGATATGATGACATACCTGTGTCTCTGCTTAAAATATGCGCAGAAAGCATTACTGCCCCTATTGCACATATAATAAATCTTTGTTTTAGAGATGGCATCTATCCAGACAAACTAAAATTTTCTGATATAAAGGCAATCTATAAAAAGGGAGACAAAACTTGTTTCAAAAACTATAGACCTATCTCTCTTTTATCGAATGTGGGAAAGATTTTTGAGAAAATTATTAATGCTAGACTGACATCATATTTCGATAATAACAAAATTATAACAGACTGTCAGTTCGGGTTTAGAAAGAAAAAATCAACAGTGGATGCCATATATAAAATCATAGATTCCATCTTAGATTCTATAAATAACAAAAATGAAACACTAGCGGTATGTCTAGATCTGAGTAGGGCTTTTGATAGTGTTGGCCATAAAATTCTCATTAGAAAACTTGAAAAATATGGAGTTCGGGGTTTAGCTGCCTCTCTTTTAACCTCATATCTAACAGGAAGATATCAGTGTGTTAAGGAAACAGACAGCGAAGGTCAAATTTCTAGATCAGAATATCTTGAGGTTAGAAGGGGGGTGCCGCAGGGCTCAATTTTGGGACCTCTTCTCTACATTCTGTATACCAACGAGCTGCCAAGCTATATTAAAGAAAAATTGGTCCAGTTTGCAGATGACAATACGGCAATCATATCTGGAAAAACTGTAGACATTGTCAGCTCCTTGGCGGTGCAGAGTGTGGAGAGGCTTAATGTGTGGTTTGGTGAGAACGGTCTAACACTGAATACTGTTAAGTCTCAAGTTGTTATATTCGACAGAAACGGAAATTCCAATGTAGCACTTGACTTGGCTGGAACTCTGGTGACTTCCGAAAAAAGTGTGAAATTGTTGGGAATAAATATCGATCAGAGACTTGACTGGAAATGTCATATCGAATGCCTCCTAAACGATATTGCAAAATACAGTTTTGCACTTAAAGTTATATCTCGAAACGTAGGGCTTACTGCTGCACTAACTGCTTACCATGGATATGTCATGTCTAAAATCAGATATGGTATTATATTTTGGGGGAACTCAACAAACGTGCAAAATGTCTTAATTTTTCAAAAAAGGTGCCTTAGAGGCATGTTCAACTTAAAAAGTATTGAAAGCTGTCGACCTGCTTTTATAAAAAATCAAATTTTAACAGTTATCGACATTTACATTTACGAATGCGTAAAATTTTATGTAAAAAATAAATCCCTATTTGTCGATAACATAAGAAACCATAATTATCCAACTCGACATAAGAAAGATTTATTGACAGAAAAAACTAATTACACATTTATCCAAAATTCAGTAAAAAATAATATTATCAAAATCTGGAACCACTTGCCCCAAGCAATTAAAAAATTCCCAGAGAAAAAACTTTTAAGTTCTCTAAAATCCGTTCTTCTCCAGAATACCTTCTATAACCTAAAAGACTATTACCTTTTAAAATTTTTATAATGTATTACCGACTAAAACCTAACAACATTTTAAATGACGAAATTTTATTTTATACTATTGACGAAAATGTATTCATAATCATTTGAACTTAATAATTTTTTTTATATACATATATTTTGTCGCGTAACACTATTTATTTGTAATGTATTTATATTTTGTATCTATCAGATGCTAGTCTTATATTGTTAATTGACAAGTTCCACACCTGTAAGGTAATTGAACAAATAAAACATATTCTATTCTATTCTATTCTATTCTCCATGCGTTAGTTTTGTACTTAGTTTTTTTAATGCCCAGTGGCTTATGCAGAAATTTTCCAAGGGGGTTGGGAGATATTGAAACTAAAAAATTACAGACCCAGATTTTTTATTTTACTTTTATTTAGACGATACATTATCAAGTAAAATAACGCACAAGCGAAGTTTTAATAGACAGATAGACATGACAATTTTTTTGGTCAAAGGTGCCAATTCTGAGGTTTTTGCGGTTTTTCCAATTTTAAAAAATTTAATTTTCTGAAAGCAATAGACCTAGAATATTTTCTTTTGCCTTGTATGAGAGTCAAGCCACTGAGCTTTAATGTGCGTATAGAATTTTTTTTGATGGACCATATTCCGCACCGGTGTAAATAATTAAAAATCGAGAAAATCATAAAATTTACTATTTTTTTAAAACTATTTCAGCCATGTCAAAAAAAGTGAGGTTAATTATTTTTTCTGTTTAGGATTATCCAACCAATATTAAAGATTTCTTCTGTCAATTTTGTTTTTACATAGGATTTAATACAATAGAAATAAAAAAAAATAAGGACACAACTGATTTTCTTCTTTTTTTTACTTTTAAAGTGGCCTGTAAAATACGGGAGGCGACATTAAAAATTAAAATTTGTTAATTTGGTATTCCTAAGGACACTAATACATGTTATCAAAATTTGGATTTTTTTCGTGACATGGCAGCTACCCCCATTGGATGATTTGGCTTGGAATTACTCTTTAATACCGTGTATCGCTAAAATAACAACGCTACAGGGTGTAGAATAAGGGTTTTTTTTTAGTGTCTTGAAAGTAAAGTGATTTATTTTATTAAACAATTTTTTAAAAACCATGTTTTTTAAACTTCTGTAGACCAATATATAACTTAGTTTCCTATTTGGAATTCGTATCTGTCCAAACAGCTTCAATTTGTGACTTTTGGAAAATCTATGTTTTTGTTATATAAAAGGCAGATTTCTAGACAACCAATATGAGACACGTCAAGTTATAAAAAAATTTATAGCCCGTAAGATTTCCAAAACTAGTTTATGTTTTGCCGATGATCAGATAGTAGTGGCTCAGGATTATGACGACCTCGAATATATGACACGAAAACTAATAGAAGAGTACAACTAGTGGGGACTAGAGGTTAATCTCAATAAGACAGAGTATATGTGTATCGGTAGAACGAAACAGGATCTAATCTTAAATAGCGGGCAGCGAATTCAGTCCTGTGATGAGAATAAATACTTAGGTCTAAAAATTACAGCTAACGGAACACTAGACAAAGCTATAAAAGATCGAAACGTACAAGGAAGAAAAGCAATAACTTAATTAAATGGAATAATTTGGGACGAAAGTATATTAAAACATAACAAAAAGCTTATATATAACACCAGCAGCAGGGAAATCAAAAAGAGAAAGAGTTACAAATCAAAGAATAAGAGAAATTATGACAGTGGGTGACCGTACTTTAGTGGATGATATAAGAACAAAACAACAGGTGTGGTACGGACATGTACAAGGAATGAATGGTGAAAGACTGCCTAAACAAATACTACAACTGGCTGAAGAAAACGAGGACGGCCAAGGAGAAGCTGGAGAGAATAGACAGTGAAATAAGAATAAGAGGCCTAGATGATGAATTATGGGCAAACAGAAACGAGTGGAGATTGGGTATCGGAAGACGTAGAACGTTGTGAAACCGATAAATATATAAGATTTCCAATTGACTTATGTATGACAGAACTTCGACAGAAGTTCGACTAAGAGCAGTAACTTGATTTTTTTTAAAGTTAAAGAATTTTTTTTTGTTTGCAGCGGATTTTTTAAATGAACAAAGCATCAGATTTCTAAACCAATAGTCTTAGGGAACGTCCTTAAATTAGGTAACGCAAAAATTCAGGATTTTTTAACCCCCCCTCCCCCCCTCGTAACGCATTTTTAAGAAAAACCACATTAAAAAAACATTGAGTGTAACGCAAGGCCAAACCCCCCCTCCCCCCCTAGAGCGTTACGAAATTTAAGGACAGGCCCTTATTGATAGATCGACTCTCTTTCGAACGATGTATTTAAAAGCTGTGTAGCTTATATAAAGCATAGCTGTATTAAACATTTTCATGCGCAGAGACAGCCACGCGGCATCGCAGCATAAGTCAAGGGCGATGCTCACGGCCGCTTTGAGTACCTACTGGTTGAACACTAACCGTTTAGGCGCAGAACTTTTGGGCATAATCAATTTGTGCCCCGATCATTTGGGCGATAATCATTTAGGCGCCGTAAACAAAAAAAAATGTTAATACTTTTACACCCAGTTTTTTTGTAATGACTCTTTAAAGGTCTACTGTTTTGACGACGACCATTTGAACTATCTGAATGCTGAACGCGGTCTAGGACAACTGGGCGCCGCCAACTCGGCGCCGCCAACTGGGCGCCGCCAACTCGGCGCCGCCAACTGGGCGCCGGGCCAACTGGGCGCCGGGCCAATTCGGCGCCGCCAACTGGGCGCCAGCCAACTCGGCGCCGGACTAAAAATTTTTTTTTTGATAAAATGTGTAGGTGAAAAATAAAATATTTTATTTATATAAAAACATCTTTAAAAAATCCTTTACTAACTAACTATCTATCAAATCTTGTGAAGCGTTTTTAACACACTTATCATTATCCGATTTGGATGAAATTTGGTACACACGTAGTGGTCCCATGACAATACAACATTAAGAAAAAAATATCCTTCCACCCCTACCCCCACCCCTTTTATAGAAAAATGTGTTTTTGACACACTTCCCGTTATCCGATTTGGATAAAATTTGGTATACACATAGTGGTCCGATGATAATACAACAACAAGAAAAAAATATCCTCCCACCCCTACCCCCACCCCCTTCCATAGAAAAATTTGTTTTTGACACACATTTCGTTATCCGATTTGGATGAAATTTGGTATACATATAGTGGTCCGATGACAATACAACATTTTAAAAAAATATCCTCCCACCCCTACCCCCACCCCCTTCCATAGAAAAATTTGTTTTTGACACACATCCCGTTATCCGATTTGGATGAAATTTGGTATACATATAGTGGTCCGATGACAATACAACATTAAAAAAAAATATCCTCCTCCCACCTCTACCCCCACCCCCTTCCATAGAAAAATTTGTTTTTGACACACATCCCGTTATCCGATTTGGATGAAATTTGGTATACATATAGTGGTCCGATGACAATACAACATTAAAAAAAAATATCCTCCCACCTCTACCCCCACCTCATTTCATAGAAAAATGAGTTTTTGACACACTTCCCATTATCCGATTTGGATGAAATTTGGTATTCACATAGTGGTCCGATGATAATACAACATTAAAAAAAAATATCCTCCCACCCCTACCCCCACCCCCTTCCATAGAAAATGCGTTTTTGACACCCTTCCCATTATCCGATTTGGATGAAATTTGGTATACATATAGTGATCCGATAACAATACAATATTAAGAAAAAATATCCTCCAACCTCTACCCCCACCCCCTTTCATAGAAAAATGAGTTTTTGATACACTTCCCATTATCCGATTTGGATGAAATTTGGTATACATATAGTGATCCGATGACAATACAATATTAAGAAAAAATATCCTCCCACTTCTACCCCCACCCCTTTTCATAGAAAAATGAGTTTTTGATACACTTCCCATTATCCGATTTAGATGATTTTTTTCAAAAGAGTCAAAAATCATGTTCAGCGACGTTAAACACCACAAAGTTCTAAATTTATTATAAATCGATCCCTAAGCACTGCAATCTTTCAAGTGTCGGTTAGTAAATAAAAAATCTGCCAATTTTGATCCGCCATTTTGATTTTTTAAAGTTTAAGTAAAAAATTTTGTTAAATGACTTCAAGTAATGTAATATTTCAAGTTTGAAACAAATCGGTTAGTAAATAAAAAATCTGCCATTTTGGATCCGCCATTTTGGATCCGCCATTTTGATTTTTTTAAGTTTGAGTAAAAATTTTTCGTAAATGACCTCAAGCATTTTGATTTTTCGATCCGCCATTGTTGTAATTAAAAACGTAAATTGTAGTATTACCCGGTTACCAAACACTACAACTACCAAGATTCAACAGTCGACTTAATGGATTTAACTTTACTTAACAAAAACAGATTTCAAATAAATTAGTAAAAAAAATTTTTTAAGTCACAAGCTTTTATAAAATGCACTAAAAATTAAAAAATAATTTTCTAACAGTCTAATATTATCATAATAATAAAAGCGATGGCCGACTGATGGAAATTTTGAAGATGTTAGCACGATAAGATATCCGTATCAATTAAATATTACTATTTGCAAGAACCAATCTAGCAGAAAAATGCAGAGGTAAATAAATAAAGAAGAGTTTATTCTAGATTATAATGAAATCGCTGATCGTAAGTTGTTTGGAAACTCATTTTTCTATTGGGGGAAGGAGAGGGTGGGGGTAGAGGTAGAAATATATTTTTTGTTTGGGCTGTATTGCCATCGGACCTTTATGCATATACCAAATTTTATAAAAGTCATTTGAAGTGAAGTGTGTCAAAAACGCATTTTTTATGGAAGGGGGTGGGGGGTAGGGGTGGTAGGACATTTTTTCATTATTGTTGTATTGTTATCGGACCACTATATGTATACCAAATTTCATCCAAATCGGATAATGGGAAGTGTGTCAAAAACGCATTTTTCTATAGAAGGGGTGGGGATAGGGGTTGTTTGGATATTTTTTTCTTAATGTTGTATTGTCATGGGACCACTACGTTTGTACCAAATTTCATCCAAATCGGATAATGGGAAGTGTGTCAAAAACGCTTCACAAGATTTGATAGATAGTTAGTTAGAACATCTGAAGCTAAATAATGGTTGTAAAAAATTGCGTAGGATTTTTTAAAGATGTTTTTGTATAAATAATATATTTTATTTTTCATCTACACATTTTGTCAAAAAAATTTTTTTTAGTCCGGCGCCCAGTTGGCGGCGCCGAGTTGGCCCGGCGCCCAGTTGGCCCGGCGCCCAGTTGGCGGCGCCGAGTTGGCGGCGCCCAGTTGTCCCATTCCGTGCTGAACGTTTGGCCAATAATAGCGGTAAACAACAAAATATGATAATAGGTCCCTATTGCAATAGTGCCAAGGACAAATTGTGCCGGGCACTATATTGACAGTTTCGCATTACAAACTGACAGTTGATCTTTCAAAATTGACATACCAAAGTCGAATTTATAAATCCCGTCGTTTATTTTCCATTAATAGTGGCGTCACTATTAAATCCGGCTCGTATAATACACAAAGGCCTAATTTTGAAAGGACACAGCTGTTCTTATAATGATAAACTGTCAATATAGTGCCCGGCACAATTTGTGCCTGGCACTATTGCAATAGGTCCCTAATGTCTTGACACCCAATTTTTCTGCGACGACAGTTTGGGCGTGTGCCTTTTTTGGGACCGTTCATTTGGGTGTCAAAACAACGCTCGAGCACCAGTAGTAAAAAATCAAGACAAGATGTATTTTTAAGTTCTAAAACCTTGTGTGTGTTTCTGTGTTTGTGTGTGTCAGGTGTGCATTTTATGGTATATGTGTGACAAGCGCTCAAAGAATCGTAGCAAAAAAATGGGTGTCCAGGCATTATTATTTTGTGTACGACCATTAAACAAACTTTCAAACTAAACGATAAGTGTCCAACCAGTTGGTCCTCAAATATTTGGCTGTAAACGTCGCCTTCAAAAGTATACCTATATAGCACCAGGCATATGATTCAGTGCCGCGTGGTTGTCACTGCGCATTAAAATTTAAAAGACAGCTATATTTATATAAGCTACATAGCTTTTAACTGCATCATTTAAAAGGGAATTGATCTGGCCAGTAGATGCACGTATTCGTTTAGGCCTAGGGTGCTTCGGTCATCTGTGAAATCCCCTGCAAACAATAAATATTTCTTTTACCTAAAAAAAATGCAAGTATAATACAAGTACTGGTCTTAGTTGTTTTACTATAGCTATGTAGTTGCATCACACATCAATCAATTGAACATTTTACGGGCTACTAAAAATACTGTTACCCATTTTGACGTATCTCAAATTGGTTGACCAGAAATCTGTATTTTATATAACAACAACTAAAATGTTTCCTAAATTCACTAATTGAACCTGTCTTGGACAGCTATGAATTTAAATTAGGAAACTAAGGATCCATCTGACCGACTTTTTATTCGGTTCCCTAGCTTAAGCGTTTCTTAATATAATCATAATATGACATAATAAGAAACACTTTAGGCTAAGCAACGAAAAAAAAAGTCGGTGCGATGGGCTATAAGTTATATATTTTTAAGTAGGCAGTTTCCAACTCTGCAAGATTGGTTTTTACAAGTTTAAAAAAACTGATGGTTTTTGAGACAAAAAGTTGTTTATTAAAAAAAATCACTATACTTTGAAGAAACTACCCCTAATTCGACACCCTTTAGACAACCTAGATAAGCGATACACCAGATTAAAGCCATAACCCTGTACCTACTAAAATTCATAAGCATCCAATTTTCAAGGTATTTTTACCAGAAATTATTATTATTTTTTTAAAAAACGTTTTTAGATCTAATTTGATGTTGCTTGTTAATTAGATACCAAAATGCTGAAAAATAGCGGATGAGAAAAACCAGGCGAAACTAACCCGAGTTCTTATTTTTTGGAAACACGCCGACCCCTTGAAGGGGGTGCAGAGTGGTCCTGCATCACATACCACATCTCCACCATAGAAATCCTTATTCTACCATTTTTGCTGAAAATTTTGATTTATCACACAATATTGTATCACAAATAGGCAAGCTGGGGCTAAAGACGGCCTATTTCAAACCTAACCTATGTAGGTAATTATTAAAACTTCTTATCCCACTTTTTTAAATGGTGTAAAAAATAGCTTTTTACCTAAATTTCTTTCCTATTAGTTGGACTATCAAATATCTAAATAAAACATCAACCGGTATTATAAAATTTTTGTAGGAATTTATTCGACGTGTTTAGCATAATTGCCAAATTTTGCGTATTTTAAAAAATACTTCTATTTAAAGTTTTCAACCGCAAACCATTATTTTCCCGATTTTCTTTTTTTTTTATTACCATTGAAATATCTTTAGCTTATCGCGCTAATCTTATAAATGGATAGGGATTATTAGTATTGAAATAAAATCTTAAATTTATTTGCAAGATAAAGTTCCTGTAATAATCGACTTACCCCCTTTCCTCGTAGATCTGGGAATACTTAGCTAAATATTTGTCCTTCGCTCCAGCCCATCCAAACAGCAATATCACAGGTATTTTATCACCCTTATTCGTCACAAACATAAAACTTTTCTCCCGATTATAAACGTACTGCGGTGTAGGAAATTTTATGTAGTATTCCAGACCTTCCTGATCCGGCATTTTGGGAAATGTGTCAGTTTGTGCTCGCCTGCACTGATGGGTGAAAATCGATTTTCTTGTTGAAACGCCGCACCGGACAATGCGCTTGCTGTCGCTGCTGATGCGATTGTTGTTTAATGTGGAAAATGGGTTTAGAATTGGCGACAACAGTTCTGACGTAGAAAAAACCAGACATGTTTTAAATGATACTTCTAACAATTTAAAGTTTCGGTAACATTTTATAATATAAATTTTAAATTTCAGACCAAAAGCTCTAATGAGACAAAAATAAGGTAGGTGCGTCAATTACTGACATGTTCCAATATTGCCAACCGACCCAAAATTTGTACTAAATCATTCCACTTGTTGAGATCAACTAATCCAACTGAACAGAAAAGTGATCAGTCGGCCCAAAGCACCCGAATAAGAACTACGGATGGTTTTTTAACCTCGCTTTTAAAAATTCCATGTATTTTCGACTTCTTATATATTATTGCCACTAACTGGCAACATTTGGGATAGATATTCCAAATAATGTCATTTTACGATGTTTTTTAAAGCCACTCTAAAAAAAATAATATTAAAATTAAAAATAAGTTTACCTTCCTGTTGAGACAACATGTAGTAGAATGATTTTCCCAAATTGCAAATTAAAAAAAAGCTAAAAATGTTAAAATGTTAAAACGAAAAAATTAAATTACTACCTTAACTACCTTATGGTATTTTTTCGGGGTAATATTATTGGTGCTTCTAATTTTGCCAGAAAAAAATTAAAAAACGAGTTGACAAATAACTAAAAACCCTCTGGCAGAGTGGCATTACTCATATTCTTAATATAGAACATCTCGGCTAACAAAATCTGATTTTCTTCTGTAAGAGCCACTGCTTTGGTTGGTGTCACTCTTTTAATTACGAAAAAACCTTTAAAAACACCCAATGTGAGCATCACTCAGGTATATTTTAAATTTTAAACCTGTATATCTTGTCAACTAGACCTTGAAGTTTCTAGAATTTGAAATCACTACATTTTTATTTGTAGTCTTAAAACTAACTTCAGTATAAAACTAAATATACTTGCTGCGTTCGTTATCTCAGACGTGACGGATTTTTGGTCACGTGATTACAGATTAGTCTGAGCAAATTGGAATTAACGAACGATCCAGATGAAATCGATCAAATTTTTATAAATGGTTATAACCTTAAATATAACCAAAAATGTTATGTAAATATTGCAACTCACGCCCAGCTACAATTTTGACAAAATTTTCCTGTAATATCGCAAATTTATATAATTTGTTGTCTTCAACATCAAATAATTCGATTTTAATCTTTTTACATAAAAAAATTATTTTTGTAAACAAAACCAATACACAACATACGTTACAATCTCAGATTAATCTGTTTCGTCAATCAAAATGTACGGAGCAACCAAATTTACGTCCGACTAGTCTGAACAGAATTACCGAACGATTCACATCTACCTCCCCTAGATCTAGATGTAATTAACGAACGATTTCGATCAAAAAGATTAATCCGACGTAAATACCGAGCGCAGCTTTTGTCACCAAGGTTTTGTAATCATTCGGATGATCACAATTTCCTCTAAACAAATTAAAACTGTACCTAGTAACAAGGTTGATTTTTGTTTAGCTTGAAGCTTTTCATGTGAATATTTGTGTGGTAAATTTTGACAGTAAATAATAAAAAAGACAAAAGACATAAAAAAATGTGTAATGTCCGAAACGTGAAATTTCTTGTTGATGTTGTGGAAAATAAACAAAAAGATCGCTATTTTGGCAAAGGGTCTCGGCAAACAAATTAGGAAATCCTCAAAAATTCCCTAAATTACAATGAGCAAAGTTGTAACAACCTCAAATGTTAAGACACGTAATTGTCCGAAACAAAATGTAACGGTCCAAAACATCAATTTTAGGTGTTTCGGTGGTTGCTGGTGTGTTTCAGACGATAATAGTAACTAAACTTTACCCTATTAGCTTACACTACTACTATACTATAGTAGTGTGAGCTATGGTGATCCTAATTTTTTCGAGAAAAAAAAAGTTGCTCCGATTTCAAAATTTTTTATATATCTTTGCGTTTCAGATGTTTTTGAAATTTTTTTGTTGCGCCCTCTGTCTGTAAAGACGAACCCACATAACTAAAAAACCGCTTGTCCGATTTAAATGAAATTTGGTACTTAGGCTCGGTCTTGGGCCGTGATGGTCCCATTTAAAAATGAACAAAATCCACCGAACGCAAGCCAAATAAAAGAGTGGGCGTATATTTCAAAAATTAGAGTTTATGTGAAAATATGGCGTGTGTGATATCAAACGAAAGGTAATTGAGTCTGGAGTTAAACAAAATACATTTTAGTTTAAGAAAAAGGGTGGGGGTAGATTTTAAAAATCAGAGTTTAAGTCAATTTGTGTTAACTTGTGACATCCAGCGCTGTTGCTAATATTTCATATCTATGTTCTATGAAAATAAGAACTTGTAACGTGTCATTTTTACGTTTAAGGCAACGTTACATATTTGCTTATTTAGGTAAATAATCAAGGCTGTTCGACTCGTCTTTCTGTACACAAATTAAGGGTATTTTATAGAGCTAGGTTTGGAGGTTATTTAGTGTCCAGAAAGTTACCTGAAAGTTAAAGAAGGCATTCCATCGAATTACTGTGGACACTGCACAACGTATTATTTGGGCATTCTAATCGGAATTTGAGATCACAGGTTTCGGGAAAAATCACATTAAAACTTTTGATTGTTTTGTTTATCTGTGGAATTTCGTGGTTTTCTTTGACGTTCATGAAAATAAACAGCTGTTCTGCTGGGGAATGGCGGCGTTGCCGCATCACAAATGGTTTCAGTAACAGGAAGAAAACATTTAGATGAACATTTCATTCGCTTATGTTTATTTTCGAGGATATTGGCCCACTTCGATATCTTTATTAATTTGATAAGGAGAAGATAAAATATTTATTTTAACCGAACGAGTTATGCACTTTTGTAAATGGGAGATAAACGAGGAATAAAAACCAGGACTAAAAGAATAAACAAAATCGTATTTTTATATTATATAAATTAATATATAATCATAGTTAAATAAAGTTAATAACTAACTCAGTCGGATTGAAGGGTTGTGTAGGGCTGGATAGTGATGAACAGACTTAACATCTGAGCATTCTTGTGCCGAGTTTAAGCAGTAGTTCAATGTGTATTTTTAGGTTCAAGTTCAGAAACAACTTTATTAATGTAGAAATGTTTTACAAAAATGGCGTCAAACCATATGAATCTTAGAGAAAACATATATAAAGAGCAAAGGAAACTTTTGACTAAAACTGTAACTAAAAACAACTAAATTCTACACTTAGTATAGCTTTACTCATATGGGAATTGGTTGAGTGTTCGAATATTCCTGGGTTTGATGCATGCTCTGATCTCCAGTAATTGATTTTACAGTTGATGGTATCAATGCTGAGCTTCTTACAGTCCTGCTGGTTATTTTCCTCCTACTTGCTATGTCGGCAGGGGTCCGGTAGGCAAATGTTCGGTCTATGTATGGAGGGTGTCTCGATGTCCTTGTTATAAAAATTTCAACCGTGGAAATAGATCCGACAACACCTTAATGTGCGTTTTACGTATTTTCAATATCCCCTTGGTCGATGCTGACCCCTGTAGACTGGTACGGAAGTATTAATGTATTTCCTCATTGGTTAGTTTGAAAACCGCGGGTTTTTTTCCTCCAGTCTCGCAAACCGGAGTTAGTGATTTTTCGGTGAGAGCGTTTTTTTTATAAATAGGTTTGCATCCTTATTTGAATTTAACCGGGAAAATTAGGTTGGTACTGTCCCCACCAGATTTACGAAACGATTTCCGGCAACTTTATTTTTTTTGTGTTCTCGACAAAGTGCCTCGTCTCTTTCCTAACGAATTTTGGCTGGGCTGGTGGCCGTCTATTGGTGTCGCCATTGTTTTTGTGGTTATTGGCACTTATTGGCACTGCAGTAGTTGCGGATTATACCAAAGACGGTTTACTGTGAGCCGTCGTTGTTTAGGCGAATCTAAGTGACGCTCACACCCTCTGAGAGGGATTTAAGGCAGCCTACGCCATTTCTACGGGAAATAAGAGCGGTAAGTTCGATTTTTTTTTATTATTTTTTTTGAATTCTTCAAGACAATATTTGCCTCCCAAATTGTAATTATTTTTCGTGTGAAATGTACTTTTTCGACAAAAGACGTGGGGAATTTTTGGAGTTTTTTTTATTTTTTTTTAAAACCACGTTTTGGATAAAAACTATATATTGTTTTTCTCCTTTGTCTACAGCCCTGTCCATTCCATCGACGGGACAGTTGTGTTGGACGCTGGTGTGAAGCCGGGTGTAGCACTGTAACCCTGGGAAAGTAACGTTAGGATTATTTTAGTTCATCTGTTTAAATCTACTTTATTTTATTGAGTCGACATGGGGTTCTCGATTTAAGTTACTCGGTGTAGGGGAACTTCGTGCAAAATAGACGAATTCCAGGAAACTGAAACATTTCAATTTCCACAGGGTTTTTGTGCTCGGGCAAGGATCCAGCAACAGAT